>JAPQVY010000100.1:56120227-56602727 GCA_028535165.1 Quercus tomentella
CATGTTTTTTATACTCTTAATTTACATGTCAAATTTTGTGTCAACCAGATATTATTTACTATATTATCTATAAATTTATATTTTATGTATAATTTTAAATTACAAAAACTTGCAGCTAAACTTGGTCCTATTTGTAATATACCCAAAAAATAGGTTTTATTTTATTTCAACTGAAACAGAACTTAAAAAATGGATTCACTGCGAATATACAAGTGTGGCCAACCTTCATTGCATAGCAGTCATAGGCTATGCCACCAATTAGAGCATGCAATGAATTAGGCGAATTGACTGTTAATATTATATCATTTGAGTTCTCTGGTAAGAAAAGGGAAACATCAAAAGAATACAATGACAAGGATAATTAGGAAAATAAAAAGCGATAAAAAATTATTAGTAATGGATGTTCTTTGAAAAATAAAAGCTAATAAAGGTTGCATTGGTGTCACCCGCCAACTGAAGAAAAACAGGAGGTTTAAACAGTTTGAAATGAGGTGCGTTATACGGTTTTGGTCATATACTATGTATAATTTTATTGTGAAACACTAATTAATAATTAAAAAGAAATGCTATACCCCATATTAAGACATAGCTTTTATCTGTGTAAATAACAATTAAAGTAAAGTAGGACTAGGAACAGTGAATAATAACTATAACATACTAGCATAATGCCATTTTTATTTAATTATAATGAAGTGCTTGTATCTCAAAGTGTCAAATTAATATCAACACTTAAAATGCTAAGAAATTCTTATTTTTTTTCGTCAAAAAAAATGTTAAGATATTATATTAATTAATGTATAAGCATCAAGTTAATATCAACATCTAACACCCTACTATTGTACAAATTATGATTAAAATTGCACTAATATTTTTACTTTAACCCCAAGTGGAGTGTAAGAGTAGACTAGTGCTGGAGTGTAAGAGTAGACTAGTGCTAGCTGCTAAAGGATGCTTACTCATGAAAACGAATGAGCATGTCTGAAAGATAAGGGACAAACTTAGTATTCACTCATAGTCAATTAAAAAAAAAAAAAACTTAGGGTATGTTTGGTTATTGTTTTTTTCTCTTATATTCTGTTTTAAAAAATAATGTTATATTTTTTAGACTAAAAAATTTGTTTGGCAACCCAAAATGAACGAAAACAAAAACTGTTCTTAAAACTTAATTTATGAGGGAAACTGAAAGCATGCTAAAGGCTCTTTTCAGTTTTTAATTTTTAAAAGTCAATGAAAAAATGCATTTAATTAAATGAATCTATCTCACTTAATAAGTTAGCATTAGAGTTCAAATCCTAATAACAACTGTGGGGGGCACGCTTTGTCAGCCAACAGTGGGCCTTAGGACCAGGATGAAGCCCAGCCATGGTGGGAAGCGAAAACGGGGTCGGCAGACATTTAGCCCAATCCAGCTGGGCCGGGCCGGTTCTATTTAAGGATAGTCCGAGGAGTAGTGCCTCCTCGGACGCACTTAATGGACGTCAAATACGTATCTTGTCCATGGTGAGGAACCCTCCTAAAAGAAGGAAGTGCTAAACGGACAGGGAACAACCACTACTGCCGCATTAAATGCAGGGAAACTACTTTTCCAGCCGCATTAATGAGGATTGGACAGAAAATAGTATTATCTTGGCCATTGCAACTCACAGAAAAAGGAGGGGGATGTCCTTTAGGACAGGCACTCGAGTAGAGGCCTAGATGGCGAACAAGTGTAAGGTCATTATCAATTAAAGGAGGATATATAAGAGCTGAAAGTCTCCACAAATGGAGGAAGGCTGAAGGATAGTCATCTGAGAAAACTGAACAAGACCATCTCACGTCCCATTTGTTGCATGGTTCACCATTAATCACGTCCACTCTGTCAAGACCTAGCTCTGAGTCCCACTCTCTACAAATTCATTGTCGAGGGTCTTTTTGGGCCAAGATCGCTGGCTTGCTGGGCCTGGGCCCCAAAAACCGCCCTTACAATTGGCGCCGTCTGTGGGAAGAACTTGTGTCTCGACAAGTGAAACCGCGAGAATGGAAGGATCAGGTCCACACCAAACAGGACGTGCAGAATCCCAACGACAGGACAATGTTCTGAATCTTGAACGGGAGAAGGACCAAAATAAACAGCGAGAGGGAAGTGTGAACACCTCTCCCACAGGAGTGGGCCGGTCAAAGGGGAAGGGTCGTGCTTCCCCTGAGCAGAACGATCGAAAGGTTCTGCTGCAAGAGATTGGTGCCTTAAAGAGAGAGTTGCGCCGAGCGCAACGAAAACGTCCTTTATCCCACTCGGACAGTAGCAGTGATGGGGACAATGAATACAAGCAAGCATCAGGAACCCCTCCGAGTGAGACCTTCTCTTACGAAAAAGAGCGGCCTTACAAGCGCGGCCACAAGAGTCCATCATACCACGGCACAGCCAATGATGCCATGAGCCGTGCTTTGGATCGCATATCCCAATCTCCTTTCACGCGAAGGATAGAGAGGGCAACGCTTCCTCGGCGGTTCACTCAACCGGCGTTCGCCATGTACAATGGTCGGACCGACCCGGTAGAGCACGTAAGCCAATTTAATCAGAGGATGGCAGTCCATTCCAGGGACGAGGCACTAATGTGTAAGGTGTTTCCGTCCAGCTTGGGACCCATGGCCATGAGATGGTTTGACTCCCTCCCACCGAACTCCGTTGACTCCTTTAAACAGCTGACACAGGCCTTCGGCTCTCGCTTCATAACCAGTAGTAGGGTTCCTCGGCCCCTGGATTCCCTCTTGTCCTTGTCCATGCGAGAAGGAGAAACGTTGAAAGCCTACTCGGATAGATACTGGGAAATGTATAACGAGATAGAGGGGAATTATGATGATGTCGCCATCAGCACATTCAAGAGGGGCCTGCCGACAGATCATGGCCTGAGAAAGTCCCTCACTGGGAAGCCGGTCACCAGTGTGCGTCAACTCATGGACAGGATTGACAAGTACAAAAGGGTTGAGGAAGATCAGCAGATGGGGAAGGGTAAGGCGAAGGTTGTCCCTCAGGAGAGGCGGGACTTCAGGTCGGATCGTTTTAACAATAGTAACAGGTCGAGAGGTGATTATATGGGGCATCACGGATCTACTGGGGCTCAGGCGGTTCATGCTGTATTCCGAGAACCGCTACACAAAATCCTGGAGAAAGTGAAGTATGAACCTTTCTTTCAGTGGCCGAACAAGATGGCTGGTGATCCGTCGAGGCGCAATCAGAACCTGTATTGCGCGTACCATCAGGAGCCAGGTCACACCACGGACGATTGCAGAAGTCTGAAGAGCCTTTTAGATCGGCTCGTCCGGGAAGGGAAGCTAAGGCATCTGCTGCATCGCCCTGAAGGAGGACAGGAACGGTCGAACAATGAAAGCGGACAAAATACGTTGAGGCCGCCCCTCGGGACAATTAATGTCATCCTCGCCGCACCTGGAAGGACAGGTTCTGCCCCTTTCAGGGTGATGTCAGTGAGCGGTATCTCAGCTCAGCTGGACAGCAGAGTTCCTAAAAGGGCCAGGGTGGATGCCGCTCCCTTAATCGGATTCTCGGAGGATGATAAGCGAGGTTCCATTCAACCCCATGATGATGCCCTGGTCGTCACACTCAGAATCGGAGGTTATGACGTCAAAAGGGTGCTAGTCGATCAAGGTAGCGCTGTGGAAGTAATGTACCCCGACCTATACAAGGGGCTGAATTTAAGGCAGGAAGACCTTTTACCATACGATTCTCCTCTAGTCAGCTTTGAAGGAGCACTCGTCACCCCGAAAGGCATGATCAGGCTGCCTGTGCAAACAGACTCGGACGTGGTGGAAGTGGACTTCATCGTAGTAGATGCGTACTCCCCCTACACAGCTATCGTTGCCCGACCGTGGCTTCATGCATTAGGGGCTGTACCATCGACTCTACACCAAAAAGTGAAATACCCGTCCGGAGGTCAAATAAAAGAAATAATCGGGAACCAGGGCATGGCCAGGCAATGCATGGTGTCGGCAATTTCGCGACGGCAAAATGGTGAGCCTTCCACATCAGCCAAGAAGGGATTATAGCAATTAATGAGCTCGGCCCCAGCCGAGGGTGAGAAAAGACCAGCACCGGAAGTAAGTTGTGAGGATCTAGAGAAAGTACTCGTCGGATCAGACCCTGAGAGGTTCTTTCAAATTGGTTCAGAACTACCGCCCCAGGAGAGGTCAGCATTGATTGCTTTTCTCCGACAGAATGTAGATGTGTTTGCGTGGGACCCCTATGAAGCCCCCGGGGTCGACCCAGGTTTCATCTGCCATCACCTGAATGTGAATCCGGCTATAACACCTAAAAGGCAGCCTCCTCGGCGACCGTCGAAAGAACATACCGACGCCGTAAGAGAAGAGGTCGCAAAACTGAAGAGGGCAGGGGCTATCAAAGAGGTCTTCTATCCCGAGTGGCTGGCCAACACGGTCGTGGTAAGAAAGAAGAGCGGGAAATGGCGGGTCTGCGTAGACTTCACAGACCTAAACAAGGCCTGCCCAAAAGATCCCTTCCCTATGCCCCGGATAGACCGGTTGGTAGATTCGACTGTCGGACACCCCAGAATGAGTTTTCTAGATGCCTTCCAGGGCTATCACCAAATACCCTTGGCCGCTGAAGACCAGGAGAAGACTGCTTTCGTCACGCCGGTTGGGAATTATCATTATAAGGTTATGCCTTTTGGCCTGAAGAATGCCGGCTCAACTTATCAAAGGATGATGACCAGGATGTTCGAACAGCAGATGGGTAAGAGCGTTGAAGTATACATAGACGACATGGTGGTTAAAAGCAAGTTAGTGCCCGACCATATTGGAGACCTCGGCGACGTTTTTCAAATTCTGAGAAAGTACAAGCTACGGCTCAATGCAACTAAGTGTTCATTTGGGGTGGGATCTGGGAAATTCCTGGGTTATATGGTCACTCACAGAGGCATAGAGGTTAACCCTGACCAGATAAGAGCCATCCATAGCTTGCAGCCTCCTCGGAATCCTAAAGAGGTCCAAAAGCTTACTGGTATGATAGCTGCTTTAAACCGTTTCATCTCGCGCTCAGCAGACAGATGCAGGCCATTCTTTCTCCTATTACACAAGTGGAATGGATTTGAGTGGAATGAGGAGTGCGTTACCGCTTTCCAACAGCTAAAAGAATACCTCGCCCGACCGCCTATTATGTCCAGCCCCGATGCTGACGAGGTCTTATTCGCCTACATCGCCGTCGCCCCCCATGCTGTCAGCCTGGTGTTGATCCGAGAAGACAACGGCGCGCAGCGACCAGTCTATTATGTGAGCAAATCATTGCAGGAGGCAGAGACCCGCTATCTCCCCCTCGAAAAAGCTGTTTTGGCCATCGTACAAGCCACGCGAAAGCTTCCCCACTACTTTCAAGCACACACTGTAGTGGTGCTAACGCAACTCCCCTTAAAGGCCATTCTACGCAGTGCGGACTACACCAGCCGAATCGCGAAGTGGGGAACAATCCTGGGTGCCTTCGATGTCAGATACATGCCTAGAACTGCTATAAAGGGCCAGGTCCTCGCCGACCTCGTGGCAGAGTTTGCGGAACCCACGCTAGAAGTCATGCTAGAGGCTGATGGGAAAATGATCAGCACAGTTTCTCGACACGAATACACTTGTTGGAGAGTACACGTTGATGGCGCGGCGAATCAAAGGGGCTCAGGAGTAGGAATTGTTCTGCTTTCCCCGGAAGGTCTAACCATAGAGAAGTCATTGAGACTCGGATTTCCAGCCACGAACAATGAAGCCGAGTATGAGGCGCTACTCGAGGGAATGTCGATGATTCTGAAAATGGGGGGGAAATCCGTGGACATACTCTCGGATTCGAGGCTCATTGTGGGGCAAGTAAATGGAGATTTGGAAGCCAAGGACGACAGGATGCAAGACTATTTGGATCGGGTTAGACACCTGCAAACCCACTTCCATCATTTCCGCCTGACGCACGTGCCCCGAAACGGAAACGCACATGCTGACTCCCTCGCAACGTTGGCAACCTCATCGGCCCAGCCCCTTCCTCGGGTCATCTTGGTAGAAGACCTCATCCAACCCTTAGCAGGGAAGGTCAGCGGAGCTCGAGTACACACCGTCAGGACAGGTCCGAGCTGGATGGATCCTCTGGTGCTGTACTTACAGCACGATACCCTGCCGGACGACAAGATGGAAGCCGACAAAATCAGGAGAAAGGCTGCTCGATTCTGGTTGTCCGAGGACTCCAAGCTTTATAGACGCTCGTTTTCGGGGCCCTACTTGCTGTGTGTGCACCCAGAGGCCACTGAACTCATCCTGGAGGAGTTACATGAGGGAATTTGCGGAAGTCATACAGGGGGTAGGTCTTTATCCCACCGGGCCCTAACACTCGGTTACTGGTGGCCGAGCATGCACAAGGAAGCCCTGGAGTACGTGAAGAAGTGTGATCAATGTCAGAGGTTCGCCCCAAATATACACCAGCCTGGCGGAGAGTTGAACCCGCTATCCAGTCCCTGGCCATTCGCACAGTGGGGCCTAGACATACTCGGTCCGTTTCCCAAGGCAACAGGGAACAGGAGATTCCTTCTCGTCGGCACTGACTACTTCACCAAATGGGTGGAAGCCGAAGCTCTGGCGAACATTAGGGACGTCGATGTCAAGAAATTTCTTTGGAAGAACATTGTCACCAGGTTCGGCACCCCACACACCCTGGTGTCCGACAATGGACTCCAATTCGACAGCAAAGCCTTCAGAAGATACTGCAGTGAGCTAGGAATTATTAACCGGTATTCCACACCAGCTTACCCACAGGGTAACGGACAAGCAGAAGCTGTCAACAAAACAATACTGAACGGACTTAAAAAGAGATTGGATGACGCAAAGGGAAGGTGGGCCGAGGAGCTAGCCCACGTCTTATGGACATACCGCACCACACCCCGGAGGTCTACCGGGGAAACCCCTTTTTCTATGACCTACGGAGCCGAGGCTGTCATCCCACTGGAAGTAAACTTCCCCACACAGCGAACTGCCGCCTTCTGCCCCACTGCCAATGACAAACTTCTGGAGAAAAGCTTGGACCTCATCGATGAAAGAAGGGAAAGCGCTTCGGTCCATCTAGCACACTACCAGCAGAAGCTCAAGCAAGGTTACGACACCAAGATAAAGCCCAGACCGCTGGCGCCTGGAGACCTAGTATTGAGAAAGGTCTTGGGCACCGCGAAGAACCCTGCGTGGGGAAAGCTCGGACCGAACTGGGAAGGACCGTACCGTATCACTTCCGTAGCCGGCATAGGAGCCTACTTCTTGGAAGACTTGGACGAACATGTAGTGCCACGCCCTTGGAATGTAAACAACCTCAAAAGGTATCACTATTAATAAAAGTATCTTTTTCACTTGAGTTCTGGTTTCCTTGTGATTTTTGCCTTGTACCCTATTTTCTTTTTTCTTTTTTTTTCTTTCCTTTAAGTACTAGACAGAACCAAGGTTTTGCATGGTCCTTGGACTCAAGCCTATGGGGAAACTAGCTACGTTAACAATAAGCGTTAAACAGAACCTAAGTCCTGCCTGGCTCCTCGGACCACAGACTTGGGGGAAATTAACTGCTAAACTATTCCTAATAAGCGCTAAACAGAACCTAAGTCCTGCCTGGCTCCTCGGACCACAGACTTGGGGGAAATTAGTCACATTCATTTAAGTACTAGACAGAACCAAGGTTTTGCATGGTCCTTGGACTCAAGCCTATGGGGAAACTAGCTACGTTAACAATAAGCGTTAAACAGAACCTAAGTCCTGCCTGGCTCCTCGGACCACAGACTTGGGGGAAATTAACTGCTAAACTATTCCTAATAAGCGCTAAACAGAACCTAAGTCCTGCCTGGCTCCTCGGACCACAGACTTGGGGGAAATTAGTCTCATTCATTTAAGTACTAGACAGAACCAAGGTTTTGCATGGTCCTTGGACTCAAGCCTATGGGGAAACTAGCTACGTTAACAATAAGCGTTAAACAGAACCTAAGTCCTGCCTGGCTCCTCGGACCACAGACTTGGGGGAAATTAACTGCTAAACTATTCCTAATAAGCGCTAAACAGAACCTAAGTCCTGCCTGGCTCCTCGGACCACAGACTTGGGGGAAATTAGTCTCATTCATTTAAGTACTAGACAGAACCAAGGTTTTGCATGGTCCTTGGACTCAAGCCTATGGGGAAACTAGCTACGTTAACAATAAGCGTTAAACAGAACCTAAGTCCTGCCTGGCTCCTCGGACCACAGACTTGGGGGAAATTAACTGCTAAACTATTCCTAATAAGCGCTAAACAGAACCTAAGTCCTGCCTGGCTCCTCGGACCACAGACTTGGGGGAAATTAGTCACATTCATTTAAGTACTAGACAGAACCAAGGTTTTGCATGGTCCTGGGACTCAAGCCTATGGGGAAACTAGCTACGTTAACAATAAGCGCTAAACAGAACCTAAGTCCTGCCTGGCTCCTCGGACCAAAGACTTGGGGGAAATTAGCCGCATGTATCCAAGTCACGGAGGGGACCCAAGGCTTCCTTCTTCACCTCGGACCTCAGCCTTGGTGAAAATAACTACTACTTGATTAGCTCATACTTAATCGCATTGTTTAAGTTACGACTAATGGCTCAACCTCGGAATTCTACTGATATAGTCAAAATTCGATCATAACAAAGGCAAAGCAGAAGCAACGAAACAAAACGAAACGAGGTTATATCATTCATCAAATGCCAAAATGGCTCGTTTTACACATACTTGCGAAGCCAAAAGCAAACAAAAAGCAGAAAGCAAAACCTATTACAAGTTAATCCCTACACTAATGCTTTAAACTGGGTCCTGGGCCAAGCGCTTCTCGGGGACAGCGGCCACGGGGTTTTCTTCCTCAGCCGTTGGTTTAGTCCCAACTTCTTTAGCCTGCGCAACGACATCCCTTATAGTAAGGGCGTCTTCTGGCGATTTGCCCCTGGCTGACGTCTGCCCTGGGATGTCGTCGCCGGGAGGGACGGTTTGTGCAGGGGCGAGATCCCCTAGGGAATCCGAGCCAGGGATCTCGCGAATATCTAGTGGGAAGAAGATACTCTCGAGCCTCCTAAGGTCGGAATCCACAGGGACTGCTGCTCGGTCCATGGCGACTCCCCAGGCCTCAGTAACGTAGTCCCTGCAGACCACAGCTACCTCTTCGGCCAGCCTAGTTTCAGTATCCGCCACTCCCCGTTCATAAGAGGCCGCCACCGCAGCCTCGGCGGCCTCCCTGGCCAATCTGGCCCCTTCCTTCACTTGTACCAGCTGCGCCTTAAGATCCTCGACCAATTGCTTCTCGGTCGCAAGGTTTATCTCGGACAAGTGAAGCTGTTTGCGCATGTCCTCGGCCTGCTTCATTGTGCTCTCAAGGCCCGCATTGGCGCTGTCCCGTTCCCTCACAGCCTCCTTAAGTTTTTCTTTTAGGCTTTCCTTTTCCAGCTTCAGGACAGCAGCAGTTTTCTCCGCGGCTACGCGGGATTGGACCTCGCCATTAACCTCTTCCCGTGCACTTTTCGCGCGCTCTTCGGCGATGTAAACTTGCTGGGTGATCTGCATAAAGTTAATAAAGGTGTCGTTAGAACGAAAATAATGCTAGCTAAAGGTGAAGCACAGCGTCCAATCTGGCCAAGGCTTGTTGCTCACCATAGCGAGATCCCTCTTCAAAGACTTGAAGAGGTCTGGTTGCCCCGTTTTCCTGAGCCCATCCATGTCGCGGGGCAAGAGCAGGGGTTGCTGCAGGGCCTCGGCAAGGTTGGTCGCCTGCCCCCGTGGACACTCCCAAATTGTGGCATCCCAGGGAATGGGAGCACCGTCCAGTTCCAGCCGTGGGCTCCAAGTACGTTGTGCCCTCCTCAGTGCCGCCTCATCTCGGCTGTCAGTGGACTTGGCCCGCTTATCCTTGGGCTCCTTTCCTTTCTTTTGCTGCTTCGGTTGCTGAGGGCCGACCTCACCCTCCTCCAGTTCTTCCACTGTCCTCTTCCGCCTCAAATTGGGCATAGGCTGAAGTGGGGGGTCGGTAGATGAAGGAGGAGGAGGGGGAAGCTTAGCTGGAGGCTGCTCCTTGGGGGCATCCTTAGAGGACTGCCCCTTGTTCCTGTTAGATAGAAGGCCTCGGAGGCCAGCCCTGGGCTTCAAGTCCATCCCTTCCTCCTCAACCTCTTGGCTAGTATCAACTTGCGCGACGACTAGACCGAGGGCAGGGGCTGCTGAAGCACGGTCTGAGTCTGAGTCAGAGTCCGAGAGTTCTACAACTCTAGCCGACACCTCCCCTTCCTCGGCAAATTGGAACCGATCTATCTGTTCCTCTAGGGAAGAATGCGAAGAACCAGCCTCCTCCTCGGGAGTAATCTCTGCAGGGATGGGGCGGTGATCAGGCAATCGAGCAGGGGGCAAATCTGACGAAGCGAGAAACCCGGGTATGGAAACGTTTATACGTGCCAATCTCGGACTTCCAGCCCTAATAGCTTGACCAGCTTCCACCAAGGACCGAGAAAGAGGAACAAAATCCAAAATCAACGGAGCTGACCGCAACTGTCCGTCTTCGCTCACGAAAATCTCAGATCTCAAGAGGTAATTTAGAGCAGGAACGTTGACCAGGCTCAGCCGAGGGGTTGTGCGCTCTTTGTCTGCGAAGATCGTTAAGTGAGATATGTTAGTCCGAGGAGACATGTAGCCATAACAAAGGAAACGCAACACAAATAAAGCAAAACAAAGGGTGAAAACTCAAACTAAGGTCCTCTCCGCGGAACCTAATGTTATGGCACCCCACCTGGCTTTCCTGCCCTGGTCGGACAGTGAATGCCGTCATGCCATGGTCCGGAGACGATCAAATGGTCGTCCTTCAAGCCTTTGCTGGACTTGGGGAGGCAGGATATCAACCTCACTTCATCAGACCTGGACTTTAGGTAGTATGTGTCCCCGAGTCTGTGGCATTCATAGAGATGAACCACGTCACGCCAGGTTAGGCCGAGGTTCATTTGGTCGTTTAATACGTCGGTGCACCCCAAGATCCGGAGCAGGTTTGCGGTGCACTGATAGGGGGTCAATCTATGACCACGCAGGTAGTCCCTAGTTATTCTCCCCATGGGAATCGTCATTCCTCCCTCCACGAAGGCTATCATCGGAATCACGACCTGCCCTGACTTCCTTTTGAAGAAAATTTCCTCTTCGTGGCAGTACTCTAAACCTACCTCCGGTGGAATACGATACTTCGCCCTGAAGCCCGCCATACCGGCCGGAGAGTCTACCATTTTTGAAAGCCTACCCATTTCCCCCTAATCCTAGGTTACACGAAGGAAGTTCGCCTAGAGAAGAGTAACGAAGAAGAAACGCGCACTTACGGGTAAGAAACTTGACGGAGTCTTCAATAAAATGGTGGCGAAGATAAGGGCGTATTGAAGGAGAATGCACTAAGGTCTTCTGAACACTGGCGCTTTCGTAGAAAATGGGAAAAAAACTCCTTCAAGACCTTATATACCCAGGGGAAGTTGGACAGACGCACTCCCGCCTAGAACAAACAAAACGTTGTTCGCCGTTGATCTGGTCTCCAACCGTTGGATTGAAAAGGCGTAATGCTCCAAAAGCTGCAGTCAACTCCCCCGTGGGGCATTAAATGCCTTCAGCATTAATGAGGCACGTGATGACACACGCTCGCCCGGATAAAGTAGAGAACCACGATGGGCTGTCCAGCAATTATCAAAATCCCGTCTTTCCTCCTCGGATCAAGAAGAAAGAGCCGGAATTTTGAGGGGCTATTGTGGGGGGCACGCTTTGTCAGCCAACAGTGGGCCTTAGGACCAGGATGAAGCCCAGCCATGGTGGGAAGCGAAAACGGGGTCGGCAGACATTTAGCCCAATCCAGCTGGGCCGGGCCGGTTCTATTTAAGGATAGTCCGAGGAGTAGTGCCTCCTCGGACGCACTTAATGGACGTCAAATACGTATCTTGTCCATGGTGAGGAACCCTCCTAAAAGAAGGAAGTGCTAAACGGACAGGGAACAACCACTACTGCCGCATTAAATGCAGGGAAACTACTTTTCCAGCCGCATTAATGAGGATTGGACAGAAAATAGTATTATCTTGGCCATTGCAACTCACAGAAAAAGGAGGGGGATGTCCTTTAGGACAGGCACTCGAGTAGAGGCCTAGATGGCGAACAAGTGTAAGGTCATTATCAATTAAAGGAGGATATATAAGAGCTGAAAGTCTCCACAAATGGAGGAAGGCTGAAGGATAGTCATCTGAGAAAACTGAACAAGACCATCTCACGTCCCATTTGTTGCATGGTTCACCATTAATCACGTCCACTCTGTCAAGACCTAGCTCTGAGTCCCACTCTCTACAAATTCATTGTCGAGGGTCTTTTTGGGCCAAGATCGCTGGCTTGCTGGGCCTGGGCCCCAAAAACCGCCCTTACAACAACATATTTTAATATTTTCTAATTTTTTCTTCAAAAAACTATCTTTTTAATTTCAACTAACTAAACATGTTTTTGATTTCAAAAATACAAGAAAATTTTTTATTTCTTTATATTCCCAAAAACAAGTTTTTAAAAATAGAAAACAAAAACTATTACCAAACATAACCTTAGTATTCACTCTTTTAAAGAAGTACATATACGGAAAATCCTCAACACAAAAACACAGAAGATGTAGTGGAACAATATCAAGAATCATTTGAAAGTCGAAACTGAGGACCCTATAGAAAAAAGGAAAAAGTTAACGGATATCTTAAAAACATTGGTTTAAGAAATAATTTTAGAAATTTTTTATAGAAAAAGAGAAAAATAATTAATTTTTTTGACAACTTTTTATATTTTTCATAAATGTGGTGTTAAAACTTTCATAAAATGACTTAACAATTGTCCGAAGGACATATGTTAACATGATTCATAGAAAAATTGAAATTTTTTTTTATCTAAAATGACATGTATGTTTATGTAAAACTCACGGACCCTCCCACCTACTTTAAGTTATACTATTATGCTTTTGTTGCATGCATGATGCAACATCACACCTAAAATTGTGTGGTTCCTCCCACTTATTATGCATATGACAAAAACACCATATACTGCTTTGCAAATCCATTGCTCTATTTTAGTGTACTAAATAACTTATAAATTTTTGTAGAGATAAATTTAACTTATGAAATCCACTCCTGATGATTGTTTTTTATTATCAGACCAAGATATCAATTGATTTTTTAATGTAAGCGGAGATCGAACCCCTAATTTTTTTTTTCTCTTAATCGACTATAAGAGATTTTATCAGTTAAGTTAACAGAAACCACTAAAGGTGCGTTTGTATAAACGGTTGGAAAACTATGTTTTGAGCTTAAAATAAGGTTTGTAAAAAAACTATGAGGTAGAGTTTCAGATTTTAAAAACGCTCATTTAAGCTCTTAAAACATTCTTAAAAAAAAAAAAAAAAAATCCCAAAACTAGACTCGTTAAAATACTTAAGGACCTGTTTGGTTTCAAAAGTTGGTTATCAATTTTTCATTTTATGTATTCTATATTTAAATCCTAAATTTTAATAAGGATTTTGCTAATATGTGCCATAAGGGCACACAATAACTAACCATTTTTGGAAAAAAAAATTTCGAGAATTGAAAAAGTATTGACATCTTTTTCAATTTCCGAGAAAATGTTTCTAAAAATAGATGGCTTAATGTGTGCCCTAAGGGCACACATTAACCGGACCCTTGTAATAAACCAAATTTGCATGTGATATCAGAAATCTTGCGTGTCTATCATAAATATTTCTTAGAAATAAGTTACCTATTTTTTTTAATAATTAACAAAAAAAAAAAAAAACTAATAGCCTTGGATATACAACACTGCAAGTGTCGGCTAAAAGCTTGTACAAAACAAAGGAAGGAGAATGAGAATGCAAAATAAAAGAAACAGGGAGAAATTTTCCTTGGTCAGAAGATATGCACAAGAATTCTCTTTTGTGGTGAGTGTGACTAATATAAGCTTTCTCAAAATGCTAGAGGAAGGACTTATAGCTATAGGAAATAATCAAAGCACTGCTGGCCGGTGAGATGCATCAAGAAGAGAGATATGAGATATGAGATATGATAATATTAAAAACATCATATGCATTGATCTCTAGATGTTTAAGACTTTTGCAAGGGCAAGGCCATCCTTAAGACTCCATAATTAATTCTGCTGCTATAGAATGTGTAAACCCAATATTTATGGTGAAGATTCTAATCCAAGATCCGTGAGAGTCTCTAATGAGACCATTGGCGCACTACAGCATAGGGAGTATTCCTTCATCACCCTTTTAATAATTATATAGAAATCAGGGAATTGAGATTAAAACTCAAGCTGCCTTGTGTGAAGTCCAATTTTTTCATTGATAAGCATCAACCCATTTGACAAGTATCATAATAACGTGAGATATATATATCTACAACAATTTTATTAAATTGGCTATACTATTTTAAATTGCATATTTTTAAGTTGTTAATTTTTAAGAAATCCCTTTTTATTTCGAATTTGTATACTTATAGTTGCCTTGTAATTCTTTGATTCTCTTATTTTCTCATGACTTTATTAGTTTTTGGAGTGGTTTATGGAGCTTCATAGGTTAAGAAAGTGCACATCCTTTTGGGCTTGGTTGTTACCTATGAGAGCATAAAATTTGTCTTGGAATACCAATTAAGTGACCGTGTGATTAACTTTTTTGATCATTGTTATTGATTACAATTAATCTTTATTAAATGTCATACTATAAATTAGTGTTATTTTTATTCTAATATAACGACTTTTATCATTAACCAAGCATGCGTATTGTTTCTCAAAAAAAAAAAAAAAAACCAAGCATGTGTCATTGTGTATTACATGCGCAACCAACATTATAATAAATAAGCTTCTCAAAAAAAAAAAACATTATAATAAATTAAAATTTAAAATTGTGATTTTATAATATTTAATTATAAGATTCCACTTTCTCAAAAAAAAAAAAATTATAAGATTCCACAGCTAAAAACATAATATAGGTCTAAAAATGTTGTATTCTATATGTATAAACATATATCATTTGATATGTACACAGATATATTAATTTGAAAACAAATAGAAACACATTGAGAGTGTATTAATTTTTATTTAATAAATTCATAAGCATATAATATTAAACAAAATTATGTAATGAGAAAATATTTTATTTATAATTGATGGACAAATTGTATTGCAAAAAAAAAAATTGATTAAAAAAATTGTGCAATTTGCTTTCCAAAGTTATTAAATGTGTGATTAATTAATGATGACAAATAGTAATTAATATGATGTTTTAGATGTACATGAGTAATCATTGGAATGTCTATTAGTGGATGGATGAATGAATGATTGCTTGGAAGGAAAATTTCAATATTTTGGTCCTAATATTAAAGCATATGTATGTTAATTAAAGTGCATTCTATATAGAAGGCATTTTAGTTGCATTTAATTAGTTCGCCTCCTACCATGGTCGGTCTAATTTTTTTATGGATCAAGAAGGCAAGAGAAAGAACCACAAAAAAGAAAACCAAAAAACAAACCAGAAAAATAAAACTTCCACCAAAAGGAAAAACACGGTCCGTCCGTTAAGAACTACTACCGTCTTTCACCCCTTAGAGAAAAAACTCAACTACTCTAATATATATCTATATGTTTCAAGTTTCAAACAATTCATATTCATTTGTAGAATCATTAGAAAATAGATTAGATGTCTAATTAGCCACTTTCCACGAATATATATATGAGGGTCGCTAATTAACATAAATCGGATTGATTACCACATTAGCACATATGTAATGACTTTCCTATTGTAATAAGATGTCGATTAATATGCAATAATTTATTTGGTTACTTTATTTCACCTATGCAACTTCCCAAATTTTAGGAGATATCTTATAAATATGAATGGTGTTTTGACCCTCTATAATTTAGAGGATCTGTTATCCATATGAATGATGCTTTCCATTTCGTAAAAATTAGAAGATTTTTTATCGATATGAATGGCTTGTATAATAATTTATTATTTGATATAATAATATCAAATTTTGAAAACTATATATTAATTACATGCCAATGTGGCCAGGGTAATACACATGGAATTCTTCTGTGTCTTTCGTTCACTTGTATCTACAAGTCTATATTTGTAGCAAATAATGAAGATGTAAAACTAAAAAAAAAAGTGTAGAATTCTACGACTAAATAAACAAATTATTTATAAACATATTATAATATATATGTACAAACATGTATTAATTAATATGTATAAAAATGTATTGGTTGCAAACAAATAGATATACATGTTGTGGATGTATAAAGATGTTTTAGTAAATTCAGGAGCAAATATTACTGAAAATAATTATATTATGTAAAAAAAAAAAGTATTATTCTTAGTTGGTACACAAATAGTATTTGCATCAAATGACTAACATAAAAGACTTTCTTTGTGTGCATGATTAATTATGACAAATATTGATGGGTTTCAGTTAGCTCAACTGGTAAAGTCTCTGATTGTTGAATAAGAGATCTGGGGTTCAATCATCGCCTACATCAAAAACTGATTGGTGTCTTGGTCTGCTGATAAAGAGCTATCATTAGGAGCAGACACCATAGGTTGAAATTCTCTAAAAAACATAAAAAAATTATGACAAATATTGAGAAATGCATATAAAATTGTATATGTTACTATTAATGGGTGTATGAATGACCATTTTTTAAGAGGAATTTAAATACTAATAGTAGTAGATTTAAATCCCCATGCACATTGTGTGCCTCAATGTATTTTACTTGCAGGTGAATTTATTTACTTGGGAAGTTGTAAGAGGTTTGAAAGGAAACAATTGTTCTGCATTGGCTTAGCTTAACAACTACTTTAAAGTGATTAGTTTGGGCATTGTATTATACTATTGAATTTTTTTTAATCAATATACTATTTTTTTTTTAAATCAATATACTATTGAATATTGAATGGAGATTAGAGACATAAAATCACATAAAATAAAACTTATTTATAATTCCATATCAGAGCTGCTACTTCAAATTCTAACAATGAATCTTGGATCTGAAACATATATCATAAACTAGTATATAATAATTTCATCACACAAACATCATAATGCCACACATAAATAACCCCCCCCCCCCCCCCCAAAAAAAAAAAAAAAAAAACAGGTCTGAAAATCATAAACCCTAACTCATATCAAACAATCAATGTCAAAATCATCAAAGAAATAAATAAATCTCACACAACCAAATCAACACCAAAAAACCCATATGAAAAATGATAAAAAAATCAAACATGTATAAAAATTATGATTTGTCAAAAATAAAACATGAAATTTTGAGGTGTTTTTCCAGCAAGGAGTAGAAATCGAACCTAAGAAACACTAGAGAAGGGTTAGAGATGAAGAAAAACGAAAAGAAAATGAGAAATCTAATCTAAAAAAGACAGAAAAGTACCTAGGTTTTGCCGGTGATGGGAGGTGCCGGCAGAGTGTGGAGCTTGTTGGTGGTGCCTCTGACCTTGGAGCTAGTGATGGGTGGGAGAGAGGTACCAGAGGTGGATGGGTTTTTTGGAAAGAAATCTGAAAGGGAGAGTTTAAGCGTGAAAGTGACTCTAGGAGTGAGGGAGTGATAAGTATTGAGGTGCGAGGGATAGAGCAAATGTTAAATGTTTTACCAAAATTTTAAGTGTAAAATATTTTACATAAATTTGCGTAAGTTGATTTGGTTAGCTGAAAATATTTTATTTTTGACCAAATATTTTACTGCAAAACAAATACTGTAAAATTGGAAAATATTTTATATCGAAACAAATGAAGCGTTAATCTTTGTTTGCTTAGTAGATGGGTGCCCTGTGCCCATATCAGTTCATAACAAGGATAGCCTTAAGGCTAGAAGCGATTAAAAGGGCTCAATAAGAAAACACAAAAAAAAAAAAAAAAAAAAGAACTAAGGAAATAAATATGTTAAAAGAAAAGTAATATAGAAATTATGTAAATCAATAATACGAGGGCTTCCATTTTTTATTTTTTCAATTTTATTATTATTATTATTGCTATTATTATTTTAAGATTGTTGGACAACTATACGAGTGTATAAACAAGGAATGAATCACCTTTTCATAAAAACATTACAAGTTGCAGGTGGATTTGTTTGCTTGGGAAGTTGTAAGAGGTTTGAAAGGAAACAATTCCTCTGCATTGTCTTAGTTTAACACCTCTTTTAAAGTTATTAGTTTGGGCTTTGTATTATACTATTGAACGGTAGGAATTATACTTAAAAAGTAATAATTCAAGAGAAATAAATATAATATTTCTATCAATTAACAATTATATCATGTGCATATGTAATAAAAATCAACAATAAGATGTGAGAAATTTACATATTAAATTATATTATTCAAGGACCTTACAAGCAATTAGGATGGTCTCCCCAGCTGGTCAGGATTAATAAGAGCTTTCTTTCCTCTTCTCACACCCCTTGCAAGTGTGGCCTTGACAATATATATAATATTAAGAAAGGATATGACCAGCCATAAAATCCTTTCTATTGTAATAACAATTCATGAAACAAATATGTTACATTCATTAATTAGATTCATTAATGAATAAGTTCATTAATATGTCATTACTTTTGTAACTCCATACTAACACATGGATTCATTTATTGTTCATATCCAGAATCACTATAATGATAGCACCTCTTATAGGAGGCCAAGTTTTTGGCAATGACATGATAGATTTATTAAGGCCAACACTCAACGTGCATGAATCTCATTATGGAAGGACTTTCGAGATTATTATGTACTAACCATCGAAAGACTAGCCCTTATTGTCTTCCATAGTCTGACCAATTTTAATTTGTACCTCCTTTCCACCATGGTCCAACAATGTATCTATCAGAATAGGTTACATCATGATGGATATGGTCAAGTCAAGGACTATAATGAAATGATTCATAATCTTAGTCTACAATATCAAGTAGACATATTTCAATATTCCAATATTTTACATGAAAAAAATATTGCAAAATTTCACAAGAAATTTTGAATAATTAATTATTGATAATAAAATATCATGCTAGGCCACATTATTCTAACTGAACCAGTTGAAATTTTGTTCGACGCAAGGTTTTGGTCATAAACTTATAACATGTATAATTTTATTGAGGAACACTAATTAATGATTATAGAAAAATACTATAGTAGGTCAGATTAAGACATAGTTTTTACTTGTTTAAATAGTATTGTGAAGTAGGGTTAGGAAAAACGAATAATAGCTATAACATACCAGCATAATGACATTTTTATTTAATTATAATGAAGCACTTGCATCTCAAAGTGTCAAATTAATATTAACACTTAACATGCTAAGATATTCTTCTTTTTTTCTATTAGACAAAAACAAAAAAGAGATGTTAAGATGTTTATGTTAAACAGTGTATATAAGCATCAAATTAATATCAACATCTAACACCCTACTATTGCACAAATTATGAATAAAGTTGCACTAATATTTTTACTTTAAGGAATGTAGGTGTAGAGTGGTGCTAACTGCTAAAGGATGCTTACACATGAAAACGAACGATCATGTTAGAAAGAAAAGGGACAATCTTAGTCTTTACTCTTAGAGGAGTTCGTATATGGAAACTCCTCAACACCCCAAAAAAAAAAAAAAAAAAAAAAAAATCAGATGATATATTGGAAAGTGGAAACAATATCATGAATCACTTCCTATAATAATAAAAAAAAAAAAAAAAAAAATCCAGAATCACAAGTGGAAACCAAGTAGCAGTAGAAAAGGAAAAAATTAATCAATGCTTTAAAAATATTGGTTTAGGAAATATTTTTAGAAATATTTTTATGAAAAAAGAGAAAAATAATTAATTTTTTTTACGATTTTTATATTTTTTTATAAAATGACTTATTAAAAATTACCTTAAGAGCACTTATTAACACGATCCATTGAATTTCTTTTTTTTAATCTAGAATGACATGTTTGTTATGCTAATTAATTTTTTTGATAAAAGTGAAAACCGAATGCAAGATCTTCTTTTTATTTTACATGTAAACAGAACTCAACCTCGAATCTCTTATTCGAAGTTAAGAAATCGACATCATAGCTTATAAACTAAACGTTTGTCTTAACTTTCCATTAAAAAAAAGAAAAACTTTTTTTTTTTATAAAAGTGAAAACCGAATGCAAGATCTTCTTTTTATTTTACATGTAAACAGAACTCAACCTCGAATCGCTTATTTGAAGATAAGAAATCGACACCTTAGCTTATAAACTAAACATTTGTCTTAACTTTCTATTAAAAAAAAGAAAAACATTTGTCTTATCTTCCTTAAAAAAAAAAAAAAAAAAAAAAATTCATCTTATTAAAACGCCTGAACTCCAAAACGTTTCAACTACTCCCCTATATATCTCACTCTCCCCAGCTTTACACAAAACCAGTCAAACCCAATAACACATTTTGGGAACCCACAAAATTCACTCTCTCTCTCTCCCAACACTCACCATGTTATCTGATCCTTTCAAATCCCATTTCCTCTTCCTAATTCTCTCTTTCTCCCTCTGCGTTTCACAAACCCTAGCTCTCAATTCGGTCCCAGAACCCGATGCCTCGGTGCTCACCTACCTCTGGCCTCTACCCTCCGAATTCACCTCCGGCAACCGCACGCTCTCCGTCGACCCGGACCTATCTCTCGCCGTCGCCGGCATCGGCGGCAACTCCGCCATTGTCAGAGCTGCATTTGATAGATACAGAGCGATCATATTCAAGCACACTAGTGGAATCTCTATATTTAGTAGATTCACGGGAAGGAGCTCCGTGTATGATATTAGCAAATTGAAGATCATTGTTAATTCGGATAACGAAGAGGTAAATTTGGTTCAATTCGAAAAATTATTGAATGTTTGAAATAGTTTGTGTGAGTTTGGAAGTGTTTTTTATTTGATTGCTTGTGTTCAGCTTCAACTTGGTGTGGACGAGAGCTATACTTTGTTTGTTTCGAAGAATGATGGGAAGTCGATTATTGGGGAGGCGACGATTGAGGTAATTTGAAGGAGTTAGAGATTGTGGTTTTGCTTCTTTGGTGCTTAATGTTTTGTTGTGTTAAGGTTGAATTACAAATTACACGCTCTAGCTTTGGCTTCGCGGCCAATCCATGATGTTAAGTCCATGAAATTGATGTGGTTTTGGAAAGTGAAAAATATTAAAACTAATGGCGAGATTGGATGGAAGGACTAAATGGGTGCTATGATTTTCACTCTAGGTGGTCAGTGATGAGTTTTAGTGATGTTGATACTCTGTTTATTGCAGGCAAATACTGTTTATGGCGCATTGCGAGGGTTGGAGGTAATGTATGATTTATGATTTATCATTAGAGTAGGTACCTGCATTTACATGCATATGCATTTGTGTTATTTTGTAATTGGCCGGCTTGTGATTGTATTGATCCATATGGGTCTTCTCTGATTGATTCTTATGTTTCTATAATATTCCAGACATTCAGCCAATTATGTTCTTTTGATTATGGAACTAAGTCAGTGCAAGTATACAAGGCTCCTTGGTGCATCCGGGACAAACCGAGATTTGCATTTCGTGGGCTTCTATTGGGTATGCTACATTTAGTTTTTGTCAGGAAAAGTAAACTTTGGAAATTTGTTTATAATTTTGTCCTAGAATGTATCTTTAGTAGATTTCATAGATTTGTTGAATTTCAGATTGTAAATGGTTAGGATTAGTTGGTTAGTGGTTACACCTCCTGTGTAATCTAACTGCTCCTTTGTTTAATAAGTTTACTTTATTCATCAAAAAATTGTGTCCTAGAATGTTGCTTGATAACCATGTTTGTTGGTATTGTTTTGCAGATACATCGAGGCACTACTTTCCGATTTATGTAATTAAGCAGATAATTGAATCTATGTCGTATGCTAAACTTGTAAGATTTGTTACTTGGTATTCTTGTCAAGGTTGTGTTTCATAATTAAATTCATTAATTGGACCGATAATTATATCATCCTTTGCTTCTTTAATTTTTTTATAATGTAATTCTGATACTGAAAATTGCATTCAGTAGAATGTCTTTCATTGGCACATCATAGATGAGGAGTCATTTCCGCTTGAAGTACCTGCATATCCAAAGTTGTGGAAAGGTTCATATACAAAGTGGGAGCGTTACACGGTTGAGGATGCGTATGAGATTGTCAAGTAAGATACCTGGAATGTCTTAGATGTTGAAGTAATTCATTAACTTAAAATAAATTCATCAACTTGTCCAAGTATTCCTTTTAGCTCTCCAATCAGTTGAAGTTACTTGTCTAATAATCTTCTAATCAGATTGATTTCAATTTATTGAAAATATATAGTTAATCAAATCATATAATGTTACTCTTCAACAAAGAACTTAATTTGTCTTCAGCAAAAAGGAAAAAAAAAAAAGAAAAAGAAGAAAAAACGGAACTAATTTGTCATAAGAGGTGCAGCGAATTTCATGATAGATTGAGGACATCAAAGACTGATATATAGTATGAAAAACATGATCTGATGTTACTTAAGAAAAAAGACAAGAAACTCAAAATGATGCTTTCAGCGGGTAAAATATGTGAAACCTGAAAGTGTATTGCTATAACCAAACAAACAACAACAATATTTTTTTTTGCTATAACCAGATGATTATTATTATTAGTATATTTTACATTCCTTGTACATGGCTACTATATGTTCTAATTTATATTACTCATACTTTTTTATTTATGAGTCTGACGTAGGCTGATAATGTGTTTCCTTTTTCATGTTTCCATCCATTGATGTGAAGCTTTGCCAAAGTAAGAGGTGCGTTATATCTTTATAGTTTGTTGAAGCTTGAGTAATACATCATAAACAGCAATCTTTACAGATTTTAAATTTCATAAAATATCCATCTTTAAATAGAACTTATACAATAGAAATGTGGCATCTCATGATTAGATGGGAATGACAAAGTGTAACTGTTTTCCTGAATAGACATAGAATTGTAGAACGAGTTTTAGCTACTAAATAAGTATTTAAGGGGTTGAATTGCCTTGGGGAAAGAATGCCTTTATTTCTTTTTCTTGATTATTTTATGTGGTGTGTAACAGGCATCAATGTCATGGCAGAAATAGATATCCCTGGTCATGCAGAATCATGGTAAATTATAACTTGATGTCGACTGTTTTATTATAAGCTGATATTATGATCTGATATTCAAGCTAAGAGTCTCTTGGTTTCCAAAGACTGGAAAAGAAACCTTTTTAGGCTCAAGAAATCTTCTTAAAGAAGGCTTGGATTTGGCATATTATATTAGTACCCGATCCTAACCAATAGGAAGATTATAGCTTTCTGGCCCTCATCCTGTAATTCTGTCATAATTTCTATGGCAAGAAGACAAATAAAAATATACTTAATAACACTTTTTTTTTTTCAATTTTTTAATCATGGATTAAAATCCTGCTCTAGAAATTCTTATCTTGCAAGTCTTAGAGCTGGGAGTGTTGAGTTAGTGGAAGCTCTGACACTAGATTGTTGAACAAAAGACTGAACAAGAGAGCTTTTATTTAAAACTTGACTCTTTAAATTACAACACTTTACAAGCACTAATGCTTGACTCCCATACACTGACACTAGTGCACTGCAAACACAGCACTTACTCACCAAATACACTTGGACACACCTCACACACCTACACACACTAGCTCTTGACTCTATTTCACTCTACACACTTGCTACCTATGGCACACACTTCACCTTCTCATACAACTTCACACATCTCTCACTTGGTGCTTTATGACACATTTCACTTCACACACACTACATCTATTTATACTAGATGTATGTTGGTTAGGTAACCAACTTGAAGCTTCTAGCTTCTTCCTTTTTATTGGCATTAAATTAATGCCTTTCTCCAACCTTCTAGACACCTTATAAATTTGTGGCTGAAATTCACTAGTGTAAGGAAGCTTCTAGAGAACTATCCTGGAGAGAAATCCGGAAAGAGAGCAAGAGAGAAATGTCGGGAATTAGAGAGAAATTTCTAGAGAGAGAGATTGTGTGAGAAGTTCTAGAAGTTTCTAGAGTACTCTAGAAATTTCTAGAGACAAGAGAGTTAGTGTTGATTTCTAACAGGGAGTTCAGAATTATCCTTTAAGCTGTTTCCTCAAAGTCATAGGGAAAGACTCAAGAGTTCAAACACCAAAAAATAAAGAATGTTCCCACTTGTAATCTTATATTTATCTGTTTCCTTAAACTGATAAGCGGTTGATCTACTTTCAATGCAGGGGCACTGGATATCCTGATCTTTGGCCTTCTACTTCATGTAGAGAGCCACTTGATGTCACAAAAAACTTTACTTTTGATGTGATTTCTGGGATTCTGACAGGTTAAGCTCCTTTAAAACCTTTTCTAGGCAGTCATTTATGGTCCATCCCCCCTCCCCAATGAAATTATGAAACATACTATATGGATATTATATAAAAAAAAATAGCCTTGTTTGTTCATATGCTGTTAGCTGCATTATCCTCGTAGACGTCCACATAATTCAAAGATCAAAAGGTGGAGGAATACCATATGATATCATGGTGTAAATATGTGTGCATAAGAACTTAACAGCAACATGGAATTTTTTTAGTAAAATTTGGAAAGGGTAAAAAAATAAAAAGTAATACTTGATGCAATATATATTGTGTTGTTGTACGTTTTTGTTCTCCTCTCCCTAAATTAATTTATTTAAAATTTGTATTTTACAGATATGAGAAAAATTTTCCCCTTTGAGCTTTTCCACTTGGGTGGTGATGAAGTTAATACAGGTGAGCTTGAATGGCCTTCTTGTTGCAAGCTAAGATTCTGCTATCTCTACGTTGACAAAAGACATAATATTAGTAACCCAAAAATAAATCTTTAATGCTCTTACATTCCAAGAATGTATGGAAATAAATTTTTTTTTTTTTAATCACCAAAGGTTTAATTTATGCTAGTAATGATTTGCCTTTTCCTTTTCCTTTTCTATGTTATTGACAACTATGACACAGTAAAAGCCTTAATGGGTTCTGATATGAATTTTGATGTAGGATCTTTAGGAATTTGTAATGAGCCCAAGCGTGTACTATGGGTGTAATTCTTGTAATCATAGTAATCCTTGAAAAGAATTAAGTGTACCATAGCTGTAATTCTTGTAATCACATAGCAATCCTTGTAAAGAATCAAGAAGAGTCAAGTTAGTTAGTTGTAAGATTTCAAGATGCGGGGCCAAGTTAGTTAAGATTGCAAGAAGTGGAGCTGAATTGGTTACAAGTTGTTAGAGCCTCCACATAAGTTTATACAAAATTTATTGTCTATTTTTGAATAAGAACCTGCTTTTTCTATTTTAGCTAACCATTTTCAAAATGTCACATTTGATTATCTATTTCATACTCTATTTCATTAAAATATCAAGGGCCTGTTTGGTCATCCTACTCAAACTCACATTTTCACATTTTAAACAACATTACACACATTTCCACACGCTTTTTCACCCACACGTATTTCAAAAAACTCCAAACAACAATTCTCAAACTCACTCACCAAAACAGGCCCCAAATATTCTTGATTTTCTAAAATTGTTTCTCGCTTCACACACAACAACCAGCATTCACTCTCTTCCTTCACCCTTGGGAAACGTAAAAAAATTGTTTTGAGTAAGCTACATTGCCTCCTGAATTTCCTGAATTTTGACAAGCACTGTAGCAAAATCCTATTCAACATAACCGGTTCAAGATCTGATGTGGGTGATTTTTGTGCTTCATTAGCTATATTTTGGGTCTTATGCTATTTTAGCATACTTGATGCAAATGCTCTTAGTTGGTTATTTTGGTCAATAATCCTTGCTAGTAACTTGTATAAATAAATGTAATCCATGGCATTTCATCGTTAAAGAAATACGACACAACTTTCTCATGTTTAAATTCTCTCCTCCCTTTATCGTCTTCTTAGAGGGTGTCTACCTTGAATTAATTCAATTCCCATTTATTTTCCTTAGAAACCAATCATTTCATTACAAAATTGAGCATTAACTTAGGGTTCTTAATGAGATCTTGAAGGGTTTCTTGAATAAGGTTTGATGTTTAATGGTTTAGGTAGGTTAAGTAATAAAAAGGTTGGATCTTGAATGAGTTGATGGCTGTTTGGTGTTAAAACAGTGAATAGAAATAGAAACAAATAAAGGTAAATCCTAGGCAATCACACCTAGGTTTAGCAAGCAATCACATTTAGGTAGAAGGTAATTACACCTTTAAAGCTTAAAATAAGATGTTGGAATTTTATTCAATTGATCTCTCTATTTATGTCTTTTTATTTAATACTAAAGACTCTTTTATAGACTATTGTGTTGTCGACTCTTAAATAACCTTTTCCTAGAATGACTACAACATAACATCCAAACCAAATGGAAAAAGGACTTAAAAAACATAAGATAAGACTTTTGAGCCTCCAAAACAGCCCATTGCAGTGAACAATCACAACAACAACACACAAGCCTTATTCCCAAAATTTTGGGGTTGACTTTGGATCATCAACAAACTAGTTAGGGTCAGCCACATATGAAACTGGAAGTTACAAAACTACCTCTATCTTAGTGAAACGTATGAAAACTGAACCAACTTTCTAAACTAAAGAAATGTAATACTAAGACAATATAAACTAAAGTATCCTATGAAAGATGCCAAGAGGCCCCACGTTGAACCTAGACCACTGTTGTTGAATCTTTTGGTATCTGCTCTTGTTTTTCCTCTAACTCTTTACTGTTTGCATCAAACTGAGACTAAAAGCGTTTCTCTTTCCTGCCATATTTATTCCAAGCTTGAGCTTATGGCTATTCCATCTATAGCATAAAATATTATCTTAGAGGAGATGAAAGTCTTGAGGCTTTTAAACATTGAAACTCAAAATCATTGGAAATAACTTCATCTGTCTGTTAATCTTTTGGTCAATGGAAAAGCTTACTCAGGCACTAGAAATCTCATAGAAATGGTTTCTTTGTAACTCATTTTGTCAAAGGTCATAACATTGGCCAAAAATTCTGACTTCATGGTTAGAACTCATAAATGAACCAGACGTGCTTGTTGATAATACGGTTCATACTTCTTTGCTTGATTAGAAATTGTGTGTTTCAACTCTCTCTCTCTCTCTCTCTCTCTGGTATTACTTGTGTGCTACTATGGTTCTTATTTTTTATTGACAACAAATCATTTTATTTGACAGATTGCTGGAGCTCTACTCCACATGTGAAGCAATGGTACATGTTACAACTGTTTTGGTTACAAATCTTGTTATGTCATGACTTAAGGTCCAAAACAGTTGAATTAGTTGAGCTATATTAGGCTTGAAACAGTAAAGTAATCTAGGTGGAAGGAAATGGCACAATATATGATTCACAGTGATACCTCATTTTTGTGGTTATTTTGACCCTTTTTGTTCAAATTATATCTAGGTATTCATGATGTTGCATTTACATGTCGCTCGTATACCCTTTTCATCCAAATTTTAGTCCTCAAATAATTACTGTAAGAAAAGAAGAAACAAATCTAGGCAAAACTCTGGTATTTTGAAGTCTGTTTGGATGGTATAATGCTTCATTCCCTGAATCAACTAAATTTAGGTTTATAAATTGTTCAATTTTAGACACTGGCTTACTGAACAACCACCCACCCACCCCCCCCCCGCGCGGGGCCACACACATCCCTTTCTCCCCCCAACTGATAAAAATAAAGGATTAATATTTGACATGTTCTACCAAGGTCTTGTAAGCAATCTTACTCTTTTTGATTTAGCACCTCCACTGATAATTTTGTGGACTGATCCGTGGTTACATCAATGGCATGTTTGTTTGAAACTTTCTCAGTCACTGGTTTAGTTCTCTTTCTTATCTATCTGCTACAATAATTTGTAGGTAGTGGCCACTGAAATATTGGGTTCAGAATATGTCCTGATCAAATGTCTACATGTCTGAATTGAGTACAGTGTTTATGTGACCTTGATTAACATTCACTCCATATGTCTACTATTTAATATGCAGGCTTCAGGACTGGAACATGACTGCTAAGGATGCCTACAAATATTTTGTACTAAAAGCTCAAGAAATAGCAATTTCAAAAAATTGGACCCCTGTCAATTGGTATGGTGTTAGGATCTACTTGAGTTTGGCAAGTTCTAGGATATCAACCTAAAGGATAGACATGGAAAATAGTAATAAATAAAAAAATTGATATGCATAGCTTACATACACCTTGAGCAAGAATGATCATTATTCTACTAATATCCATAAGGAAATAGAAGAATCAACTATTGAAGGAGAATTCGTGGTTATTAGAATGTAATCCTTTAGGAGTTGCTCTAGTATACTCCCTAGGTATTGGAATGAACATCTTTCCAATATAATGATTATATAAATCATGGTTATGTTTCCTCAATACTCTGTCATTTTATTAATATATACCAAACTCATGACAGTTTTGAATTTTCACATCTCAGGGAAGAAACCTTCAATTCATTTGCAGAAAACCTTAATCCAAGGACTGTAGTGCATAACTGGTGGGTTTCTCTTCCTTGGAGCAGTTTCACATTTCCAAATGTCTATTTGTGTCAACTTAAAATTCTTTTGCATGTTGCTATAGGTTGGGTGCTGGGGTTTGTCCGAAGGCTGTTGCAAAGGGTTTTAAATGCATTTTCAGCAATCAAGGTTTTTGGTATCTAGACCATCTGGATGTCCCTTGGAATGAAGTTTACACTGCTGAGCCACTAGAGGGAATAAATGACGCTTCTAAGCAAGAGCTTGTGCTTGGTGGAGAAGTTTGCATGTGGGGTGAGACAGCAGATACATCAGATGTTCAGCAAACAATCTGGCCTCGAGCTGCAGCAGCTGCAGGTATGTCTCTGCTGAAAATAAATAATCAGTTAAGACTTAGGCACTGAAATTGTGTAGCCTTGTTGGAGTTAACTTCTTTATGAACCCGCAACTGGTGGAGAATGGTGCGTGCCTTTTAGATCTTTTTTTATGTTTCTTCTTATTAGTGACCTTAGGACAATCTTGAGGAACTTGGAGACACAGGCTTTCACAAAATGAACTAGTGACTTCTTGGGTGTTTTGGACTTCCTAAAGAAATAAAATAATCTCTTTCAGTGGTATATACTGATTTTCCTGGGTTAAAAAATGAATATATCTTGTACTATATTATTTTTAGGACATGAAGTGACAAATACCAGTTATATTGAGCACAGTCACCTCCCTGAAACCTAGTGGTCCAAGCTTGTTCTTGTTCTCTTCCTTTTCCTCAAGTTTTTCTCGGTAGGAAACTGGTAGTGATCTTTTCAATTTTTTTTTTTGGGGGGGTTAGAATCTAATTAGTAGTGACTAATGTGGTAGTCGAAAAATATGAACCAATTCAATTAGCAACTCCACTGTTGGTGTCTAAGATGCATGCATACACCAACACTAACAATTGTTTTGAGTTTTGCAAAAATGTCTTAACGAGTGAGCATGTTCATCCAATGTTTTCATTTGTTTTGATTCTCCACTTGTTTTTAGCTTTTGCAATATATTGGAAGCTCATAATGATTGTCTTAAGTAAGAGATGCAATTCCTCCACACCCCCCCCCCCCCCCCCCCCCCCGGGGGTTTGTTTTACTTTTTTGGGGGGCTATTATTGGCTCTTAAGAATGCCATTGGTCACTTTGTTTCCTATAGAGCGCATGTGGAGCAGAAGGGATGCCATATCCACAGGAAATATTACCTTGACTGCATTACCCCGGTTGCAATACTTCAGATGTCTCTTGAATAGGCGTGGGGTTCAAGCTGCTCCAGTCACAAATAAATATGCCCGGCGCCCTCCAACTGGTGCAGGGTCATGCTATGAGCAATGATTCTTAAATTGTGAGATTAGGTGACTGGACTTGTTTCAGGCTGCATCCAATGAGCTCCAGCTCAAATAGCACTTTGTTTCCCATAAGAATAGTTGGAAAATCTGGTTGTGGGTTCAACACGATACCCATTGGAGGTGTGTAACTTGTTAATAGACTTAAAAAAGAATTTGAGATCAGTATTGATTGTGAGATCAATCAAATCTGGCACTAGTGATTTTGTGTTGTAATTTACTTGTGGTGTTGTAATTTACTTGTTAGTAAATAAATATTTTCAATTTTATCATTATCTCAAAATTACAAGTTCCTGAGCAGACAGTTGTGAACTCTCATAGATTTTTATTCTCCCAGGGATGATTTTGAGCATCCTACAATAATTTCCATGTCATCTCCAGAAATTTTGTTTCGTAGAAACTATTGCCTGATCTGATTCTTTTTCATGTCAAATAAATATACACTATAGATTTGTGAAAGTTAAATATTCATTGAGAAAGAGCCTCAGTGCATTTGTGTAGGCAAATATAGAAGATTTTAATCCATCTAGAAAATGTTCTATAACGGACACTATGGGAGACATTTATGTTGTATACCAGAGGGTATACATTTATTGCACGAGTCAGATATTCTGAAGGAAGCTAGGGAGCCCTTTAGAAACGATGACAACATAGGTTGATACTTTCAAATTTACGTGCCAAATTTTCAAACAATTTAGGTAAGATTGTCAGAGGATGATGAATATGATGTATACGTGCGCTGAATTCGTGGTCCAAATATAGACAATGAATAATAAATTACTGATAATTTACATGGGTTATATTCGTAGTCCAATTTCTATGCTATATTTTCTCTTAAATTCCATAGACTTAGAGTTTACACTTGCTGACCAAACCCTCATATATTGGGTATTGCCAAAACCTAGAGTAATGCCAAGTTCAAGGGTCTCCTTCTAGTTTTAGAAATCCAAGTCCAAGGTAGGACTTGCTTGAGGATAACAACAACTTCACACAAGCTAAAGTCATGAAGATAAAAAGTTTCATAATGACACAAAACTAATCTCCACGGCTCCATCTTTTCTTACCCCTTCTGCACTGTTGTCCTGCTTGACAGTTTAGGGTATTGAAAAAGACTTTCAAAGTTGAATTGAGTGCATTCCTAACGAAAATGCTGGGCCCTAATGCATAATGAATCCCAGAGGGACCTCATTGCTGAATTATGGTGATTATTATTATTATTTTTTCGGTGAAGGTGACCCATAAGTCTTTGTATTCAACATATTATGATGATGAGTCATGGTAATACAATTGATGAGATGTGATCCCCTATCTTCCTTATTGAACTCTTTCTGGCTCTTTTATTCTCAATTTCACACCTAGGGCATGTCTTCTTTATTCAATTTTAGCAAATATCAGTTTCGGCAAAGTTGGGTTACATTGGCTTTCATGAAAGTGTGAATTTCTAGACTGTAAAGGATCATGAATTTTGCTTAAGGTTGGTTTATGTAATGCCAATTTCTTCTTTGAAAGTCAGAATTGCTGATAAAAAGGATTCATTTTATTTTAGTTTTTTTCCCCCTCATATGATTCAACATTTCTTGAACCATTTACTATTAAGTCAAAAATTAATGATAGTGCTTAGGTAAGATTTCTAAATAATTCAATGCTGACAGAAAGTCGTTTTCTTGACATGCATGATCAATCACATTTTCAGTCTTGAGTGTCAAAATTTTTTTCTTTTTAAATAATCAAAACCTTTTATTTTATTTCTTAGATCTAAATGTATTTTTAAAATAGAATTATCTAAAGGTATAAACTAAGCGGTTCTAAAACCTCACATTTGTCCCAAATTGGAAGAAAGTTGGTCTATAAGATTCTACTATCCACTAGTATTGACAAAAATGGAGAGTTTTAATTGGGTCTCTAGTCTCCACCCACCTCTATTGGTATTGGCAGTAGCTTTATCTCTTTCAACATGGAAGAAAAAAGAATAGCAATAGTAAATAACTTGAAAGTTTAGTAATTTACTCTCTCTCTCTCTCTCTCTCTCAAAATGATCAAAGAAAAAAAAGGTTCCTTATATTATTGGAAAATCTTATTGTACCAATTTAAATATATCATATTTATTTAAACATAAACATAAAACTTTCTTCCAAACTAGTTAAACTTAAAAATTCGATATTACTCTATCATTTTTATAAATACAATTAATTTTTATTTATCTATATAGATATGATAGAATTCCAACTTATGTCACCCGCTTTATGATAATTGCTCTTTATCATTAAATCAAGATATTAGTTACTAATTAGTTTTGAGTGTAGACAACTCAAAACCCTAGAACTATTATTCAATGATAAGTTAAGTTAACTATAACCTAATATGATGTTATTTTACTAGTTGACCTAAGTAAAACTGACTTTGTTTTATTCTAAAAAAAAAGGTAAAATACAAGAATTATCACTGAGGTTTGGATTAATGCCAATCAGGTTTAAGACAACTAAAAACTGACCGACTTGGCCTTTAAACAAGACAAACATTTAAAAAATTAGTGTGTAATAGCTGTAATAATTTGACTGAGTTTCAAATAAGTTAGTTGTACTGTCATTTATTAGTCAAACGGTCAAAATAAAGAGTTAGAATGATAAATGACACGTATTAGTCAAAACCTCGTGGGTAATTAATACATTTTGCCCTAAAAAAAAAAGAAAGATGTTCTACTAAATATAATTATAATAATAAATCACCTACTAAAATTAGTTAGATATGAATAGTGTGTATTAAAAAAGGAAAGAAAATTTTATTTTTGTATCAGCTAGCTCACTAACCTCACTCTCACTCTCACTCTCACTCAGAAATAAACACAGAGAGAGAGAAAAAAAAAAAAACAATTGTTTTTTTTCTTTTTGAGAAGAAATTTAACCATACCTATCTTCCTTTCAGTTTTGCCTCAAAGTCCTTTTCCCTCTCACTTTTCTCTCTCTCTCTCTAAAAACTTCCTTTCTCTCTGTCTCTCTCTACTCTCATGGCTCCCTCTACATATCTCACTCTGTAAGTCACAAATCTAACCTCTTTCTTTCTCAAATCACAGGAAAAACAAAACCCTAGAAATTTACACCATGGTTCTTTTGTTTCCATGAATTTATATTAATTTTTTTGTATCTTATCTTATTTTGCGCGAAACCATTTTCGTTTCAAGATTCGAACTAGGTTCTTCACTTATTGCTGACTTTCCTTCTAGATTTGCTCAACTTTTTGTTTTACAGTGCCTAATCCTTGATTTGCTGTTAATTTTTTTAGTTTCATCTGCTTAATTGTTAGTATTTTTACTATTTTGTTGCTTAAGTATTAATATACTATCGTTTTTTTTTTTTTTTGGTTGCTTTCTCTGTCACAGTTTGCATCTTATGCTTGATCTGATATGGGTTTAGTTCCTGGCATTTTGGGTTAAGTGTTAACCACTCCACCATGCTTCACTTACTGAGGATTAGGTTTTTAAGTATTAGGGTTTAATTCCAGATTTCTGGGTTTGCTTTCAGTTTCTTGAGTTTGGGATAGGAAAATTTTCAAGTGGGTTAACTGGGTATGGTGGGTAAAGAGGATGCCACGAGTAATTCCCGGGTTCCATGCCAATTGGCTGGTAACCGGAGAATGTTTATGCGGTCAGCTTCGTGGTCCTCTTCCCGTCTCCCCTCTCAAAACCCGGATTCCGAAGAAAAAGAATGTGGGGATCCTAATGGGAATGTAGGAAACAGTAATGGGCAAAATCGTAGGTTTCCTGCCCCGTTAACCCCACGGTCACAACATAATTCTAAGGCTCGGTCTTGTTTACCACCCTTACAGCCATTGGCTATTGCTCGCCGGAGCTTGGATGAGTGGCCAAAGGCAGGGTCGGATGATATTGGTGAGTGGCCGGGACCACCCACTCCGAGTGGGAGAGGGAATGGGGAGAGATTGAAGCTTGATTTGTCATCAATTCAGAGAAACCCGGATAAGAATGGTGGGCTTGTGAAGAGGGATAAGATTGCTTTCTTTGATAAGGAGTGCTCGAAGGTGGCTGAACATATATATCTTGGTGGAGATGCGGTTGCGAAAGATAGGAATATACTAAAACAGAATGGGATTACTCACGTTTTGAATTGTGTAGGTTTTGTTTGTCCTGAGTATTTCAAAGCTGATTTTGTGTACAGAACTTTGTGGTTGCAGGATAGTCCGTCTGAGGATATAACTAGTATTTTGTATGATGTTTTTGACTACTTTGAAGATGTTAGAGAACAGCGTGGAAGGGTATTTGTTCATTGTTGCCAAGGGGTTTCTAGGTCTACATCCTTGGTGATTGCGTATCTTATGTGGAGAGAAGGGCAGAGCTTTGAGGATGCTTTTCAGTATGTCAAGGCAGCGAGGGGCATTGCTGATCCAAATATGGGTTTTGCTTGCCAGTTGTTACAGTGCCAAAAAAGGGTTCATGCATTTCCTCTTAGCCCGAGTTCTTTGTTGAGGATGTATATAATTGCCCCACACTCGCCATATGATCCTTTGCATCTTGTCCCGAAAATGTTGAATGACCCTTCTCCATCTGCTTTGGATTCTAGGGGTGCATTTATTGTTCATCTACCATCTGCGATATATGTTTGGATTGGCAAGAACTGTGAGGCCATCATGGAAAAGGATGCAAGAAGTGCTGTTTGTCAGATTGTCCGGTATGAGAGAGTGCAAGGGCCAGTGAGGATGATCAAGGAAGGCGAAGAACCGGCTCATTTCTGGGATGCATTTTCACACCTCTTACCCTTGATGGATAAACCCAGCAATGGTGTAGAGGTTGGTGAATCTACGGTCAAGGTTAGCATAGGTGACCGGAAAGTGGACTCATATAATGTTGATTATGAGATTTTCAAAAAAGCTATTATGGGGGGTTTTGTGCCTCCGTTTGCATCATCTGAGAATGAACATGAAACCCATCTTCCTGCTAGAGAAAACAGTTGGAGTGCTCTGAGGCGCAAGTTTGCATCTGGCGATATGAAGGAGTTTGTGTCTGCTCCCAAAATATCCCTCTCCAGGGTCTACTCAGAATCTAGGATGATAGGACATTCATCTACAAATTTATCATCACCTTCATCATCTTTGTCATCATTGACGTCATCATCATCATCTTCTTCTTCACCTCCTTTTCTCTCTCCAGATTCTGTCTCTTCTGATTCAAGCACTAGTTCAAAGTATTTTTCAGAATCCTCTATAGATTCTCCTTCTGCAGCTTCATGTTCTCTTCCAGTATCTTCTACTTTGTCTAACTTTTCTAATTTCTCTCTCTTGTCCAAAACTTCTAATAGTCCAGAAATTGTTGGTGTTAATTCTGCTTCACAGCCATGTTCCAAATCAACTTCTTCCCCATATAAAATGTTTTCACCTTCCCTTGCAGAGCGCAGGGGTAGCTTATCAAAGTCTCTAAAATTGCCATTGATGGCTGACAATATGAGGGTGGCATATACTCCCTCAAGTCATCTTTCTGGTCAAGATGATGGTATTTGGAAACACAACAATAATTCTTCCCCATGTGAACTGGATAGTATAGGAGATATCTTAGGGTCCAAAGACGCAGTTAAAATTAGGGAGGGAGATTTAACTGGGTTGTGGAGAATGCATCCTTTGGGACAAGGCCTAGGCTCTGCTGTCTCAAATGGGATGGTGGAAAGTGACTCAGCATTCAGTAATCTTATGAAACCTTTAGTATGTCGGTGGCCCAGATTAGAAAAGATTGCAACATTTGGTGCAGGTGACATGAATTCTAAAGATGCTTTCGCTATTTACTCTCCAGGTTTAGGCAAAAATGAGAAAAGAATATTATATTTTTGGGTAGGAAGGTCTTTTGATCCTGATGAAATCCAAATTCGATTAGATAGTGAAAGAGACTTAGATGATCTAAAAGAGCTTGACTGGAATCAAGTTGCCTGTGATGCTCTTACTCAAATGGGTCTTCCAAAAGACACTGCTGTCGAGGTATGTATCTCTATTTACTGTGTGATATATTATTATTATAATTGTGTATAAGTTTTAGAATTATCTAAATGGCTACGATATTAGTCAGATGTTTTTGTCTTCTTGATTTAGTTTGTTTGTTATAAAAGTGGATGCACCATCAACTTTGTTTTTACAACTTTTGTAATTTAGCTTGAGTCATGAAAAGTTAATATATTTGAAACAAAAATATGTAGAGTAATGTGTTTTGAGCTTTTAAGGAAATCTTAATTTGAAGTCTCAAGGTCGGTGTTTTTGAAATGCCTTTAGAGAACCAAGGCCTCAAAATGGCACTTCATGCGAGTTAAATGAGATTTATTATTAATAACAATAAATTTGTGACTGAAAATCACTCTTCCAATTCTATGGACTGTTATTTGCTTCATGGGTAAAAGCTATTGTGATTGGTGTATGGGGAAAGCTTCCAGGGTTCAGGCCTACTGGGGCTCAAACCCTGATAAGCTTAATCTTGGAGAAGCAATATCTGATTTACAGGATACTTCTGGACCCAAGTCACTTTTTAATTGGGCTACATAACACATATGCGGACAGTGGTATAGCCTAGAGTGTAGGGTATAGTTCCTCTTAAAATGCTCCCTCATGTTGGCCTCAGAAAAGGGGTAGAACATGCGATTGTGAATGTCTTAAAGGTAACTAAATGCCTGTATTTTGGTGTTTTTCCTACCCAGTTGCAGCATAAATATGGTTTGAGCAAATGATGCTTTAAATCATGGTCTGGATGTAAGCTATTGTATCTTATTATCAAGGTATCTATATGGCCTTGTCATCCCATGTTCTCTTTTTTTTGCATCTAATAGTGGATGTTCTTGTTATCAATAGTAAAATACCTTTCAAAGTCAGTTGAAAGGTGTTATGTTCTCAGTTCTCAGTTCTCAGCAGTGTTCTATTTTGGTGCTTGGATATGTGCCTTTGACAGGAAAGTAAAATGTTGAAATGAGAATGGCTGCTTTTATTCAAGTACTTGAGCATCCTTAGGGTCCATGGGTATTGGGGCTGTAGAAGGATGGGTTGCCTATGAGCTATAGCTCAATTGGCATCTCCTGCTTATAAGTTCTAGGTGGACGGTGAGGTCATGGATTCATGACCCATTGGGTGCATAACTTACCACCAAAAAGGATGGGTTATCAACTTTAGTTTGTTTTCAGTTTAAGTGGAACAGGTGGTACTTGTAAGGGGTTTTCATTTTTCTTGAGTTTGCTCGTAACTGGTGATAAAACTGGTGCTATTTGTCACTGGTTTTTCCTTTGATGAAGTTTTCTTGTAACTGGTGGTTCCGTTTTTGCATCATAACATTTAATTACATAACATTTTCACCCATATCACATTTCTGGTCCAACTTACTGGAAAACAAATGCTTTAAATATAACAAATTTTGTCCATTCTTTGTTCTTATATTTCTCTATGATGTGTGCTTTGGAAGCGAGTAGAAGACATTCTGTCTAATAGGTCATCTAATTTGAATGTTGCATATTTTGTGAACAGATTGTTAAAGAAGATGAAGAGCCAATAGAGTTTCTTGCATTGTTGAGGTTGTTGTAGTGAAAATTTGAAGAGATTCTGCAATCCAATGGCTTAAAGCTTTTTTTATTTGTTTGGTTTGCTTAATTGCACTGCAACTTTCTCAGGCATCAAGATGAGATTCTCCTGAAAAAGCCCAGTGAGGTAATGTACTTTGTGTCAAGCATCATCTACATTTCTTCCAGTTACCAGAACAGACTATGGTGCATATTTTTGGTGGGAATAGGGGAAGTGACTTCTCTTGGAGATTATTCTGCTTAGATCACTAGTTAGCTAACAACCCTGCGAAATTAACGGAAGCAAGATGTCTTTTAATTTGCTAAGAACAGCAAATCATATATAATTAATGGTCTGTTTGGATTGAGCTATTTTTAGCCAACTCTACTCTACTTTACTCTACTTCGCCTCCTTCTCCCCTCCATCCAAACAAGCCCTAAGAGAATATACATCAGTTTTTGGGTTTGACTAACCTGTTGGGGAGCCATAGCCAACCCCAAAATTTTTGGGAATAAGGCTTGTTTGTTGTTGTCTTTGTGATATACTCTTCAACTGGCCTTTTAAAGGGTCATAATTAATGTCCTTGGCTAGTTCTGTTTAATGGTCATGCTCGCAAAGATAATAGCCAGAAAACCCTGCACAAAGCTTGGTAAATTCATACAAGCATGGCTTCAGAGATATCCTTTTGTATCCTTGGGTAAATGAGGCAAAAGGAAGGAAAGTTAAAATTCACTTGATGAAAAGTATCCCATACTTGGAGCACTTTTGGGCATATATATCATCATCCAAATGGAGCTCAATAACAGAGAATAATATGACAGTTACTAGAAATGCAAAAATTAGGACTTGAATATTTGGCATAAAATGACCAATATAGCTTAGTTTTGTTCAGCTGTTCTATAGTGGGTGGATTGGTAGAATAAAAAATTTCTACCAAGTCGGCTGTTTGCCAAAATAACCAAAGGAAGTTGAGCATGCAGTTATTTGACTAAGAATATCTTTTTGTATCCTTACCGGTTCTTGTTTTTGTTTGTCTGTTTTTTTTTTCTTTCTTTTTTTGGTGGGTGGGGGGTCTCAGATTGTTTCTTTTTAGATGGGCAACTTCGTGAGCATTTTTCACTTGTAAAAAGAATGCATAATATCTTTTTGAGCAAAGTTTCTCTCCAAATTAGTTTGGAAAAAAACTCTTCAAACTTTTCATATATTTCTTTTTTGGGTGTGAATTTTGAAAATCTAACCGTTGAATTTTATGTTTTTTATGTTCTTAACATGCATATCAAATTTCGCTTAAATTGGATATTATTTACTACTTGATCAATTAACTTATTTTTCATATACAATTTTAGATTACAAAAACTTGAAATTATAACATTTATTTGATGACATACCATTTGATCTTTGATTTTCTTAAAATTTTGTAAGCATTACGGATGTAATAAGAACATGCAATTTAATAGTTAGATTTTCAAAATTCATACTCAATATAAATATATATGATGAGTTTGTAGGGTCTCTCTTCAAATTAGTTTGGAGAGAAACTTTGTTTTATCTTTTTCCCCTTTCTCATGTTGGATATTTGTCATATGTTGTTTGCAGGAGGCTGCTTTTAACGTTCTGTGGCTCTTCTCACTTGGTTGTACAGTGCTATAACACCCTCATTTTCATGTAACACTCATTTTCTTGCTTAATTAGTTCTGCCTCTTAATCTGAATTTTCTTGTATATTCACTGTTAGAAACGATCCAAAGGCCCTTAGCAGACAGAATAGATACATTGATAAATTTTTTTTTGGCTGGTTAATCTTCATTGTTCTTTTTCTTTAATTCCTTGGGCGATGTTGTGTCGGGTGTTCAAGGCATCAGAAAACGTTTGCTGGATGGCTTCCTAGAAGATGTGTGCCTTTGACGAGCTGAAAATTGTTGGACGTTTGTACGGGTAGTATTTCATCAAAGCTAGTTTACAATTCCCAAATTCAAGAGAAAATCTTTCCCAATGTCTTGTTTGATAGTACTGTCCCCCTGAATCTTAAAACTTGCGAAGAAAGAAAGTATTTGACAAAAACGAGTGGCCTATATGCTATGGACAAACCATACCACTCAAATCCAATATCTTCAAGTTAATCAGAGGTATCTTTAATCCAAAAAGCCTTGGATGCCATATATATATATTTTTATGTATAAACTAAAACTGATGTCATATAAACTGATAAAAAAGTGAAACTTCTTTCATTTCCTTCTCACAAAACGGTCCAATAATTTATGCGAGAGATATTGCAATGTTTTTACACCCCCTATCACATAACCTTCCATGCCAGGCGATGGGTCTCATTTAGCTGGCAAGCAACGTATGGCACATAAGAGGACATATTTGTTGGCAATGAGGATCAAAGAGGTACGAATTGCATTTAATTATATGATTTTCTTCAAACATGAACTCCTTGGCACCCCAATAAAGACATGGACTCAAACACATCCCGAAACGATTGTGCACCATCTCCAATTGGCTTTTCGATTGGTTGATGTTATTAGTTATTACTACTCATAACTTTCATTAATTTGTGGCCAAAACTGAAAGGACTTTCTAATTAGAAAGTCAAGAGTCCCTTCCATGCAGCACATGTTTATTTCTTCGTACCGATTCCCCAATGTTCATGAATGATGACTCATTATGAGTGCCAATGAAAAGGGTATTAAAAGGAGGCACTAGCCAGAGTGAAGTCCTATAGCCCAAAGACTTGTTCATTCAAAGTTTCGTAGTCACTGTTAACATACGAAATTGACATGGCAGCCACTAAGGTAAGCCTGAAGCTTCTGATAGACAAAAAGGAACACCGAGTGATCTTCGCTGAAGTTGGCAAGGAGTTTGTTGATTTCCTTATTACAATTCTTGGTCTGCCGGTTGGAACTGTCATTAGGCTGCTTAGAAGCCAAGGCATGGTAGGCTGCTTGCAAAACCTGAACGAGAGCATTGAAAATCTGAGTGATAGTTACCTTCGGCCGGGCCAAAACAAGTCCACTCTGCTCGTGCCCATTGTACACATCAATGGTGGTCCTCTACTATTGCCAAACGTAGAATCATCAACATCATGGAACTTGTATAGTTGTAGTACCAGTAGTAACTACAACTCTAAGTCATACTCCTATATAAAAAAAAAAAAAACTCTAATTCATACTTAAGGAGTGGACAACCACGACAATCTTATTCAGCAAAAAATGAAAACTGTAATCCATACATGTCTGCTGACAGCAATGCTATCTGTCCTTCGTGTAGGTTATGTATGAACCAAAAGTCGAATTTTGTAGAACCACCAGAGGCAAACAATCATGGCTCCTCCAATAGTGAGGGAGGGTACGTGAAAGGTGTGGTTACAATACATACATGATTATGGATCTGGAGGTGAGACCAATGTCCATCATCGCCGGTATCACCTTGCTTAACAAGTTGGTCAAGGAAATTGGAGCTCTTGAGGAGAAAGTGGTCCATTTGGGCATGGATGAGGTATGTCGTTTATCGTTTATTCTTGTACCTTTTGCTCTTTCAATTTGAAGCTCAAATCATAGATTTTTTTTTCATAATTATTGACAATCTGTTGTGATTGCTAGGTAATGCAATTGTATCAATTGTGCATTATGTAAAAGTGATGTTACCTCACTCCTCAGTCACAACTTGTTATCTTAATTCTTTTTATTAAAAAAATTTGTCAAAATTTTTCTCTGACATTGCTCTTATGTTCAAATAGCATTGTTCATATGTTCAAATGCCGTTTAGAGAAGAGAAGGGGGAATAAAAAGCAGTAAATGTTTATTGTGTTCAAATGCTACCATGTTCAAAGCGCCACTTCTAATTGCGGCATATTATAACTACTTCTTTATGTGGTTTATTGATAGGGTGTGAAATTGTTCAAGGCTTCTTTGCTGTCGAACAATTTTCTTACCGATGTCTCCTCCCAAAGTTGAAAAAGAAGTCAGCCTCTAGCAGGAGGTAGAATAGTGTTGTCGCATCTTTTGGGCATTTTAATTTCTAAATGCAAGAGATTTGAGTGGTTGCCAAGAAGATGATGTTTTTTGTTGCAAACATAAGTCAAATTTGTTGTGGCGATGTAAGGGGCAATGTACTTTTTTTTTTTTTGTTTTTGTTTGTGTGGATAAGTTAAGGGGCAATGTATTTGCCCTTCTCTCTCTTCTTTTGGGTAATTTATTTACTTAGTATTTATTAAATGATATCTTTTTTTTTAGAAAAATTATTGGATGATTTCTTTCGTTATAATATATGATATTGCTCGATACTTCTTTTGAGATTTGATGACTTCTTCAGTGAGATGCTTGAGGATGACTTGAAGAATGCCTAAGCAAAGCAAATAATAATGGTTATCAATATGCAAAATGAGATATATATATATATATATATATATATATATATATATTTTTTTTTTTTTGGCGTTTAGTAATCCCGAATGGAATACATAACTTAAAAGTAATTTTAACTAAATTACCTCTGTACTTGATCTCGTCAGGCTGATGGGCATTTTATTACGTTTGTGTCTAGCTAAGACCACTTCATTAGGAGCACAAGAAGATAAATTTAAGCACTTAGTCACTACCCAAAACTGAGGGGTGTAAGTGTCACTACCCTAAACTTCATTACTAATTGATACGGGGTCTTTTCCCTTAAACGGTCTAAAAAGATAATTTCTTCAATATATTAGAAATTAAAAAATAGACCTATGTGTGCCACAATCAGGGTACTCTAGGTGTTTATGCAATGCCTAGGACCCCAATTAAAAGAGTCTTAATTAAACTTTTAGTTAATAATTGGTTTAGCTAGGGGAAAAAAAAGATAGGTGGGTTATGCCTTCTCTAACCCATTCATCACCAAGAAGGTCAATTTTATAAATGGTTTAGCTTACCTCCAGTACTTTTTTAATTGGAATTTCCATTTGTTTTAATGATAAATTGGCATATCACCTACTAACTAAATAAAAGGTGGAGATTAAAACCTACCTCTAGTTAAGAAAGTACTGAAGGTAAACTAAACCCTTTGATAAAAATCTAATACAATTAAAACCTGAAATTATTTTATTTGAATTAACATAATATATATCCCTTATTGAGTTATTGTATTTATTCAATACTAATTAAAATAAGCTACATTCATAACATTCTCCACTAGGAAACACCCTTGTCCACAAGGGTCTTTCTTCCACCACATAGTGTTTCTCTATTAGTATTTCTTAAATATAATCTTTTTGAATTTAATATGCTCTCTTTTCCAGTGTTCCTCAAGCTTTATTTATTTATTTTGCAATAACATTCATTTACCTTTCCTTTGGTATAGAGGTTGGAACTTGGAACTTTGTATTGTTTTTTGGGTCTAGTTAACAGGTACCCCTTGGGGCATTTGTTAATGGACAATTTTAGGAAAATTTTGATATCATTTTTATAGAAAATATACAAGCTATAAAAAAATTAGTTGTTTTTTATTATTATTTTATGACTCTCACTACAAAAAAAAAAGATCCATAGCCATGTTTTTTAAACAGGTTTTTTGAGGCATCAATTGCCATTTAAATGATGACTTTCATGGTTGGCCCTTGCATAAGCTTGCAAGTTCTCTCTTTCGTTGTGTGATGGAGACATGCTGAGCTTGTTGAATAATTTAGTGATTCTCTCTTTCGTTGTGTGATGGAGATATGCTATTGACAAGAGATGAGGGAGCTAGCTTTTTGCTCTTACTGCTCCAGCCCATGCCCATGCTCTAATACTAATTGTTACATACGCTTTAAGTTTTTATTAGTTGCTTCAAGGGAATTGAGACTTCCAAGTTTGATAAAGTGAATTAGTTCGAGGGAATTCACTCTTCAAAACTAGACTTGGCTTGGATCTAGTGCTCCAATACATAAGACCTGTCAAGATGGTCAAGACGGGTTTGGAGTTTGGATCCAAACTTTGCCCCTCAAAATTAGACTAATTAACAATTTGTAGCTTTTAAATCATTACTATCTTTATTTATTGGCTGCTTTATATATAAACTTCATCACTTAATGCTACTTTTCTAGGTTGTTAATCTCCTTGATAACACGATCAGTATTAGATTTAGGAGAATGTGATCAATTGAGTTTTAATACTATTTTCAACCAAAAGAATCAAATAAACAAAACTACTTTTGAAAAGTGAGGTGATAAATAATAACTAAAACTGTTAACGAGTTTCCTAAGTTTCTTTCTTCAATTAACAGTAGGATATTCTATTTTTGAATTGTATCCAATTTAAGCCCAGTAGCTTTAGCAACAAAACTTCCTTTAGCAAAAACCTAAATAAATAAAAAAAAAACCTTCAGTTTGAGTTTTCTTGTTGTATGGTTGAAATTGGCAGGTTTTCTTTTCTACATCCCTAGAATATGTACCAGTTGACAAGATTCTGAGATAGCAATTCATAATTTTTTTTGAATTGTGTGGCAAAAGTCTCAAAGAAAACAATCTTTTTCACCCTCAATATATGGTGCCAATTTTGAAACTAGCCCTGGTTTATCTGATTCCATTCTTTGAGACCGATGAGGGTTGATGAGGCAGAAATGAGGGAGGGCCAAAGAGGTATATAAGACTAGCTTTTACTTTTTACACTCCTTCCGCATAAGAGAGATGAATGTTGACCAGTCTTATATACATGGTACTATTGTTACATATTTGTTGGCAATGAGTATAAAAGAGTGATGAATTACGCTTATATGTGAATTCCTGCATAAATGAACACCTTTTTAGCCAATTATACATATATGGACTATAAAATAAGTACCTTTACGTTGCAGATAATTGGTGTCTTCAGCTTCATCATCCTCGAAGACGATACTATGTATCATCAGGCATGATCCAGCGTAACAAGTACATATTTGTTTTTATTTACTGCTTCTTGGCACCCCCAATACAGGCATGGACTCAATACATTCCAAAATGATTGTGCACTGACTATCTCATTAGCTTTTCAATTGCTTGACTGAAGTCATTACTACTCATAACTCTCTCATTGATCTTTTTGACAAAACTGAAAGGACTTGGGACCATTAGAAAGTCGAGAGTCTCTACATGCAACAAATGTTTAATTCCCCAATGTTCATGAATAATGAGTGCCAATAAAAAGGGTAGCAAAGTAAGGCACTTCCCAGTTCCAGAGTGAATGAATTGCATAAAACCTGAAGGCTATATAAAAAAGGTAACAGCTAGCCAAAGAAGGCACTTAATTTCCATTTCGAATACATTCAAAGTTTTAGCATACAAAACATGGCAGCCACTAAGGTAAGCCTGAAGCTTTTGATTGACAAAAAGAGTCTTCAAGTGCTCTTCGATGAAGCAGGCAAGGAATTTGTTGATTTCCTTATTACCATTCTCGCTCTTCCGGTAGGAACTGTTATTAGGCCGCTTAAAAAGCAAGGGATGGTAGGCTGCTTGCAAAACTTCTACGAGAGCATTGAAAATTTGAGTGATACTTAACTTCAGCCAGACCAAAACAAGGACTCTCTGCGGAAGCCTAAAGTATACTCTTCGGTGTAGTCCCTCTCCAATTGCCAAACGTTGAATCATCATCAACATCCTGGAAATTCTATAGGTGTAACAATACTAGTAATAGCTACGGCTACAGCACCAACTGTATTTCATACGTGTCTGCTGATAGCAGCGCAATCTGTCCTTCTTGCCAGAATTCTATGAGCCGTGAGCTAAATTTCGTAGACCCTCCAAGCTCAATCAATCCAGGGTCCTCAAGTGAGGGAGGGTACGTGAAAGGGGTGGTTACATACATGGTAATGGATAATCTGGTGGTGAATCCTATGTCCACTATTTCTGGTATCACTTTATTGTCAAAGAAGTAGGAAATCTTGAGGAGAAAGTGGTCGATTTGGGCATGGATGAGGTGTGTCATTCCTTCTTTGCTTTTTATATATGCATGACCTCTATTTATTTCTTCTTTCATTTTCTGTTCTTTCGTTTTTTCTTGAAAGAAAAATTTGGAATCGATGACTGATCCATCTCAATACCTTAAACTACTAAATCAAAAGGATGTCTTGCCCTGGTATAATATGTTATTACGAGTCTACGACTCTAGAGCATAGAGCCTATATGCTCAAATATTACCACTTGGAGAAGATAAAATGGGAAACAAGTATAGGCTCATCTTTAAAAAAAAAAAAAAAACCTAAAATGTAGAATATCTTAATGATAAATGTAAAAGACTTTTTTGAGAATGGTAAATGTAAAAGACTTGGGATTTAATTTCTCCTTAAAAAAATTTATTGATATCTTAACGTGATAGTATTAAACAAATATAATGTAGCATATATCTCAACTTTAAATATTGTTGTATCTATATATAAAAATTGTTGTATCTATATATAAAATATGCTTCTGTTATTTACTAATTACTGCACAATAATAACTATTTTGCTCCTTTATGTGGTTTATTGCTAGGGTGTGAAATTGTTGAAGGCTTCTCTGCTGTCGAATAGTGTTCTCACTGATATCTTCCTCCCAAAGTTGAGCATGAAATAAGCTTCCAACAGGAGGTAGAAGCGTCCTTATAATGGCATTGTTGCAGCCGATTGGAATTTTAATTTCTAATGAAGTGTGTTTGAATTACTTTGTTTTTATCGGCTTATTTTGTTTATTATATAAAAGTACAATTGTACCTCATAAAATGTAATGGACAAAACTTAGGTACAGTATTTTAGATGCTGTTTCTTAGGTTCTCCTCTTAAGATTCAGCCATGTGGCTACTTAACTTAAAAATACACTTCTATCTCATGAGAAAAAATCCATATGACAGAGTTTTAAAAAGGGAACTTAAGGAACCGTACTTAAGTACTATACCTAAGTCTTGCTCAAATGTAATTGTATCTCTAAAAATTATTTTTGCCAACTTATTTTACTATTCAGCTTATTTTTGTTACTATTCATGGGCCTCGCTGCACTTTTTGGTATTATTCATGGGCCCCACTATACTATTTCAGCTAACTTTTACTTTTATCTACAATACTTTCAGCAAAAAGTTTTTAGTTTCAGCAAAATAAACGGATCCCACCCAGTTCATCCAAATAAACCCTTAACGCAAGAGGCCTGTGGGACCGCCAAGATGATTTTTTTTTTTTTTTTCTTCTTCTGGTTGCAAATATGTTATAAATCTGGTGGCAATGTAAAAGGCAATATGCTTGCCCTTCTTTCTCTTATTATTTTTTATTTTTATTTTTTGGGAGTCTGGTTAAGTTTTCGTTAATTATCACCTTATATAATGGCTGAGAGGTGAGGGCCATAAGGCAATTTCATTATGTTTATGTCATGCTGAGATTACTCAATATTCTGTCCCACTTCTCTTGTACGGAAGATTTGGATTCTCAATATATAAGAAGGCCATGAATGTTAAGGTATTAATTGGGCCTACAATTTCCTACTGAGATAGCCAGAGCCCTTGACATTGTTAGGTCCACTAGGCATTTCATTACATGATTGGTGTCAAGCCCGACCGCTCAATAATAAACCTTGAAGAAAAAGGTTTTGGGCCTGCAATATTCCGCTTGTTATGAAATAAAAATAAAATAGTAGTAAACAAGAACAAAGTAAAACTAAACAACTATTAAGTATATAAATATCAATCTCTCAAGTGGTCATCCACACGTTGAATTGATCAGGTGATATCTTAGAGTACATATAAATGATCTGTTTGAAACAACACATGTATCTCAACTTTATATGAAATAGAGCATATATTATATATATATATATATATATAGCCTTTAAAAGTCGGTATAAGCCAACATTTGATCGGCAATTTCGAACGGCATTGGCATAGAATGCTGCATAAGACAAATCTTGCCACCCAATATTGTATGCTGCCTTATATCATAGCACTGCTGATATGTTGTGTTGTTGTTTTATTTTTCACTTAAAAAAAAAAAAATTACATTTCAAAGCTCACAGTTTAGAGATGAATTTAAAATAAACATGAGATTTTTGAGAGTTTTAAATTAAACTCTTCACTTTAAAAAATGTTTTGATTCAAACCATAAACTCATTGTGTGTAAAGCCATTAATAAAAAGTGCTTAAAGAAAATGTCTGGTTTTGAGTGAAATAGTGTTAGTATATAATAATCATATGTGTGAGTTCATCAAAAAAAAATAATAATCATATGTGTGATAAAATAAAAATAAAGTCGTTTTATTTAAGAATTTTCTGTTAATGATGTCAACATAAATGGATTTATAGTTGAATTGAAATATTTCTTAAAGTATAGTTTAATTTAAACGTGTGGAGTTTAATTTGAAGCCATCCATAAACATAGAGTTTCGAAAAAAAAAAAGTATATACACATATATATATATATATATTAATTTTAAGGTTTTTTTTTTGGATAAATACAATAATATTTTAAACTTATGGCATCCACTTTATGATGATTTCTTTTTTATCATTAGGTCAAGAAACCAATTGATTTTTTTGTATAGGTGATGATTGAACCCTAAATTTCCTATTCGAAAACAAGAATTCTTTTTTATTATCACGACATGTTTCCATAACCATTAGTGGACATATAGTAATTTCCATGTAAGCCTACTATGCCTTTTGTTTTAAACTAATTTGGCTCAAGGAATGATGTCTCGATTTATTTGGTGCCCTATGAGTGTATATTAGTACGTTATGTTTTATATTCCAAATGATGGGTTGATACTTTAAATATTAGTGTAAATTACACCTACCTCTTTTATTAAAATGAAACTTCCCCAAATATCTCTTCTATTTAGGTTTCTATATATATAGCACAGAAGTCTATGCCTATCTTTATATATATATATATATATATATATATAAAATTGTTCAATTTTACACATAATTAAATAATATACTATTATTATAACATGGTATCAGACTTAGGGTACGGTTTTGAGAATTATTTATTTATTTATTTATTTTTTGTTTGGCATTTTTTCGATAATATTATTGCTCCCCACATATTAGTCGACAAATCTCGAACTCCTCTACAAAACCCCACAAAAATCAGCTGAAAACCATCTCTCCCCTCCATGGAAGATATTTGTAAAGCCATGCACCACCATGAGCTGTCTGCAGCCTTCAGGTGCTTTCATGAATCGGCCAATAATTCAGCCACTGACTCTCACGTGTATCATGCCATAACATAAAAATTCATTTACTACATCAGGGAAATGTAAAAACAATGTAAATTTTACATGGTACTATTCATATAAACTAATAAAGGTTGTGTTTATTACAAACAAACTGTTACTCACAGTTTTATACATATCCAAATTTTTAATTGAAATCGTGACTTGAAGCAGTTTCAGTTTATAAATAGGGTGTGTGTAAAACTGTGTAACAGCTTGTGTGTAACAAGTATTACCCAACTACTAATCGTCATTTTCCTAATAGAAAGTGGAACCACCTGATATTGTAAGCAAAATGACTAGCTTTTTACACCCATTTCACATAGCCTCCCTTGCCAGCCGATGCCTCTCATTTGGCAAACAATATTTGTCACCTAAGGGTACATATATATGTGTTGATCGACTGTTGGCAATTTGGATAAAAGAGGTATGAATTACGCTAATTATATTTGAAATCCTGGAAGCATGAACACCTTTTAGGCTATTTATTATTTATACATCATATGAAAAGAAAAAGAAAAAGTTACTTGATGTTGCAGACTGGTGCCTCAGCTTCATAGTCTTCCAAGGCTACTGAGTATTACTTGGCACCCTCAATACAGACATGGACTCAAAACATTCCAAAATGATTGTGCACTAACTCCAATTGGCTTTTCAATTGCTTGAAGTCATTACCACTCATAACTCTATCATTGAATTTTTCGACAAAACTGAAAGGACTTCCCAATTAGGAAGTCAAGAGTCCCATGCCGTGCATACATGTATGCAGCAAATGTTTAGTTCAACGTTTCAATTCCCTAATGTTCATGAATCACGAGTGCCAATGAAAAGACTATTCATTATAATTTCCCATTAATTATTCCATATAGCCCAAAAGACTATATAAAAGGGTGGTATTATCCAAGCCAAAGAACTGAAAGAAGTCACTTGGCATATATATAGAGATGGCAGCTACAAAGGTAAGCTTGAAGCTTTTGATAGACAGTAAGGGTCAGCGGGTGCTCTTCGCTGAAGCAGGCAAGGATTTTGTTGATTTCCTCATTACCATTCTCGCTCTGCCGATTGGAACTGTCATTAGGCTGCTTAAAAAGCAAGGAATGGTAGGCTGCTTGCAAAACTTCTATGAGAGCATTGAAAGTTTGAGTGATACTTATCTTCAGCCAAAACAAAACAAAGACTCTCTGTTGAAGCCCAAAGTATACATTTCTGGTGGTGGTGTAGTCCCTCTCCAATTGCCAAACATTGAATCATCAACATCTAGGAAATTGTATAGGTGTGTTCAAGGTCATGCATATGTATCTGATGATCGCACCACATCTTGTCCTTCGTGCACGAGATCATTGATTACTATGACCTCGGAATTAACTTATGTAGACTCGCGAAGTGGAAACAATTCGGGCTCCTCCAGTGAAGGAGGGTATGTGAAAGGTGTGGTTACATACATGGTGATGGATGATCTGGTGGTGAAGCCAATGTCCACTATTTCTAGTATCACTCTGCTTAACAATTTTAATGTCAAGGATGTAGGGGCCCTTGAGGAGAAAGTGGTTGATTTGGGCATGGAAGAGGTATGACTGTCATAGCAATTAAGCTTTCTCTACTTGATTTCTTGTAGTATACTATATGTGTGTAATAACAATTTTTTGCTATATTTTGATTTTGTAGGGTCTTAAATTGCTGAAGGCTTCTCTACTGACAAAAAATGTTCTGACAGACATCTTTCTTAAATCCTAATTGAGAAATTTAGGTGGCTAATAAATGTTGCGAAGGAAGAAGGGGCCTAAATGATTGCACTATTACATTATATTGTGTTTTCTTATTTTGGAGTGAAAATAGTTTCTGGGTTTTTGACAGTGTTGTTGCAAGTATGTTACGTCTTTTTCATTTTGTTGGGTTTCATTCGTATGCTTTCAATGGTAGCCAAATGTCTGGAAATATAAAGGGCAATATACATTTACTTGATTAATATTGTTCACTTGTTTGTTTATGAATTGGCATTGTTTAGGAAAAATGTTAAAAGTTATTACCAAAGGGCTTAGGCCCAAGGTTCTTTTACTTGTCTTAAACTCCTTACTATAGGTGTCATAATTCTGATTTTGGATCTTAGAATCCTAAGATTCTACTCTACAAAAACAATCCTGATCAGCCTAGAATTAATCTTTCATAGGATAAGGGCGGAATGGGATCGTGCTTCTGAATGATGGAATGTAAAATCTTACAATTATTCTCTATAAAATCCTAACAATCTTACCCCATGGATCAATTTAGATTCGTGTAATATCGTTTATGCAGCCTTTAAGCAAAATCAACATCCATTAAAAGAATTTTTAGTTACGTCTCTCTATGGTGAGATTAGAATTGTCCAACTCTATTGTAATGGGTTTTGAATGGCTTGACATTTTTCATTATCTTAATAATGTTGAAACATTTGCAAAAATTTTGTAACTTTGAATTTGGGGTGATTTTCTTATTGTAGTAAATGACAAATGTTAATTTGGAATGAGTAAGTCCAGTGTCACAAATATTTCCACAACTTTGCTACGTGATGATTCGTGAATGGTGAAATCATGAACTCACATGGACCCACTATTTTATTTCCATCACTTACAATTCGCCAAGTAGCAAGATAGTGGCAAAGTTGTGGAAATATTTGTGGTACTAGACTTACTCATTTGGAACTTTATGTATATTTTTTTTGTTGGAACTTAAAACTTGTAAGTTTGAAATTTGAACTTTGTCACTTATTCACGTATCGTTAATTTGGTTCTAATTAGTTATAACCTTTTATGAGTAATTTGTGTCACATTTACTTTTTGTTTTACTTATGATTTTTTAACATATATTATCAATACTAATGAATTTTCATTATTATTTTTTTCTAGAAACTAGAATCTTACGATTCTCGATTTGATCCACAAAATTCTCATTAATCCTATATAGGATTCTAATCTTGACTAACATGCTACTTAAGTACTATTTACTTGCTTTGCACTCCATATATTTGTATTACACACAGACATGCTTATATTAAAAGACAAATCATTATACAATTTTACATTTAGAAATTTACAAATTATTTTCTCTTGTGTCTCTCTTTCTCTTTATTTTTATCAACTTTGTAATAATAATAATAATAATAATGAGGGCATTCACATCAAAGATGTGAAAAATGCTAAAAGCTAAATTTAGCATCTCATTCCACAAAAATCACACCACATCAAATCTGCTATTCTTAAAATATTTAGCATTTCAGCTACAGTCTATTGTCAATAGCTCAAATCTTAAAAAAAAAAGTTTTTTATTATTACTTTGACTATTCTCACTTTTTTCTCTCTTTTTCTTCTTTCTTTTCCTATGTTGTTTCACCATCCTTTCTCCATGAGGTTTGATTTGTCCTTGATTTGTTTCAGGATTGGGTAGTTTTTTTTTTGGAGGTGGCTTGTGATTGTGATGATAGTTGTTTTGGCTGGTGGTGTTGGTCTATTTTAATGGGTTCTGTGGTGGGTTGTTGATGATGGTGGTTGTTATGGTGGTGGTTTTGTTTTGGGTTTTTTTTTTTTTTTTTTTTTTTTTTTTTGTGGTGGGTTGTGGCTGCCATGATGGTGCTAGTGGTGGTGAATGTGGCTGACTGCTGGTTGCCATGAATTTATGTGTGGGTTTGTGGTGGCTTGGGTGGTGAGAATAAAAAAGAATAAAAAATGAGAAATAAATAATATTTTAATGAAGTGGTAAAAAAAAAAGAAATTTTGATGTTAAGTGCATTGTAAAGTGACATATTAAATGCTATAAAGTTGATTTTTTAGATGATAAATGCTAAAATTTTTACAACCTTTGATAAGAATGCTTTAATAATAATAATAATTAACATCATGATCATAGTCATAGATAGGACTAGGCTTGGCCCATCAGGATGGTGACAATGGGCCCTAATATATAATAGCTTTGTCCACTTAAAAGAAAAGTTACGAATCGAGTTAATACGGATAAAAGAAAAGTCCGCAGGAAGAGCTAAATTATAGGGATACAATAATTCAGGTCTCAAAAAGCAGTCCAACTCTTTCTTTGCTAAAAAAGCATGTCCTCCATGGCTCCATCCGTGGTCGACGATGAACTGTGGTTACATTGGAATCAAATTTTTTTCTTTTTGGGCTAGCTGTTGTGATTGGAACATCGTACAAATGACAGGCTGTCTTTTATATATATATATATATTTAAAATGAGAAATGATATATTTACAACATTTTTACAATAAATCCTAAGTGGCAAGTTGTTACTAGTTGTTATTGTTGGGACAAAAAAGTAATCTTAGCGTTAGTTTGAAATTTGAACCAATAACAACTAATCACCTGTGATTTGTTGTAAAAATGTTGTAGAAATATTGTAGACGTAACATCTCTCATTTAAAATCACAATATTTACTGCTTTATCGGACCATTTTTCAGTAATTGGCTGTAAGTTCTATCTCTTTATTTTCATCTCTCAAATTAGAGCTTGGACAAAGTTGTGGCACTCAATCTCATTCATAAAATTTTTATCTTAGCACGTCTGTCCTTATATTATAAAAGTGATGTTCCAACGATAACAAATCATATAGTTAGTTGTGAAAAATATTGTATCATTATCTTATTAGTACTTAATGTATTCGAGGTTTCTTAGGGCTTGTTTGGATTGAAGAAAGTAAAATAGAGTTGACAAAAAATTAGTCTAATTTTCTAATTTTTGGCCAACTTACTATATTTTCCATCAATCCAAATAAGCCATTAAGTTCTAAATATTAATCAGGCAAACAACAATACATTAGTGCTTTTGGCACAAAGAGTGCTTTTGTTTTCTTATTTGTTTAGAATTACTTAATTTACTTTGTCTTTTTATGCTAGTTACTAGTTAGTATGTGATGCATGAGTCATGACATATTAAGTTCTGTTTGGTAGGCAAACTCAAACTCACATTTTCATATTTTAAACAATATTACACCCATTTCTACATATTTTTTTATCCACACAAATTTCAAAAAACTAAAAAAAAACATTACTTAAACTACTCTACTAACACACCCTAAGGGTTTTTGATTCTCACACGCCTTTTTTTTTAAATATAGACATTCTGTGAAAGAATATTTTAGTTTTCCCATATATTAATTGCTTGTCTCCCAAAAACTTCAAAGCTAGACAGAGTCCATGGCAGCTGTGAACAAAACAGTGAGTTTGAAACTTGTGGTAGACACAGAAAGCCAGAGAGTGCTTTATGCCGAAGCGGGCAAGGAATTCGTGGACTTCCTAATTGACATAATCGCCCTGCCGGTCGGGGCTTTCGTTCCGCTTCTGAATCAAGAAATGTTGGGCGGCTTGGGAAACATTTACGAGAGCATTGAAAATTTAGGTACTACTTACCTTCAACCAAACGTGAACAAAGACACTCTCCTGAAGTACAAAGCATTCATCTCTGGTAGTGTTGGTACTCTCGGCCTTCTCCAATTGCCAAACGTTGTAACCTCAACATCCAGGAAATTGTATAGGTGTAATTCTACTTCTTGTCAAAGAGTGTGCGACCGCGGCACACCCTGCTCGACCCATTTATATGGGTCTTCCGAGTTAAGTTATCAAGGTCCACAAAGGCTAAACAATCCCTACTTCTCCACTGAGATGGAGGGAGGGTATGTGGAAGAGGTCGTTACGTACATGGTGATGGATGATCTGGAGGTGAAACCATTGTCCACACTTTCTATGATCACTCTTCTTGACAAGTTTAATCTGCAAGGAAATAGGAACTCTTGTGGAGAAAGTGGTCAATTTTGGCATGGATGAGGTATGTTGTTTTTTTTTTTTTTTTTTTTTTTTTTTTTGGAGATAGATGAGGTATGTTCATTCTTTGTATTTTTGTGCATTTACTTCATTTACTTTCAGTGTCAGTTATTTCCTTCTGATGATTTTTTTTTGGGTGCAAAATAAGTAGCTACTTATTTTGCAAAATAAGTAGGTTAAAGTTAAACTGGTATAGAATCATAAATTCCTAATAATTATATAAAAAATACTATTGATAAGATTTGTTGTAATTGATGTATAAATTAGAATGATATTTCTTGTAAGTTGTGTGAAATGATATTGTTTCAATCATATTTGTCAGGTTAACAAGTGGAGTAATTTTTTGTGGTGTATATATAACATTTTTATCGCTTAAAAGCAAATGTACATATGGACTTTTTTCTCAACCAATAAACAGATTACAATTTACAATAGATGAAAGGCATTAATTCTCTCATAATGATAAGTGTATGTACATCTTTCGTACACACTCATTTCATGTTTTATACATGATCATTAAAAAATGTGTGTATTGTGTGTGAAATTATGGACATTGTGCATACAAAGATTACAACAATGTGAAACAATATTTTTCAATAAATGAAGGCATGGAATTGTGCAACCTGGGGGGCCATGGCGGCCATCCCTATCATTCCTTCGTTATGAGGCATTGAGATGGATTGGTACCGTCTGGATTTGCATTGTTAAGTTATGTTTTTTAATGAACTTTTGTTATTCAGAAAAAAATTAAGTTCTAACTGTTGCGGGAAATTCATTGATGCCATGCACAGATATCAACATAAAAACATGTGCATCGACTTTTTTCTCTGCCAAAAAAGAAAAACAAAAGAGGTACCGTGTTTTGCTAGGTTTGATATATATTTTTTATTTGAAAGTCACAATGGAAGAGGGGAAATTTGAATCATGTATGTTTTCATTAAAAACATTAGGAAATAGTAGTTAAGTTACAAAGTTTTTGGCGTCTTGCTAATTTAATTTTGGATACATGCAGAATAATTTTCTCTTCTTAAAAAAACAAATACAAAATATTTTTCATAATATTATTTATTAGTTCTTATATGTGCCTATTACTGCCATTATTTTATTATTTACAATTATAGACTTGATACAATTGGACCAAGACCTATTAAGTGTGCGTTTGGGAAAAGTTATTTTGCTATTTTTCTGTGTTTGTGCGTTTTGCTGAAAAAATGTGGGTTTCACGACACTGTTCACGGACCCATAAAAGTCATCCAAACACAAATTTCAATATAAATTTAGGTCCCACAATATTATTCACACATTTAAAAATTATTTTTACTACAGTATTTTTTATTTTCAGTTTTCAACAAATGAGCGGTATTCAAACACGCCCTAATTCATTTGAACCTGAAAAATAAAAACAGACGTGTGTAAAAGTTTTTTTGAATACTTGAAAAATGAGTCAACCCGACCCTACTTCTAGAAAATTAGGTTGAGTTGATTGATCCATTTTAGGAAGAAAAAATATTCATTTTTCGTTTTTTAATTATATTATAACTTTACTAACAAAAGTAAAGAAAATTTATGTAAAAGAAAAATAGTAAGAAGGTTCAAATTACTCTTTCATTTTATTTATTTTCAATTATAATGTCCAATGTTCTTTAGTCATCTATATTACATAAAAATCACTAAAAAGTACTATGTAAATACATTAATAAAAAAATAACAAAGTTATTTTTATATAATTTTTGTAATTGTTTTTTGTGTTAATTATTTTCTATGAGATAACTGATGTCTTTTTTTTTTTTTTTTGAGAATCGAAACTGATGTCTTTTTTAAAACTGTTTTTAAAACTTCTTTAAATTATTTGTGTTAAATAAAGATTGTCCTATGGAGTCCTTGTGTAATCTTACCATAATTATGTCTTATTGGGTATATCCAACCTATCAAAGATCGGGTAAGGATCAAGAGGTTTTATAACCCGCTATAATAAAAGTTCCTGACCAGAATATGATTTGATCCATACCCAGATGATCAAATCCGAACCCACCATACCCAAAATGTTTGCTAGGTTTATCCCCAATGCCTTCGTGTAAAATTGTCTCTATTCTTTACTACATTTGCTAACCACTTTGCTACTTTTTCTCGTTTATTGCTAGGGTATAAAATTGCTCAGAGCTTCACTACTATCAAAGAGTGTCCTCACTGATGTCTTCCTCCCAATGTTGAAAGAGGAAGTCAATTTTCAAGAGGATGTCAAAGCAGAATGATGGCTCTGTTGTGTCTTAGTGGTGTTTCAATTTCTAAGTGAAGAATTCTGTGGGATTACCAATTTTTTTTTTTTTTTTTGGTTGCAAATATGTTTCGAATGTAGTAAAATCTGGTGTGGCAATCTAGTGGACAATGGTTGCTCCCCTCCTCTCTCTCTCTCTGAAATGAAAGTTTGTAAGGTACTAAGGTTTGTTAGAGGTTAGCTAATTCTATAAAAAATTTGGTTATAATTATTAGAAAATTACATTGTAATTTTAATTAAGTTTACTTGTAATTATCTAGTGTAAGTGAGGTTGAAGTAAGAAGAAAACTACTCGTTCTACAATAAGAAATTTCGGTTGAGTGAACTAAAGATCGGTTGAGCAAAATCAAGCATAATTGAAAAGTTGTTGGACATAAAGTTTTGCTTGGCATTTATGCAACACTCGATCTAGTGAAACTATTAAGGAAAACCACAGACTCATTATATGGATTTCAGGTGCCTTTTTGTAGCCATTCAAACCTCAAACTCCACACCATATAAGAACGGAAATTAACCCTCATATTCTACCGAGAAAAAGACGATCATAGATTCTATTGAGAAAACCTTGCCAAAGCCAAAACATCTTTCAACCACTCCAATTGCCATATTCTTGAGAGGAGTTTACCACCCAAACACAAAGATAACCTATGGTGTGTTGGAGTGCTGAGGTGAAATCACAGAGTCAAGCAAAACCTTCCAGATGCCCTGGAGTGACCAATATATAGGTTTGACGGTCGGTGTATCAACTCACAAGTATTAATTATTCCTGCCATATATAATCAACTACTTTAATAATTATTAAATTTATTGTGAAAAAATTATGTGTAACGTTACTCTTCTATTATAAAAATGAATATATAGACAAAAAATTGTGTCCGTAACATTGTTTTTTATTAAAAAAAATTGTATGCATTAATATATATATTCCCTCCTCGGTAAAAGAAAAGGAAAATTCCTCAGCTACTTGCCTAATTAAAAATGTACAAAGATTTGGTAAGATAAATTGTAAATTACATCCTTAAAGTTTAGAGGTGTTTGAATTTTACACCTTGAGGTTTCAGAATTTAAAATTTACCCCCTGAAGTTTGGGGTGTTTGGATTTTATACTTTAATGTTTCAGAATTTAGATTTTATCCTTTGAAATTTGGGGATATTTGGATTTTACACCTTAATATTTCTGAATTTGGATTTTACTTCAAAAAATTTGAGTGTTTGGATTTTACACCCCAAAATCTGAAACTTTAGGGTGTAAAATATAAACACCCCTTAAATTTTAGACAATAAAATCCAAACACCCTTAAAATTTAAGAGGTAAAATCCAAATTTTGAAACGTTAGAGTGTAAAATTTAAATACCCCAAAATTTTAGGGAGTAAAATTTAATTTTTGAAATTTTAAGATGTAAAATTCAAACACTTCAAATTTTAAGAGTGTAATTTATAATTTACTCTAAACATTAAAGACAAAGCTTTCCATTTAATTGTTGTTTTCTTTGCCTTTTGACTAAGAAAGGTTAATAAATTGTTGTTTTCTTTGCCTTTTGACTAAGAAAGGTTAATAAAAGGTTTGGTAGGGGGCAAATTTCATTTTCACAAGAGATGGAAAAGCAAAAAAAAAAAAAAAAAAAAAAAAGGGAAAAGGAAAAAATAAAATTCAAAGAGAGTACATGCAATCATACCTCGCATTAGCATAGGACACAGCAATGGACCCAAGCTTTGCCCACTTGCGTAAGTCCTCAGTCTGTGGCCGACAATGGGATTTCATTTCTAGGAAAGCCAATAGCTTTTCGGAATTTGTAGCAAGAGTGAAAACTGAGTAACAATTAAAGAAAAAAAAAAAAAACTGTAGAAACAAACTTTCTTTTTTAGTAAAATACAAAATATATTGCCTTCTCTCAAACAATTACAATTAAATTCAATGCATCGGTTGAATTTAATTAGAGTATCTAGGTAAAAATGTCTAAATAGCTTTTGTGGGGCCCAGTAATTTGTGGCCCAGGTCCATTTATTCGTTGGGGCCCAAGGCCCGAGCCGAGGAAGGTTATAACCCAGGCTCGGTAATATAAGTACGAAGTAGTCTTGGGACACAGCCGAGGACGATCCAAGGTCTCACCGAAAGAAAGGGTAAAAATGGTATAAGAGCAGCTTGGAAAAAATCTAAAATATCTAAGTCAATAGAAAATGGTACGCTGAAAAGTGCAACGACCAGGGAAAGCTGCCCTTACTGCCATTCAATACTCTGCACCTGACAGAGCCATACTCCCCAGCTTTTACAACCACCCCCAACCACTCTGGATATGGGCTGATGGGACAAGTATCAGTCTTGGAAAAGTCGACCCTACACGTGGATGAAGGATAAGGAACACAGGCTAGTATAAAAGGAAAAGTAAGCAATCCATAGAAGAGGCTGGGAAAAATGGCCAAAACTAGAGCCTCCCAGCCTACCTCTAGGAGAAAAACTCCCAGGACGTACACGTTTTATTTATGTATGAACACCACGGAATACCACCGACTTGTGATCAAGGCCTAACCTTTCAAACCCACGCTCTATAAATGATATTGTTTGGGCCTTTTTACGTGCGAACCCAGTATCGTTTTGGGTCGTTCCAAATCGTGTCCTTACAATTGGCGCCGTCTGTGGGAAAGGCTTATGTGTTGGCACAGGCGGTAGGTCGAAACAATCCCCTTGTCACTTCTAAACAGTCGGTTGTATTGTTTTAGCGTAAAGTTCCACCAGGGGCTATGTTTCCTTATTAGGGGCTGCGCTTTGTAGCGTCAGCAGCACGGAGGGTTCTAGGGGCTTGGCCGAAGAGCTAATTCCCCGTAAACCAAGGTCCTGTGCCATAACTGAGAGGTTAATTCCCCCAACTACTTATCAAAATCAAGTTTTGGACAGAACCAAGGTATTGCATGATCCTCAGACTCAAACCTATGGGGAAACCAACTACTTATCAAAATCAAGTTTTGGACAGAACCAAGGTATTGCATAGTCCTCGAACTCAAACCTATGGGGAAACCAACTACTTATCAAAATCAAGTTTTGGACAGAACCAAGGTATTGCATTGTCCTCGGACTCAAACCTATAGGGAAACCAACTACTTACCAAAATCAAGTTTTGGACAGAACCAAGGTATTGCATGGTCCTCGGACTCAAACCTATGGGGAAACCAACTACTTACCAAAATCAAGTTTTGGACAGAACCAAGGTATTGCATGGTCCTCGGACTCAAACCTATGGGGAAACCAACTACTTACCAAAATCAAGTTTTGGACAGAACCAAGGTATTGCATGGTCCTCGGACTCAAACCTATGGGGAAACAAACTACCTATCAAAATCAAGTTTTGGACAGAACCAAGGTATTGCATGGTCCTCGGACTCAAACCTATGGGGAAACCAACTACTTCTCAAAATCAAGTTTTGGACAAAACCAAGGTATTGCATGGTCCTCGGACTCAAACCTATGGGGAAACCAACTACTTCTTAAAATCAAGTTTTGGACAGAACCAAGGTATTGCGTTGTCCTCGGACTCAAACCTATGGGGAAACCAACTACTTATCAAAATCAAGTTTTGGACAAAACCAAGGTATTGCGTTGTCCTCGGACTCAAACCTATAGGGAAACCAACTACTTACCAAAATCAAGTTTTGGACAGAACCAAGGTATTGCATGGTCCTCGGACTCAAACCTATGGGGAAACCAACTACTTATCAAAATCAAGTTTTGGACAGAACCAAGGTATTGCATGGTCCTCGGACTCAAACCTATGGGGAAACCAACTACTTATCAAAATCAAGTTTTGGACAGAACCAAGGTATTGCATGGTCCTCGGACTCAAACCTATGGGGAAACCAACTACTTACCAAAATCAAGTTTTGGACAGAACCAAGGTATTGCATGGTCCTCGGACTCAAACCTATGGGGAAACCAACTACTTATCAAAATCAAGTTTTGGACAGAACTAAGGTATTGCATGGTCCTCGGACTCAAACCTATGGGGAAACCAACTACTTATCAAAATCAAGTTTTGGACAGAACTAAGGTATTGCATGGTCCTCGGACTCAAACCTATGGGGAAACCAACTACTTATCAAAATCAAGTTTTGCACAGAACCAAGGTATTGCATGGTCCTCGGACTCAAACCTATGGGGAAACTAACTACTTCTCAAAATCAAGTTTTGGACAGAACCAAGGTATTGCATGGTCCTCGGACTCAAACCTATGGGGAAACCAACTACTTCTCAAAATCAAGTTTTGGACAGAACCAAGGTATTGCGTGGTCCTCGGACTCAAACCTATGGGGAAACCAACTACTTATCAAAATCAAGTTTTGGACAAAACCAAGGTATTGCATGGTCCTTGGACTCAAACCTATGGGGAAACCAACTACTTATCAAAATCAAGTTTTGGACAGAACCAAGGTATTGCATGGTCCTCGGACTCAAACCTATGGGGAAACCAACTACTTATCAAAATCAAGTTTTGGACAGAACCAAGGTATTGCATGGTCCTCGGACTCAAACCTATGGGGAAACCAACTACTTATCAAAATCAAGTCTTAGACAGAACCAAGGTATTGCATAGTCCTCGAACTCAAACCTATGGGGAAACCAATTACTTATCAAAATCAAGTTTTGGACAGAACCACGGTATTGCATGGTCCTCGGACTCAAGCCTATGGGGAAACCAACTACTTAAGAAAATTCTAAGTCGCTCAATCCTCGGACCAAATACCAGAAAAGGTTAAGGCTGTGAAGGTTATTAGAAAAATGGCGAAACGCCTTATTACTTAGCGACCCGCAGGGGCTGTTCATTTTGGGTTACGTATCCTCGGATGATTACTTTTTACATAGCACCAAGCGTTCAGCCATCACCTCGTCCAGTTTGGGGCATACAACCCTTTTTTAGGTCGGTCTTATTATGCAAAATAGTTTCAATAAGTTCATATTATCATCTTTTTTCTTAGTAAGGGTTTCGTCCCTAAGTATCGTCTTTTCAGGTCGGCATTATTATGCCAGACAGCCCTAATAAGCTCATATTAACATATTTTTCTTTTTGCTTAGTAAGGGTTTCTGCCCTAAGTATCATTTGTTCAGATCGGCATTATTGTGTTAGATAGTTTCAACAAGTGCAAAATGTGGTCTTTTTATTAACATGGATTTCGGCCCTAAGCATCGTTTAGAATATAAAAATAAAAAAGGAAGTCATGTGGTAATACGTCTATTCACGGGATGATCATTTCAGAAAGACGAGGTGGAATATATAAAATAAAGCAGTATTGACTTTTATTAATATAAAAAGGTATTACAGCGTACAATGAAGGGCTTAAACAAGCCTACACGGAAAACGAATTGCAAAAAAATAATAATAACAAACATACAAACATTCAGAAATCTTTTTAAACTCTGCTCCGAAATCTCTCCAAATTCTGTCCCAGTAACACCCATATTGAGAGAAGGACCTTCTTTGATGGATAAGGAGAAGGAGGAGAAGAAGAGGAAGAAGGAAAAGCACCAGGATGGATCTGGTGGTGGAAAGAAGAAGAAAGAGAGGCAAAAGGTGGCACCAGTGAAGGAAGAGAGGAAGAAACAGGGATACTTTGTCCCTGCGTCAGTCCTGATTCCTAACACGCTGGTGCCATGTTAGCTATGCTCATAAGAGAGCGGTTGGTACTGATAATGGGTGACCCCAACTCAGCCGCGCCAAGAGATTGACGCGACGAGCCCCTGCTTCGGATTTTGGCTGAAAGAAGGGTAGAAAGTATCTTGAGTCTCTGCCATCCCTGCTCTGACCGAGCCAGTTTGAGCTTCACAAGAACGTAGCCCTTCCGAAAAGGGTATGGTCTCTTCATTTCCCCTCCTATCATGGACAAAACATAATTTAAAGTGTAAGCGAGCGGATATGGGAAATTCTGGGGGAGGCTAAGAGTTTTTAGACTTTAAAAAATTTGAAAGGTCTCTGTGTAATGGAGGTAACCTCCTGCTTTCATTCTTATATGAAGGGCAAAACGGGAGGCATTTAATCTGCCCAAATTTCCAGGAAAAGCAGTAAACGAGAATATACCCGTTCCACTTCCCCACACCGTCAATAACCGTCGAATTTAAAGGGTCTCATATAGGGAAATCATTAAAGGCGCGTTTTGGACAATCAAACGGCAGGAACGCATTGTGAATGAATTCAGAGGAATGTCCCGTAGCCCGGTATGTTTCCTGGGTAAATGAAGAGACGCTAACATTAATGAAAGACAGAGTTAAATGAGCCGTGATAAGGGCTTGGCATTTCCAAAACCCTCCTCTCCAACCAAAAGGTTGGACAGCAGGATTTTGAGGGGCTATTGTGGGGCCCAGTAATTTGTGGTCCTGACCCATTTATTCGTTGGGGCCCAAGGCCCGAGCCGAGGAAGGTTATAGCTCAGGCTCGGTAATATAAGTACGAAGTAGTCTTGGGACACAGTCGAGGACGATTCAGTTCTCGGCATGTCCAAGGTCTCACCGAAAGAAAGGGTAAAAATGGTATAAGAGCAGCTTGGAAAAAATCTAAAATATCTAAGTCAATAGAAAAGGGTACGCTGGAAAGTGCAACGACCAAGGAAAGCTGCCTTTACTGCCATTCAATACTCTGCACCTAGCAGAGCCATACTCCCCAGCTTTTACAACCACCCCCAACCACTCTGGATATGGGCTGATGGGATAAGTATCAGTCTTGGAAAAGTCGACCCTACACGTGGACGAAGGATAAGGAACACAGGCTAGTATAAAAGGAAAAGTAAGCAATCCATAGAAGAGGCTGGGAAAAATGGCCAAAACCAGAGCCTCCCAGCCCACCTCTAGGAGAAAAACTCCCAGGGCGTACACGTTTTATTTATGTATGAACACCACGGAATACCACCGACTTGTGATCAAGGCCTAGCCTTTCAAACCCACGCTCTATAAATGATATTGTTTGGGTCTTTTTACGTGCGAACCCAGTATCATTTTGGGTCGTTCCAAATCGTGTCCTTACAGCTTTAATTTTTAAATTATGTAGTGAAACAGCCCATTTTCAAACTATGTAGTAAAATACCATTGTTTTGGAACTTGACATTAGCAATCATATTTTACTACTTAGATATTTCTCAAAAAAAAAAAAATTTTACTACTTAGATTTTTTTTTGAAAATTTTGAGTAGAAATGTTGAGTTCCACTTATAAATATACATAAAATTCAATATTGTTAATATATATTAAATTATTAATATCAAGTTTCAAATGAGTGGTGTTTTGTTAGATAATTTGAAAAGATGGCGGTTTGACTACATAATTTAAAAATTAAGGGCTATTTAGCTATTTTCACTTGAGAATCTAACTAAGTCCCAAAAAAAAAAAAAAAACCTAAATTTTAGGATTCTAAAGGACACAACATATTTTCAATTGATGCATGTTAATAGTGCTAATGGTAGGCCCCATTGAAATTGATTTTAATCCAATCAAGATATGCCATGTAAGAATTGTGAAAAAGAATTGTGTCACTCGGTCATCTAAACCACAAAGAATACAAGTCTTCTATACCATTTTTTGTGTTCTACTAATCATAACTTGTCATGTATTTATCTATTTTTTTTTTAATTAAATAGTTAAAGTTTAAAATGAGAAAAAAAAAATAGATGACAAGATGTGATTAGTGGAATATTAAGTGAAAACAAAACGGGGTATCAAGGATTTGTATTCAATAACAAGAACAAGAGTATAAACCGTCAAGATGATCACAGTAATTATTGTACATCGTTTTTCCCAGCAAAGTTCTAGAGAAACCAAGCTAGACACTGTCCATGGCAGCTGTAACCAAAGTGAGTTTAAAACTTATGATAGACACAGAAAGACGGAGAGTGGTTTATGCTGAAGCAGGCAAGGATTTCGTGGACTTCCTCTTTTACATTCTTGCCCTGCCCATTGGAACTTTCATTCTGCTTCTCGATCAAGAAATGGTGGGCAGCTTGGGAAACATTTACGACAGCATTGCAAATGTAAGTACAACTTACCTTCGACCAAACGTGAACAAGGAGTCTCTCCTGAAGCCCATGGCATACTTCTCTGGTGGTACTGGACTCCCTCTCCATTTGCCAAACGTTGAATCATCCAGGAAATTGTATATGTCCTGCCAGTGCCTGCACGTTTCTGATGAGTTCAACACAATATGTGTGTGCGGGAGATCTATGGACGAAGAGATAAAATATATTGGCACACCAAGCGCAAACAATCCCTATTCCAGTGTGGGAGATTATGTGAAAGGAAAGGTAACATACATGGTGACGGATGATCTGGCCGTGAAACCACTATCCACAATTTCTATTCTCACACTGTTTAACAAGTTTAATATCAAGGAAATAGGGGCTCTTGAGGAGAAAGTGGTCGATGTGGGCATGGATGAGGTATGTTAATTATGTATGTCATTCTTTGCTTTCTGCTTTATGTGAGGGTACCAATCGTGGCTTTACGTACGAGTGCTAATTCTTATAATTGCCTTTTAATTTGCTCCTTTATCTGGTTTGTTGCTAGGTTGTGAAATTGCTCAAAGCTTCTCTGCTGACTAAGAGTATTCTCACTGATGTCTTCCTCTCGGTTTTGAAAGAGGAAGTTGATTTTTCAAAAAAAGGGAAAGAGGAAGATGATCGGTGAAAGCAACTTAAAATTTAAGTGCAACAATTCTGTGGGATTGCAAGGAGGTGTTTTAGTTTCAAATATGTTATAAAGGGGATCGAAGCATGTAAAATTCTCTTCTTAAATTTTTTTTTTTTTTTTTTTTCTTTTTCTGAGTGCTCAATAGCCTCAATGTTTCAAGAGATGAGATGTAAGTATGTAAAGTTTCTATTAATTATCTACGGATATTGTTTGGTATTGCCGAGTTGTGATGACCTCCCCAGTTCGGTCTTGAGGATGTGACTGATGACTTGAGGCAAAGTTGTTTGAGTCAATTGCTAAGTACTAACAGCAACAAGACCAATGTCCTTAGAAATGGGTATCAAAATTCAAACTTGAGTGTTGCATATACTACCTGTGGGAACCGGCCCAGAGTAACAAGTAGGTTGGGCCTTGGCCCGTCCGAGGACCAGGCTTTCCGAGGAGACGCAGCGGCCCAGAATCCCTGTTCTAGTCAGCGGGGGGCCAAGAAAACATGTCCGTGGAGTGATTCCTCCTCGGACGTTCCAAGATCCAGATCAACGATGCATCTCGTTTACTGCAACCCTCACCCTAGACACGTGAAAAGAGAGAAGATTCAAATATTCCATCAAAGGCTGTAACCACCACATTAAATGCATCCCAGCTACCCTCCTGGCCGCATTAATGGGGAGAAGACCCCTGAACAGTGCCACCTTGGTCACTGCAACTCACAAGGAACTGGTAAGGGCGTCTGATGGGACAGGTGCTCAAGTGGGGGTTTTGATGATCAACAGGTGTAAGGCCCAGATAATAATAGAGAGCCTATATAATATGTAAGAGGTCCCCAGAGAGGGGAGAGAAAAAATTCATTGTAAGGAAGCAGGACTGTGAATAAAAATTCCTAGTTCCCCATCCATTTTCTGGATTCACGCTTCTATATCCATGAGGAACATGCAACGAACTGTTTGAGCAAACCGAAACCAAGTCCTTCAGCCCATACTCTACAAAATTCATTGTGTGGGACTCATTAAGCCAGGGCTTGACAGTTCAGGACCGGGTTAACCAAAATCGTGTCCCTACACTACCTTATTCTTGCATAATAATAAGTGGCAATATAAAAAACCTTCCCTGATTTTTTTTTTTTTAAATTTTTTTATTTGGATAGTTTATTGTCCAATAGTAACAATGGTAGCCTAAATGATTTTTTTTTTTAGAAGTCTAAAAGATTTTTCAATAAGCTCAACTCATAAAAGTCTCTTGTCAATGTGAGATTCAAATCCTGCTTATAGTTGAAATCAGTGTCTTAACTTGATGATAAGAGTAATTATCATGGAATGAGTGAACATCATAAGTTAATATTATAAAAGGGAAAAAATTGTTTTAAATATCACAAAAAAAAAATCACAAAAATTGTCTTAAAAAAATTGTTTTTAAAATGTTTTTTGGCACCATTTTACTATAGCCAGGAGTACTTAAAAATTTTCTCTTTTTTTGAGCTGACTACCAGTGTTTATGTTTCCATTTTAACAGTCAGCTCAAAAAAAAAAAAAAAAAAGTTTCCATTTTAACACATCCAACAGTAATCAAATGAGAAGTAGCCTTCTTCTTAGGGAAAAAAAAAAGTTATCCTATTATGGCGGTGTCAATGCTAATCAATAATTACTGTTCCTAATTGATTATGTCTATAATAATTCTTGTTGACCATTAAAAATACTCACGGGATATTTGGAAGTTTATAGGTATCGATAATTCCAGCTCCTAATTGATTCTGTCAATAATACCTCCTTGTATACTCTAGTTGACTTGGGTTCCTGATCTATTTAATTTCTTGATTTTATCTATTTTTATTATATGTCCAAGTCTGATTAAAATCAATGTGCAAAAGGGCACATATGTTAATTGTTATGTCTTATTAATAAAACCCTTTTGATTTTCCAGAGTTGCTGAAGTTTTCACTTGGTCAATCATGGCAGTAACCAATATGAGTTTGAAACTTCTAATAGACACAGAAAGCCACAGAGTTCTTTTTGCTGAAGCAGACAAGGAATTCATGACTTCCTCTTTCACATTCTCCGTTTTCCCCTCGGAACTATCATTCCTCTTCTCAAAAAACAAGGAACGGTGGACAGCTTTGGAAACATTTACGATAGCATTGAATATTTGAGTACCACTAACCTTCAACCAAACGTGAACAAAGAGACTCTCTTGAAGCACTAAGTAAACGTATGTGGTGGTACTGGTGAGGTCCCTCTTCTTGATCTTAGGCCCAAGGTTCTTTTATTTGTCTCAAACTCCTTACAATGGTTGTTATAATTCCAATTCTTGATCTTAAAATCCTAAGATCCTACTCTATAAAAACAATCCCGATTGGCGTAGAATCTTTAATGGGATAAGGGTGGCATGGGATTGTGATTCTGGACAATGGAATGTAAAATCCTATGATTATTCTCTATAAAATCCTAACGATCTTACCCCATAGATCAATTTAGATCTGTGTAATATCATTTATATAGCCTTTTAAGAAAAATCAACATCCATTAAAGTTATTATAATTATTTTTAGTTACGTCTTTCTATGGTAAGATTAGTATGCGTGCCAGAAATGAAATTATTGGGCCTAACTTCACTTGGACTCACAACTTATTTATGAGGTGGGTTTAGGATTTCTTACTTTGGGTCGTTCTCGGCACAGAGACTCAAAGTGATATTGTTTCTCCCTCTCTCCCTCTACTGTTTTCTCTCCTTTTTTCTGAACCCCTTTTTCTTCCCCAACTTCTCCTATTTATAGCTCTAAGTTAGTGGGGAGATCATGATTACTGCCATTGTTAGTGCAATCGAAGGTCCAATATTATTTGTTGTAAGTGAATGTTTAGGTGAGAGTGAAATGCAGTGATTATGGCTTTGGAACTTGGTTCCAACTCAAGTTGATATGCTCGGTAGTGATGTTTCCTGAACTGCCGAGCATACGGTAGTACATCCGGACAAGACATCCTTATTTGTTCGGGAAATTCGTGCCGAGTATTGGTTAGGGGTCGAGGCTCAAAACTCGTAGTTTGTGAAGGTAAGTTCAAACAGAATTTAAAGTAGTGGGGCCGTGCCATTGGGCCTGAACCCAGGGCCCAAATGGGTCTTGGGACCTCGGTGCCGTACAATTAGAATTGTCCAACTCTATTGTAATGAGTTTTCAATGGCTTGACATTTCTCACTATCTTAATATTGTTGAAACATTTGCAAAAATTTTGTAACTTTGAATTTGGGATAATTTTCTTATTGTAGTAAATGATAGATTTGTTAATTTTGAACTTTAGGTATATATTTTTTTTGTTGGAACTTAAAACTTGTAAGTTTGAAATTTGAACTTTGTCACTTATTCATGTCTTGTTAATCTGGTTCTAATTAGTTAGTACCTTTTATGAGTAATTTATGTCATATTTATTTTTTATTTTCTTATAATTATTTAATATATAATAGATTTTTATTTTTATTTTCAGGAAAAATAGAATCTTATGATCCTTGATTCAATCCACGAACCTCTCATTTGATCCTATATAGGATTCTAATCCTGACTAACATGCTCCTTAATTACTATATACTTGCTTTGCACTCCATATATTTGTACTACACACATACATGCTGATATTAAAAGACAATTTTTGTTATACAATTTTAAATTTAGAAATTTAGAAATTATTTTTCCTCGTGTCTCTTTTTCTTTTTATTTCTTTCCTTTATTTTTACCAACATTATAATTATAACAGAATAATGATTCTCAAATAACAATAATAATAGTAGTCAAAATCATCAACATAGATAGTACTAGGCTTGGCCCATCAGGATGGTGACAATGGGCCCTAATGTGTAAAGTTTTGTCCACTAGAAGGAAAGTTATGAAAAGTTAAGTACGGATTAAAGAAAAGGCCACGATTTGTGGTCGACAATGAACTGTTGTTGCACAGGAAGAGCAAAATTATAGGGATACAATAATTGAGGTCTCGAAAAGTATTTTAAGTCGCCACGTGGCAATTTGTGATTAGTAAATGTGTGATAGTGAATCATATGAGGACACACTTTTATCATTTACAACTTACCATATGATTAGCTGTGATACAAAACTTTGTAAATTTATGTACCTTTAGCATTACTCTATTTACTGCTTTTTATTGGACCATTTTTCAGTAATTGGCTGTGAGTTTTATCTCTTTTTTTTCATTGCTCACGTTAGAGCTTGGACAAAGTTGTGGCACTCAATAAGAAGGTCAAAAGGGTCTCATCAATGTTAAAAAATAGAAAAAATAAATAAAGATTTTAAACTGTATTATAATTTTTTTTCTTAGCACGCCTGTCCTTCTATTATAAAAGTATTGTTGCAATAACAACAAATCATATATATATATATATATATATATATATATATATATATATATTTTTTTTTTTTTTTACACGAATACTAAGTATTTTTAACACTCACACATAAGAAAAAGGAAAAAATGTCATAAAAAAAATTGACAATGGTGTATATTTAAAAGGGCTTACCTCTTGGATACACAGCACAGACTTTAAACATTTTTAACTCACAACCAAATTAGTGGGAGCTGTAGCTTTAGACTACAACCGAATTTGTAGCCAAATTTTTTCCTTAATTTTTAGTAGTAATTAAATTCATTTATTGACTATTAATACTTATGATATTACCAAATAAACATTAAAATTTTTTAATAAGGAAAGACCACCTAATATATCCGTTGAGGAAGACCAAACCTTTAAGGTGTGTTTGGTTGGAGATGGAATATGGTGAATGGAAAATAATGAAGAGAAAATAGGGTGAAAAATGGGTTTGTGTGTTTTTTGATTGGGATGGAGAAAACAAAATTTTTAGGTGGGGTCCAAACATTTTTTACCCAGGCCCCACACAAAAATTTTTTCTCCAAAATGAAGAGAAACGAAGGATGAAAATGTTGGCTCAAAAATAACCTTGACTCTTTGCTCTCACCTGCCCCACCTAATTCTCACTTTCCCAGCACTCATCATTAATTCTCTCTTCAGCCTCTTCACAAGTCACAAGCCTCTTCACAGCAAAGACGCGTCCTAGCAAAGACGCATCCTACAATTTTTATATAAACTTAGGCTGTGTTTGGTTTATGTAAAATATTTTCTGGAAAATGAATATTTTTCGGAAATGCTATTTTCGGGAAAGAAAAATATTTTAAAGTGTTTGGTTGTATTATGAAAATTTTTCTAGAAAATATTTTCATGTGTTTGGTAACATTCTGAAAATGCTATTTTTCACCACCACCCACACAAAACCAAACACTGCACAACAGGAAAACCACCAAAACACCACCACCCACACCACCACCACAACAACAAAAAAATTAGAGATCAAAGAGAGAAAGTAAAAAATCAAAATCACAAACAAATTTTATTACAAAAATTTCAATATATACACTTTAAAGAAACAGAAATCTGCTCAAAACTTCCACACTCTTCATACAAATTTGGTCAAACTGAGAGAGGGAGGAAGAGAGAGTGATCGAAAACTTCAGGGAAAGAGAGACGACGACGAGATCGAGACGATGAGATCATTGGTGCGATGAGATCGAGATGACGAGATCGGCGGCGCCGATGAGCTTTGGGTCGAAAACGAGAATGAGATCGGTAACGACTGCGCTGATGAGCTTTGGGTCAAGAATAAGAACGAGATCGGTAACGACGACGCCGATGAGCAACGAGAACGAGATCGGTAACGACGGCGTTGATCAGCTTTGGGTCGAGAACGAGAACGAGAATGAGAACTACGGCGCCGATGATCTCGGCGGGACGATCTCGGCCACGCGAACTCATCGGCGCGATCTCGCCGGCGCGTTTGGGGTGGGGTGCGATCTGGGCTCTGGGTTTGCCAGCGTCGAAGGCTCTTCTCTCTCTCTTTACGCGCCTTTTTTTTTTTTTTTTGATGAGACTTTCTTTACGCGTCTGACTCGGAAATGGTTTGAAGTGAAAATTTTCACTTCAAACCATTTCCGGGGTCAAAGCCTCATTTTACACTGTCAATTTCAAATAACTTCCGGAAAATTTATTTTCCATGCGCAACTAAACATCCGCATTTACGGAAAAGTATTTCCGGAAGTGATTTGAAGCCAAAACAAACACAGCCTTACATGGATTTCTTTTGTTGCCCAGTTTTTCTTCCTAGCAAAGACACATCCAACAATTTTTATTTGGCTTTATTTTATTTTATTTTTATATGTATGATACAATGTTTGTTACTGTGAGAGTGCCTTTTTCTTTAGCACACAGGCCCAAGGATCCTCGGCCAAATAGTTGTAGTTTGGTGGACTGGGCTTGGTTCACCGCAGCTAAAGGGGCTGTTTAAGAACCAAGTGGTGCACAAGGCAAGCTTCCTACAATACACATAAACTAGCAAACGAAAATATTTGTATTGAATAACAATGAAAACAGCAAAAGGAATGCTAAGTAATCAGGAAATACACAAAACAATTGTTAAGGATCCTCAAATTAATAAAAAATACTTCATTAGTTTTTCTTAATTGTGGATTACAAATGTGCTCACTAAGACGTGATACAAGGTTCAAATAAGTTCAAAAATTACAGACTTTGATGGCTATCCAAGCCTCTAAGACTTGCAAAGTTTGAATCATTTTGAATCCAAGTATGTGCTATAGTGGCTGTTTCTGGGATACCGGGAGATATTTCACTACTTTCTTTGAGTTTTTGACAGAGTTTTCTCAACGATTTTATTGTGATTTTCTATTACTAGATCCCCCTTCAATGTTGACTGCCTTCCCCTTTTATAGTGTCATTTTAGAGTTCGGGATACCGTTAATTCTCCCCCCTTGGCTCCCTAGGTACCAGAGCCACTGTTATGTCAGCCACTTTAATGGCTGGTTCTTTCTCTGTTTCTGATAGTTTTCATCTTTTAGTGTTGTTTCTCCAAAAGTCACTTGCTGACTTTCCATTCTGAGGCGTCCTTGGGCAGCTAACCTTCAATCTCTCTTCTTTCAAGGTTTCTCACTTTTCAGACTCAGCTTTTGGTTGTCTTTCCTTGCTGTCATTTTTCCCAAGTGAGAGGAATCCATTTTTGCTGGGTTGAAGGTTTTCCCAGCCACTTCCCCTTATAGTTCTTCATTTTGGGTTCCCCGAGGTACCAGCCTTTGTTCATGAATTGTCACTCTCCAAGCTCTCTGGTTCTTTGCTGCACCACTGGGTGCTTGAGAAGGACATATCTGTTCTTCGTTTCTTGTATTTCGTGGTACCCCTCTTGAACTGTCTCAATCCCATGCTGTGCTGCACGTCTCGAGGATCCCAAGCCTCTGGGTATCCCAGCCCAGTTCTTACACTGGATTTTGCTAGGTTTTTTAATGGTCTTTTTGCTGGAAATCTGAACATAAATAGGGCCTTAATGTTGATTCTTCTTGCTGCTTGAATTGGGTCTTCTTTACTTTTTATGGAATGGGCTTTCTTGTGAAATTTTGGACCTTAACAGTTACCCAGCAAATTTATATTATATATAGCAATAAAGAAAAATAATATAAATATATATATATACTATTGTAATTTTTTCTATTATAATAATAAAGAAAAATAATATAAATTTATATGTATGATGTGTGAATTTTATATTATTTAATGAGTACAAATAAATCTATTTCTTACACATTATGTAACAAGGGTATAATAGTCAATTTATATAAATTATATTTTCTATCCTCCTACTTTTCTTCTCAACCAAGTAAAAGAGTTTTCCACCCTCCTACTTTTCCACCCTTTCAATCAAGCACACACGAAGGAAAACTAAGGGTATGTTTAGTAATTGTTTTTTCCATTATTTTCTGTTTCAAAAAATAATTTTCTATTTTTGACACTAAAAAACTTGTTTGGCAACTCAAAATGGATAGAAAATAAAAACTGTTCACAAAACTCAATTTGTGAAGGAAACTCAAAACATGCAAAAGACTGTTTTTAGTTTTTAATTATTAAAATTCAATGAAAACATGCATTTTATTTAATAAATTTGTCTCATTTAATGAGATAGTATTAGAGTTCAAATCCTAGTAGTAACAATATATTTTAGTATTTTCTATTTTTTTCTTCAAAAAACTATTTTTTTAATTTCAATTGATCAAACATGTTTTTGATTTCAAAAATAAAAGAAAATTGTTTTTTCTTTATATTCCCAAAAACAAGTTATCAGAAAATTATTCCATGTGATAAGAAAATCGAACACAAAGGAAAGCAACAGCTATGAGAAGTCAATCAAGGAAAAATAATTATTAGCATTCAAAAAATGCAACCAAGTCATTCTGAATTCATTTTTCATTTATTCAATCGATGAAAGGTTTGTGAAGTCCATTTCACACTAGCTCTTCTTTTCTGGGGCTTAATAATTGACATGCCCATCTCACTAACGATTCACACTGGCCTATGATTTGATGTTTATGACCTATCCAAGCTTCGTAAATTCTTTGAACATTAATTTACAGCGGTATGCTGGTATCTACTATCTACTAATTAGTTATAACTAGGACTTATTGCATAGACATTTTGCATGAGAATTTATTCACCTTCTGAATAAAGAAAATGAAAACGCAAATTTTCATTGAAAAAAAGAGCCAGAGAGATATTAGAATTTTTTTTAGAGAGAGAAAAAAAATCGGGTCAATCAGTTGGGTCACCCGAATCCAACCTGCAACTAATAACCTGACTGTGAGACCAGACTCCTGGAATTGAACAAACTCAGACCCACCCACAAAATGTTGGATTAGATCGGGTTGGTTGGGTCCCTGCTCAACCCTAATTAAAGCTACTTCTAAGCATGGTAATCTATGCAACAAGTGTATAAACTGTCTAGATGATCATGCTAAATGTATCTCACTCGTCCAAAAAAACTTCGCGGTGAAACCATTGTCCACAACTTCTCTTACTACACTGCTTAATATTGGAAAAATAGGATGGAGTGAATAAGAAATTGATATTTTTTATGTTCGCTTGAAGATGTTATTAAAAGTGGTGAAAATCTTGAGTCCCACATAGGAAAGGAAAGAGATAATATATGGGTTTATATGCTCATGAGTTGGACATTGGATTGAGCTTTTGGCATATATGGATTAGGCTTACTGGTCCAAATAATAATATTTTATTATTTTAATTTTTGAGCCAGTTAGTCTGCGCACAATAGTTATTATTGAAACAGAGTGACTGTTTAGTAACGTATAATAATTCATAGTCCCTCATTCATAAAAACCACTTTTTCAGAAAACTCTCAAAGTGAGAAAATTTTTAGTGCATTTCATTTTGTGTCAAAGAGAGAGAAAGAGACATTGAGTAGTTCGCAGAGCATGACCTTGTGTGCTTCGTTTTCGTGCTGTAGATCATTTTATCGTGGGAGACAGATGTCCATGAGTCTCAAAGCACAACAGTGATTGTGTGAGGGGTGAAATCTGCTTTAGGGATATTGTGTTAAACACAAGACTTGATTTGAATTATTCATTTTTCACATATTTGGTCTGTGAGTTTTTAATTATTTGCAGATTTCTTTTTATATATATTCAATATTTGTTTATTGCTTTTGTCTATCACATCTATTTGTGTTATTGCTTATTCTTAGATCTGTGTATTATTCTTTTTGCTTTGTCACAAAAATAAATTGTCGAAATATATTAACACTTAACGAGCTCAATATCAAGGAAATAGGGACTCTTGAGGAGAAAGTGGTCGATTTCGGTAGGGATGAGGTCTGTCAGTCATTCTTTGCTTTCTGTGCATGACTAGAAGTTTATTTATTTCTTCTTGTACTTTTTATTCCTTCATTATTTATGTTGGAAAAAAAAAAAAAAAGTTTCAAAATAAGCTCGTTTAAACTGAGGGTGATCAGGGTACAAATTGTGGCTATACCCTATACGAGTGCTAATTCTTGTTACTGATTTTGCTCCTTTATCTGGTTTGTTGCTAGGTTTTGAAACTGCTCAAAGCTTCTCTGCTGACAAAGAGTATTCTCACTGATGTCTTCCTCCCGGTTTTGAAAGAGGAAGTTAATTGCCAACAGGAGGTAGAAGGGAAATTTTAATATGTAAGTGCACGAATTTTGTGGGATTGTCAAGAAGTGTTTTTGTTTCAAATATGTCATAAATGTTACTATGTTAGTCAAAACTGGTGTGGCAACGTAGAGGGAACCATGCTTGCTCTTCTTAATTTTTTTCTTTTTTGGGCTGTTGGGGGACAGGGAGTGCTCTGTGTTTCAAGACATGACATGTAAGCACGAAAGTTTCTATTAATTATCTCCGGATAGATGTATGTATTATGTAAGTTTCTATCAATTATATATATATACTAGTTATAGGCCCGTGCGTTGCACGGTTTTGTGAAAAAGCTTATAAAATAAATGCATAAATAATTATATATTTTAAAAGATTCAATAAAGATAAAAGAAAAAATTATCAAGTGTAAATAATTATCTCACTAAAATAAGGGATAAGATTTCTATCTAAAACTAAATTAAATTGATAATTCCAAATTGAATTTTAAATTGATAATTATTTAAAAAAACGTACTAAACAATTGATAAATCTAAAATTAATATAATCTTGATAATATTATAAATTAAAATTAAAGTTGATAATTCAAGAATACACGTGTAGAACATCTTGATAATTTGATGTAACATAAAAATCAAATAAGAAAATTGTTAAAATTAATCTATTAATTCTAAGACCCTAACCCTAAGCATATAAATTAGATCAAAGCTAAGAAAATTAGTTTAAACAAAAGGCAACCAATACACAAAACCTAATCAATTTAATAAAAACAACATACAAAAACAAAGAAGGAGCCTTTAGAAACTTGACAATATTTTCGAATGTTTTGAATTCATTAATTAAAATCACATGAAGACAAAAAACCAATAATAACACTAAAGAAAATAAAAAAAATGAAAATAATAATAATAAAAGAAGAAAGAATGCATACTTGCATTGTCATGGGATTTAGGCATTCACATATTGAAATAAGCTTCACTCCAAAAAGGATATATAGGGTTATATATATTGGTAGAGTTCCATTTGAAATATAATTCATTTAAATCTTATTGAAATTAAAGATATCTAATCAATGTGTTTGTTTTTATCCCATAAAAATTGGAATTAAAAAAAGGTCATATGAATAGAATGAAAAAAAAAAAAAAAAAAAGGAGAAGAAGAAGAAGTGTTGATTCAACATAACGTAACATATAAAAAATTAAAAATTTTAAAAAAAATTTAAAAAAGAGAGAAAGAGAACGTGGTTGATAGCTATAAGGAATTTTGAGATATATATATATATGTATATATATATATATTAAATGTCATCAATGTGGAAATTATCAAATTAATGTAGATATATACTGTTTTTTGGAATAGATAGAGACTATCAAATTATTGGAGATATATATTGTTTCCTGGGATAGATTTATATTAATCACCTCTTGAAGAATTTGGATTGTGTTTATCCCTTAATAATCAAGTTTTGTAGCTTGATACTCTGATAAAATAATATTGATTTAATAATATGAAAATTTTGAAAATTTAGATGATAAATACTATCTAAATTAAATTTTTGTATGTTAAATATTATCCCCTAATTTAAGAACTATATCCTAACAAATAAAAAAATAATGTTAATTAGATGATAAATATTATCTAAATTAAATTTTTGTATGTTAAATATTATCCCTTAATTTAAGAAATATATCCTAACAAATAAGAAAATAATTTTAATCTAATTTTATTTAATGATAAGAATGAATTAGAGTCCTAGTAGTATACTATTCATTTTTAGTTCTTTAAAAATTTAAAAATTTAATAGAATTTATGCAATTTGGTAAAGCCACGTGGCGTAACCACGGCGTCTAAGCAAACCAAATAAGTAATTATTATAATGAAATGAATAAATTGCATTGGTATAACAACCATCAAATATAAAATGATAGCACCTTAATACAAAATTATCTTCTAACATACCAATTGTGCTATAATATCATTTGTAGTTACATGTATCAAACTATTAGCATATGAATTTTATATCTAATGAATCTACAATATAAGTGATTTGCAGTATTGTTAACAATAATATTAATGATTAAAATCTTTAGACAAAGTAGCATAAAATTGGCCACTTTTTAAAGATAAAACTATTCGAGGAATAAAACCTTTGTTCTAATTAAAAAAAAAAAAAAAATTTGCAAAGTTCTACATATAGATTACAAACCTTTCTTAGAATGCTTGAAATCTTTTTTGACAAACCTGAAGAAAAAAAAAAAAAAACCATATAGATTACAAAATTGTAAGTAAATTTAATAGTCTATGATTGGAATTTACTACAACAACTTACATATATATTGGACAACAAAATAATTAAATTGGATCAAACCATTAACATATGAATTAGATCAAACATAAGGAAATTACCCCTCAAAAAAAGAAAAACATAAGAAAATTAGTTTAAACAAAAGGCAAATACAATTATTCAAATACATGTGTGCTTAGAAGTTCAATGAAAAATTCCCGAGATGGTTTTTCATATAAAAATTGCGGCTGATAAAAAAGATGTAGATAGAGAGAAAGAAATTCACCTGTTGGTACGGCAAAGTCGTCCTTCTTTGGAACTTAATTCCAGTCGGTGGAATTAAAGTCTTCTTTTATAGGGCTGGTCAAGGAATTTAATTCCTAAATGTGTAGTTAAGATTAGTATCTCTAGGAAAAGAGTTTATCTGAATGAGGAGATAGGGCATTCCAAGTTACTTGTTGTACTTATGGAATTAAACTAAACTACTTAATGATAAAAATGAATTAGAGTCCCTAGTAGTATAATATTCCTTTTTAGTTCTTTAAAAATCTAAAAATTTAATAAAATTTCTTCAATTTGGTGAAGCCACGTGGCGTAACTACGGCGTTTAATCCCAACTTTTATTATATATAATATGATATATATGTTTGGCCAAGAAATACATCATGATATTTCTAATAAGGACATCTATGATTCAAATATTCTCACCATCAAATATCCAGTTATATGAAAAAAAAGAAAAAAAGAAAAGATCTCTTAAAAAAATTTAGAGTGGCCTTTGAACATTTACTTCGAACCAATTATTCCTTGGAGGAGGCCACCTGATCACCAAGTCCACAATTGGCTTGCTGTCATTATGTCATAGCTACTTTGAGTAAGCTCCTTTACTCTTCGAACCAAAGTCAGAAGACCTTGTTCTTTTGCACCTTACGCACGTCATTTCGTTTCTTCCGCAGAATCCGCAAGATGGTGGAAATATTTCGTATTCTGATATTGGGCATTATCAAACCACTAATCCAACAAATCATTAAGCTCCAACTCAAATATTGACAAGCAATCAAAAACCAACTTGTTAGCGTTTCACACCCTGCGAGCATATTAGGGGCGTTTTTCTATTCAATTCATGTTATTTATGCTTTGAAACACATGAAGAATTGGTTATTATTATTTTTAATTCCTAACACATCCACTGGATTTATAAGGTTCCAATTAAATGAATTGAACTTAACTTCCCTTTTTTTTTTTTTTTTTTTTTTTAAGGGAGAATTGAACCTGACTTCAATTGAATGAATTCCAATTACAATATTCAGCTCAATCAATTTATTGTAGGGGTCCAAACAGTATTTTATAAAGCTTGATATCACCACTTCTAAAAAGGAAGAACAAGAAGCATTTTATTCAGCCAAAAAAGGTAGCAATCCATTTAGGTTATGCGGATACTTACGAAATACGTAATACAAAGGGCTTGTTCATATCCTGAGAGGGGAAAAGGGTACGTGCTGCTTAATTAAATTCTTTACCAAATCTTAAAAAAAAAAAAAGGAAAAAAGAAAAGAAAAGAAAAGAAAAGAAAAGATGCTTCTTATTTTTGTTTTTTGTTTTATCAATAAAGCAAAGCAAAGAAGTTTCAGAATTTGCAAAAGTCTTCTATTGCTGGGCTAATTAAAAAGTACATAATAGATAAAGCCATGTCCACTAAAGAAAAGTTATGAAGGGTTACGTACGGATTAAATTATTTTTACAAAAAGAAGAAAAAGCGTGACCCATGACCTCCATCTATGGCCGTCAATGAACTGTTGTAACATGGGAAAAGCCAAATTTTAGGGACACAATATTAAAATTTTTAAGACTACATAAAATTAATATCATAATTTGTGGCGGATTGTGAGTAGTGGTGAAAAAATAGTAGGTTCATATAAAAGTGACAAGTAGTCAATTATATTTTGACACGTAGGATAGTTGTGACAAAAATTATATCAAAACTGGAACGAGAAGTTAACATAGAGACTGAATTTCTAGGTGCAAAAGTTGTGTAGTATCCAAAATGTTGTTATTCGTTGCAAAGAAGTTTTAAATCTCAGCCTAAGTGCCTGAAGATGACTGAGGGCATAACGCAACAAAACTGCCTCCCCCACTCCCTCTTTTTGGTGCCAATGTGCATAATATATAACTTTCTTGGAACTCAAGGTTTTTTTATTTTTTATTTTATTTTATTGTCTTTGGAAAAATATTCGTTGGTCTTGAATCTGTTTTAATTGATGTGATTTTTTTTTTACATGGCCTTTAAAAATTTCATAGAGATCAACCTGGCAATCTTTAATTATATATATTTTTAATTTTTTTTCCCTTTTAGGTATATGTTTTGTTTTCTTTTGTTGGAAATGGAAAATTATTGTTGTGTTCGATGATTCATGTTGTTCTTTTTTTCAAAAGAATTCTATATCTTGGAAGATTTGTATCTGTACCAAGCTTTAGGGATAGGTGTTAACACATTTGACAAATGTGTTTTATGTTTATGATCATTTTGTGTGTTTTCAATTGAAAATTTCTGTTGTGTTGTCTAGTTTTAAAAAGTTAAGGAACTCACCGTCTACTTTTATTTAATAATGATGGTTGGAAGGAATCTGAACCTTAGATGTATCATTTGAAAATACTAGGAAGTGCCAACCAATTGAGTTACATGGCTCCTTGTGAACCCATGTGTACTAGATGATTACCATTTGGTCACATCTCATTGAGTCCAGGTGTCGCTTTGGTTCTTCTAAATTGTATTTGATTTTAATGTTCAAAGATTTCATTTAGAAGGGTAGTCTTTCAGTTCATACCAATTATAATCTGTAGCATCAATAAAGAGATGATCTTTATGTTTGAAAGAAAATGTGTTTTCAATTTTCATTGGATAAAAATTTACCATCTTATGTTTAGGGATGAAACCATTATTCAAGAAGTTTTAAAAGCTTATATTCAATTAGGGGTAATATGAATTCTAAGACTTTCATTTGATAAAGATTTATCATTGATTATATCCAGAGATGGAACCAAGAATATGACTTTAGGGGTCAAAGTATTAACCCAAGAATTTTTAAGAGTTTATGGGTCCGTTTGGATACAGTTTATTTTGCTGAAAATTGAAAACTGAAAACACTATAGCAAAATAATTTTTAAATGTGTAAATAGTGCCGTGGGATCCATTTTTAATATTTTTTTCCTGAATAAAGTAGTTGTGGGTTCCATGAACAGTGCATTTTGTCTCCTACACAGTGAATCCATGTGCATGAATAGTGCGATTACTGTTCATACACGTTGAAAAAAAGAAAAAAGAAAAAAAAAAAGGACACGTGAAACTCAAAACGCAGACATGCAATAAGTCCAATCCAAACGGGCACTATATTCTTGTTCGAGGTAATATGAATTCTAAGCTTTTTCTTCAATTTAAGTATTACCTCAAACTGGATTCTAGGCTTGTGTTTTAAGCCTTATATGTAATTATCAAAGGAAGAACAAGAAGCATTTTATTCAGCCAAAAAAGGAAGCAATCCATTTAGGTGAATCGGATACTTAAGAAATACATAATACAAAAGGCTTGTTCATATCCTGAGAGGGGAAAAGGGTACATGCTGATTAATTAAATCTTTACCAAATCTTAAAAAAAAAAAAAAAAAAGATGTTACTTATTTTTATTTTTTGTTTTATCAATAAAGCAAAGCAAAGAGGTTTCAGAATTTGCAAAAGTCTCCGATTGCTGGGCTAATTAAAAAGTACATAATAGATAAAGCTATGTCCACTAAAGAAATTAAAGTTATAAATTAAGGGTTATGTACGGATTAAATTCTTTTTACAAAAAGAAGAAAAAGCATAACCAAGACCTTGATCTATGGCCGACAATTAACTGTTGTTACATGGGAAAAGCCAAATTTTAGGGACACAATATCAAAAATTTAAAGACTATATAAAATTCCACAACTTGTATTTCAAAATTATCATGTGTTGAATTGTAAGTGGTAAGAAAAAAATAGTGGGTCCATATGAAAGTGACAAGTAACCAATTACAGATTTAGTGTTATTAAAATTACTCATACAAAATTCCTCCAACTCTCATAATTTTTAATTTTCACACAATATATCATATCAGCAATTTGCAAAATATTATAGGTCTGCCAAGCAAACGAGTCGACTATGCATAAACTGTCCAGGCCGATCACAGACTCACATTGATACGCATAAAACTTCTAAGCTAGCTATACAGAGTCCGTGGCAGCAGTGAACATGGTGAGTTTGAAACTCGTGATTAACACAGAAAAAAGCAAAGTGCTATATGCTGAAGCGGGCAAGGAATTCGTGGACTTCCTCTTTAACATTCTGGCCCTGCCGGTCGGGACTTTCATTCCACTTCTCAATCAAGAAATGGAGGGCAGCTTGGGAAACATTTACGATAGCATTAAAAATATAAGTCCCACTTACCTCAAACCAAACGTGAAAGACTCTCTCCTGACGCCCGAAGTATACCTCTCTGGTGGTACTGGAGGGCTTCTCCAATTGCCAAACGTTATAAAGTCAACACACAGGAAATTGTATGGGTGTAATAGTAACTGCTTCTCCATGTCCGATGATGCCAACACAATCTGTAGGATCCATCGAAGATTTACCGATTCTGTGTTAAAATATAGAGGCACACCAAGCTCAAACAATCCGTACTTCTCCAGGGGTCAAACTGATGGAGGGTACGTGGAAGAGTTGGTTACGTACATGGTGATGGATGATCTGGCTGTGGAACCATTGTCCAGTACAGCTTCTATTATCAGTCTTCTTGACAAGTTTAATGTCAAAAATATGGGAACTCTTGAGGAGAAAGTGGTTGAATTGGGCATGGATGAGGTATGTCACCCATTCTTTAGCTGTTTGAGCATGACTTCTATTTACATCTTTTATTACTGTCTGTTATTTCATTTTCAAATTTTTTGCAAAAGTAAATTTTAAAATCGAAAAAAAAAAAAAAAACACATAACATCCCATGATCATTAGTGAAGCGCCTAGAACACAGAAAGTGAAATAAAGAACACAGAAAGTGAAATAAAGAATTTGTATTTAGGTTCTTAAAACCATTTCCATTTGAATTGCATTTATCCCATAGAATAAATTAATATTGCAAATCTAAATTTATGTTCAAGCCACATCATTTAATATGCGAAATAAACTTGTTCTATTTTAAATAAAATAAAATGGAAAAAAAACTTGTATTTAATAAGTGATCTTTTGATTGGTGTATAATAAAAATAAAAATTGACCATTTTTTGGAGAAAAAAAAATCCATTTTTATAAAATTATTTTCTAACTTTGCTAGCAAAAGAAAATTTATGAAAAAGAAATAGCAAGATGATTCAATTACTCTTTTATTTATTTTTATATCAAAATTCCTTTAGTCATTGATAGTACATGAAAAAAATTTATTATAAAAATATTAAATATGACACATTTATTTTTATAAAATTTGTGTAATATGTTTTTAGTGTTAATTAATTTTTTAATTTATTTATAGATATTATTATTTAAAAAAAAAAACTCAAACTTCTTTCAATTACTTGGGTAAATAAAGACTGTCCTATGCAACCCATGCATAATCCTACCATAATTATCTCATTTTATTGGATAGACCCGACCCGTAAAATACCAAGAAAGGGTCATAGGTTTTATAACCCGTGATAATACAAGCTAGTTTGACCCGTACCCATCCAAATCAACCTGTTTACTAGGTCTATTCCAGATGCCTTATTGCAAAAATGTCTCTTTTACTTGCTACATATAATAACTAACAGCTTAGCTACTTTTTTTGGTTTATTGCAAGGGTGTGAAATTGCTTCAGACTTCACTACTATCGAAGAGTGTTCTCACTGATGTCTTCCTCCTCCCAATGTTGGAACTTGAAACAGAGAAATCAAGGCATTAATGCAGAAGTAGAATGATGGCATTGTTACATCTTATTGGTGTTTCCATTTCTAAATGAAGAAGTCTGTGGGATTGCTAAGATTTTTTTTTGTTGCAAATATGTTTTAAATGTAGTTAAATTTGGTGTGGGCGTTCTCTCTCTCTCTGGGTTTGGTTAGTTATTAGCATTATGTCAAAATGAGATGAAAGTATGTAAGATTTGTTATTAAAATAATCTGAAATTGCTTCAGATGATAACCAAAAAGAAAAAAAAAAAAAAAAAAAAATCGGAAATGGCTTTATCTCCGGGTTCTAGAGACAGCCAAGGTTTTTTTTTTTTTTTTTAATATTTATATATATATATATATATATATATATTGAGTAAAAAAAAAAAAGGTTTAAGAAGTTGCAAACCTCCTCAATTACTTGCCTAATTAAAAATTTATATAGACGAAGCTTTTCTGTAGATTATTGCTTTCTTTGCTTTTTGAATAATATAGGTTATAATTAAGATTCGTAGTGGTAAATTTCTTTTTCACAAAAGAAGGAAAAGCAGATCAAATAGATTAGTTACAATTAGAACTTGTGCATTTCCATCTGCTTATGAAGAAAAAAAAAAAAAAAGCATTTTAGCTCGCCAAAAAGCCACATATAAACCTTATACACAAAAACTAATTGACGTTTTAGACCTATGATAAAGAGTAAATATTATGGAGCAGATACTTTAAGTTGAAATTTTGTTGTATCTATATTGTAGTAATGTGTAAAAATTATTAAAGGGATGCATAATGAATATTAATGAGATGTAAAGTTGATCTTTAATTAAGATAATATAATGAGCTTGGATTTTATAGGTAGTTGGATTTTCATACCCTAAGAAAGTTACTAAAGGATAGGTGCATGAATAAATTTTTATTTACTAAGATAATATAATGAGCTTGGATTTTATAGGTGGTTGGATTTTCATACCCTAAGAAAGTTACTAAAGGATAGGTGCATGAATAAATTTTTATTTACCAAAAGAAAAAAGCAATGAAAATATTGGTTTTTTTTTTAGTTAAAAATTAAAAAGGTTCAAAAGTTGCAAAACTCCTCAATTATTGCTTTCTTTGCTTTTTGACTAAGAAAGGTTATAATTTCGTAGTGGTAAATTTCTTTTTCACAAAAGAAGGAAAATCAAATCATATCAGAACTTGCATAAATCCATGATAAGTGGCCGACAATGAACTGTCATTTTTCCAACTATTGACAAAATTTTTTTAATAACAAATTCGATAATTCTAGCTAGTCAAAAGAAGAAAAAAAATATTGATAATGCCTCGGATACCAAATTTTACTTGGCAAGATTTATTCTTTTTTACTTTTGACAAGATTTCTCTATTAGTAATAATAGAGAAAAAGAGCAATGATATAGACACAAAAAATTTTACAATATCTCTTTATAATAGTTGAGTTGACAACTTTTTATTAGTTTTTATATGGACCCAACATTAATATAATTATATATCTACCATTGTCAATTTGACACATCAACCAAGTATGGAATCTTTTGTCAAACTTTTTGTTCCATAAACTTCCTCAAGAGAAGAAATGATAGATATACTTGAGTGTGAATTGTGTCCACCACAGTTTATGGCCAATCATTTTAACAATTATAATATTTATTGTGAAAAAGTTATATGTACAACATTAATTTTTTTTTCTTTAAGCCTAAAATGCAAAACACACTCATTAAGTTTTATAAGAATTCATTTCAATTTTTTAAGTTTCAAGTTCATTCAATTAAGGTTTCTCTCATTAAATTTTTATTTACCAAAAGAAAAAAGCAATGAAAATATTGGTTTTTTTTTTTTTTAGTTAAAAAATAAAAAGGTTTCAAAAGTTGCAAAACTCCTCAATTATTACTTTCTTTGCTTTTTGACTAAGAAAGGTATTATTTTGGTAGTGGCAAATTCTTTTTCACAAAAGAAGGAAAATCAAATCATATCAGAACTTGCATAAATCCGTGATAAGTGGCCGACAATGAATTGTCATTTTTCCAACTACTGACAAAAATTTTTTAATAACAAATTTGATAATTCTAGCTAGTCAAAAGAAGAAGAAAAAATATTGATAATGCCTCGGATACCAAATTTTACTTGGCAAGATTTATTCTTTTTTACTTTTGGCAAGATTTCTCTATTAGTAATAATAGAGAAAACTTATAAAAAAAAAAAAAAAAAAGTAATAATAGAGAAAAAGAGCAATGATATAGACACAAAAAATTTTACAATATCTTTCATAATAGTTGAGTTTACAACTTTTTATTAGTTTTTATAAGGACCCAACATTAATATAATTATATATCTACCATTGTCAATTTGACACATCAACCAAGTATGGAATCTTTTGTCAAACTTTTTGTTATATAAACTTCCTCAAGAGAAGGAATGATAGATACTTGAGTGTGAATTGTGTCCACCACAGTTTATGGTCAATCATTTTAACAATTATAATATTTATTGTGAAAAAGTTATATGTACAACATTACTTTTTTTTTTCTTTAAGCCTAAAACGCAAAACACACTCATTAAGTTTTATTAGAATTCATTTCAGTTTTTAAGTTTCAAATTCATTCAATTAAGGTTTCTCTCTCAACTTCTATTAAAATTTAAAATAAAAATTTGGAAAATGTTTTTCAATCATTAATTGGATTTTTAAAATTTAAAAAATTTGAGAAAAAAATTAAAAATTTGGAAAATTAACCTCAACATTTAATAGAAATTGACGGAAATGCATTATTTAAATAAACTTGAAACTTAGAGGCTCGAAATGAATTTAGTGAAACTTAGAAACATAGTTTTGTATTTTAGCCTTATTTTTATTTTCACAACATGATAACATCTTTACAATAGTTGATATTGTGATGTAAGAATTATGTTGCTCCATTAATAAAAATTCAAATTAATCCTTCTGAAAAAAAAAGTTTGAATCATAGATCTAAGCAACCAGTTTATAAACTGTCCCGACGATCGTGCTGATTGTATATTGCTTGCCCCAAAAAAGTTATAGAGAAACCAAGCTAGACATTTTATCCATGGGAGCTGCTGCTTCTGCTACGTCCAAAGTGAGTTTGAAACTTATGATAGAACCAAAAGGCAGCGGCAGAGTGCTTTATGCTGAAGCCGGCAAGGAATTTGTGGACTTCCTCTTTTACATTCTTGCCCTGCCAGTCGGAACTTTCATTCCGCTTCTCAATCAAGAAATGGTGGGCAGCTTGGGAAACATTTACGACAGCATTGCAAATTTAAGTACTAATTACCTTCGACCAAACGTGAACAAGGACTCTCTTCTCAAGCCCAAAGCATACTTCTCTAGTGGTACAGCAGGATTTCCTCTCCAATTGCCAAACGTTGAATCATCCAGAAAATTGTATAAGTGCTGCCTAAACGTGTCTGAGAGGAAAGCAATCTGTGGGTGCGGGTCTTCTATGAGCCAAGAGTCAAAATATATAGGCCCACCAAGCGCAAACAATCCCTACTCAAGTAATGTGGGAGATTATGTGAAAGGAGAGGTTACATACATGGTGATGGATGATCTGGCAGTGAAACCATTGTCCACAACTTCTCTTGCCACAGTGCTTAACAAATTCAATGTCAAGGATACAGGGGTTCTTCAAGAGAAAGTGGTCGATTTGGGCGTGGAAGAGGTGTGTGTCAGTCACATTCTTTGTTTTCTGTGCATGACTAGAATTTTATTTCTTTTCTTCTTTTATATTTTTGTCCTGAAAAATATTGCTAAATATGCTCGTTTAAACTGAGATTGAGGGTACTAATTGATTGTGGCTATACGATTGCTAATTCTTGTAATTGCCTTTAATTTTCTCCTTTATCTGGTTTGTCGCTAGGTTCTGAAATTGCTCAAAGCTTCTCTGCTTTCAAAGAGTGTTCTCACTGATGTCTTCCTCCCCGTTTTTTAAGAGGAAGTTGATTCTCCAAAAATAAGGAAAGTGGAATGTTTTGTCACTGCACCTCCAAGAGCAAGTTTTTTTATTTGAGAAGAACTTCCAAGAGGAAGTTAATTGGCTATAAGGCAAGTTAAAATTTAAATAGCAAGGAGGTGTTTTAGTTTCAAATATATATGTTACAAATATTACTATGTTAGTCAAAACTGGTTTGGCAATGTAAAGGGAAACATGCTTGCACTTCTTAATTTTTTTTCTTTTTCTGAGTGCTCAATGTTTCAAGAGATGAGATATAAGTATATATGTAAGTTGCTACTAATTAATTATCTCCGGATGTTGCTTGTTGTCGCTGAGTTGTGATGACCTCCCAAGTTCGGTCCTGAGGATGACTGATAAATTGAGGCAAACTTGTTTGAGCCAAGTGCTAACGCCAACATGACCAATGTCCATACAAATGCCTATCAAACTTAAAAGTGTTGCAAAATCTGCCTAATTATTTAATTCTTGCCTTAGTGCTTATATAACAAACCTTTCCTGGAACTCAACTTTGGCTTTTCCATTAAAAAACACATTTTAATTAAAAAATATAACATAAAACGGATCAAAAGGCTAGGGTTTACGGAAGCATACTCACGCAGGAATTACTCTTGTTCCAAAGGGGTTTACTAGCAAAATTTATTCAAAATTTCAAATCATATAATTTTACTTTTCCATCTTCTCTACGAAATAGGTAGAAAATCAAAACATATTCTATAATTTTTACATTTTTTTATACTCTCACTTTTCTATCCTCCCAAGTCTCAACCAAACCAACCTTTGAAATACTAGTTTATTATGACTCAAATGGATACTTTAGGATGCGAATACGTGTTTTTTCATCTTATTAATCAAACCCTTTTGGATTTCAGAGTTGCTGAAGTTTTCACTAGGTCAATCATGGCAGTAACCAATATGAGTTTGAAACTTCTAATAGACACAGAAAGCCACAGAGTGCTTTTTGCTGAAACAGACGAGGAATTCATCGACTTCCTCTATCACATTCTCTGCTTTCCACTCGGAACTATTATTCCTTTTCTCAAAAAGCAAGGAACGGTGGGCAGCTTTGGAAACATTTACGATAGCATTGAAAATTTAAGTACCAAACGTGTGAAGCACAAAAGTACACGTCTCTGGTGGTACTGGTGAGGTGCTTTTCCTATTGCCAAACATTGAATCATCGACATCCAAGACATTGTATAGGCGTTCTAGAATCTATAACTATAGTGGTTACTCATATGTGGCTGATGACTCCAACACAAAGTGTCCTTCGTGTGAGGCTTCTATGAGAAAGAAGATAAGTTTCGTAGACCCACCAAGCGCAAAGAATACGGGCTCCTCTCTGGTGGTGGAGGGTACGTGAAAGGAGTGGTTACATACATGATTATGGATGATTTGGAGGTGAAACCCATGTCCACTATTTCTAGTATCACTCTGCTTAACAAGCTTAATTTTCAGCATATAGGGGCTCTAGAGGAGCAAGTGGTGGAATTGGGCATGGATGAGGTATGATGGTCATTACTTCATTTCTTTAATTTCTCTCTTTCTTTCTTCATTTGTGAATGAACCGACTGATGCTTTATGGCTTTCATGAAAGAAATTGTTTTTTGCGTACATGATCCACATCAAAGGCTTCTCTGCAATCGAAGAGTGTCATGACTGATGTCTTCTAGGTGCAAGAGTTTTGCAGGATTGCCAAGACTTTGTTATTCTGTTGCAAAGAAGTTTTAAATGTCTATTGATTAAATCTAGCATTGCATTGCATGATAGATAACTTACTTGAAACTCTAGGTCCTTTTTTCTTGGAAAATTATTTGTTGGTCTCGAGTACGTTTTAGTCATGAAATTTAAAAATTATATCTCAAGTTTGTTCTTCAATTTATTTCTTTCACATTATATTGCTTGCTTTCTTGGCCAACGGAGTATTGATGTGGAGATGGAAAATTATTGAAGCTTTTGATGATTCATGTTGGTTATTTTTTTTATTGTATATGTACCAAGCTTTTGGGTGTGCTAGCAATTTTGACACACATGTTTGATTGGAATTATGTATGCATTTAATTAGTTTAGTGTTAGAATGATAACTTAGACTTTCATGTAATATAGTTTATTTCAAATTAGATTACTTTGAATTGGCTCACTTCGAATTAGTTAGTTTAGGAACAGTCCACTTTGAATCAATTCCCTTGGACAGCAACTTAGATTCAGATTTTTGTATTTAGTTTATTAGGTATTGTAAATTTGTAGTCACTGTATTTTTCATTTCATTATGACTCGCATTAAGGCATCCTCTTAAGTGAGGTATTTCTAAACCCCAAACCGTAATCAACGAAATCAGATTTCACTTAAAATTGAAAGCTTCACTTCAAGCTACTTGAGACCAAACTTATAAAAAGCTATTGACAAATCCAAAAAAAAAAAAGGGGAGAAATAAACCAAAAAACGTTCTTAAAATCCCATAAAAGTGGGATTCAAAAAAAAAAAAAAAATTTATAATAAGGAAGCCATAAAAGCAATTGTGGCCCATAATGCATATTCTACCCGAAATGTCAAAATTCTACTAAAATGACCTGTGTAAGCCGGAATTCCAACCGATATGAAATATAGGTTTATTGCACCAGTTTATGAGTTGTTTTACAGACACAGTAATTGGTCATAACATTTTTACAGCAGTTAAGATGTCATTTCCTCATAGTTCAAAATAAAACCAAAACCGTTAAACACCCTTCTTTTTCTTAATTGAAATCTTAAGTTGAAGAAAAGATTTCTTCAACTAATAAATTCAATTAAAAAAATCAAGTATGTAATACTGTGTGCGGTATATGTGTAACAAACAATACCCATTAATTAATGCCCTTTTTAGTCTCCTTAGGGTCCGTTTGGATACAGCTGAAAACTGAAAACTGAAACTGAAAACTGAAAAACACTGTAGCGAAATAATTTTTAAATGTGTGAATAGTATCGTTGGACCCATTTTTAATGAAAAAGTTGCTGAAAAGTGAAATTTATGGGTCCGTAAACAGTATACGATGTGCTGTGATTGGTCAAAAAAATTTGAAAAGTCAAAGTTTGTGGTTACTGTTCATTGAACAGTACATGAACAGTAGCCACAAACAGACAAAAAAAAAACAGTAACGCGTGAAAAAAAAAAAAAAAAAAAAAAACAGACAAAACGCAAACGCAGTTTTTTCAGCCGAATCCAAACGCTCTCTTAGTTGACTACTGCTGCTTATTTTGTTTGAGATTTGGGTTGTAGACTTGTCGTGGGTGAATTATAAAAAAAAAAAAAAAAATTGACGCATTTATTATTATTATATATTTGATTTGACAAAAATACCCTCACTAAACTCTAAAATGACAAAAATACCCAACTACCATATAAACCCGAGCCTTCCCTCATATTTCGCGGTTGCTTTTGCCTCTCTGCTTAAGTCTTAACCGTGACTCAACTCCAAATCTTGAGTAAGTATCACACTTGATCCCCATCTACTTAATATAAAAATCACATCAATCCATGACTTTTTGTGTATATGCGTTGTGGCTTCCGTGTTTTCTTTGGGTACATTTTTTGTTTTTTTTTTTTTTTTGTTTTTGTTTTGTTTTTTTTTTTTTTTGTTTTGTTTTGTTTTTTTTTTTTTAGGGTTTCTCCTTCAATTGATTTGGGGATTTTTCATGTTTTATCTGATTAAAATAGGCATCTGATTGTTCTTGCTCTTATTATCATATAGTTGGATTTCTGAATTATTTTGTTTCTTTAATTGTTTTCTGTGTTTGTTAAAGTTGGACAAGTTTACACTTCCTTGTTATGGGTAGTCATGGGGAAAATCATTTTTAACCATAGGGCATATACAACTTGAGCAGTATGTATAATATCACTTGCTAGGATCTAGTGGTGCGTGGGCATTTTTTTTTTCCCTAAAAACATCGATTCTTGAATGGAGAAGTTGAATTAAACTACTCATTCCTGCTGAGGACCTTACAGAATTGTGAATAATGAAAATGTTTCATTTGGATGCTTAGAATCTAGGATGCACGGACACTTCATTTGGGGTGCCGTACACATGTCGTACCTGTGTCGTAATAGTGTCCTATATACCGTATCATGTTATGATTTTTTGAAATGACTCGTGTTGTCATATTGTACCTGTGTCCGTGCATCCTAGCTTAGAATGTGGGTGATGCTTAGATGACAATGGTTATAGTTATGCAAAATGAGTGATATATTTGGTACAATGATTGTTGTCAGTGTCACACCATGTGAGAATATATGAATAACATTGTTATTCATCATATTACAAGGTTTTATTTATTTATTTATTTTGTTGTTAATAGTACCATCATCATGCTACAACATAAAAACAACTGTTTAGTGACCATGATACAACATTAACAGATGGGCAAGAAAAAGGGGATTTTGAATCTCTAAATCATCCAAAGGGGAAGAAATACCCCTTAATGAAATGATATTTGACATCTAACAAGGGGAAGAAATACCATCTTTCTGATTTCCAGCAGCTGGTTGAGAAAATGTATTAGAAGAGAAATTTAATTATGTTTACTCATTATTTAGAAGTGTGATTGAGCGGAATTTTAGAGTGTTGAAGAATAGATGAAGAATTTTGAAGCAAATGCCATTATATGATATTAAGGGCCAAGAAAACGTTGTAGTTGCTAGTTGTGTCTTACATAATTTTATTAGAATATATGATAAGGAGAATGTGAGATTTTTGATAAGTGAGTGTAACTTAGATAACTTGGGAAGCAATACTGGGGCAATAGTAGTCAAGAAAACATAGAGTATACATAATGAGAAGATGAAAGTTATGTGTGACAACATAGCTCAGTCTATTTGTGGGCTGTGTACAATTTTTCTATTATTTCTATGTTATAGTTAGTATGGATATTGTGGTTTTGAAGATTGTAATATATTTTTTTTTTCCTTTTAGGGGGGTGAATGCCCCTGCATTACCTGGCAACTCATTTGCTTGGGATATTTAGAAGTTTATAATTATCAATAAACTTATCGATTGAATGTTCCCTAGTTGACTCAGGTTAATACAATTTAATTTCTGAAAAGTTTTAGAGATAAGAAGAATTTGAGAGACAAAGAAGAACAGTGAGAAAAGGATAGAAAAATATGAGTAGCTCAATTCTCTAATTGAAGCACAAGCAACCTATTTATATAGAGTTTTATGCACAAACAGCAAGACTAACAGATTAGCAGCCATTTAACAACTCTCTATGTAAATCTGTTATTGTTACTAATAATCACATGTTATTAATAATTTAATCACTTTTTGTGGTTGCTTCGGTGTTAGCAAGGCAGCTTTGGTCGTCATCGAAATGGTTATATTTGGTCCATCATTCCTCATTGCTTATTGTGGTGTCTTTGGAGGGAGAGAAATAGTAGATGTTTTGAAGATATTGAGAGATCTATTCCGGACCTCAAGCTACTCTTTTTTAGAACTTTAAGGGATTGGTTGTTTGCTTTGTAGAAACAATCATTCCCTTCTTTTATTGATTTCCTAGACTCTTGCAATTTTTGTATTTGATTTCTTATCCCTTGTTCACTCCCTGTGTACTAGGGTGTTCCTTTTTTTATCAATATAACTTATTACTTATCAAAAAAAATTAATAATTTAATCACTTGGATTGTTTCCATCTTTATTATGGTTCCTAGCTTAATTAGAAGTCAATGTTAGGTGCTATTATAAAAGATGCAGGAGACTCAGGAGTAATGACTCATCAATTGTTGTTCTGTCTTATTAATAAAACCCTTTTGCTTTTCAGAGTTGCTGAGGTTTTCTCTACGTCAATTATGGCAGTAACCAATATGAGTATGAAACTTCTGATAGACACAGAAAACCGCAAGGTGCTTTTTGCTGAAGCTGACAAGGACTTCATCGACTTCCTCTTTCACATTCTCCGCCTGCCACTTGGAACTATCATTCCTCTTCTGAAAAATCAGGGAACGGTGGGCAGCTTTGGAAACATTTATGATAGCATCGAAAATTTAAGTACTACTTACCTTCAACCAAACGTGAACAAAGAGACTCTCTTGAAGCACAAGGTGCACATCTCTGGCAGTACTGGTGAGGTCCCTCTCCTATTGCCAGACATTGAATCATCATCGACGTCCAGGAAATTCTATAGGTGTTCTAGAAGACAAAACAGCAACTGTCACGGATATGTGGCTGACAACTGTAGCGCATTATGCCCTTCATGCCAGGGTTCTATGAACCACGATGTAAGTTTTGTAGACCCACCAACCACTAATAATACGGTCTCTAGTGGTGGAGGATACGTGAAAGGGGTGGTTACATACATGATTATGGATGATCTGGAGGTGAAACCCATGTCCACAATTTCTAGTATCACGCTGCTTAACAAGTTTAATGTCAAGCAATTAGGAGATCTTGAGGAGAAAGTGGTTGAATTGGGCATGGAAGAGGTATGTTGGTCATTATTTTTGCTCTTTCTTTCTTTGTACATTCTATTTTATTTATTTAATGGAAGACGATTTTAGGGGAAACAACTATTTTTCCCATGTTTTCATTTTTGTTAGGGTGTGAAATTGCTCAAGGCTTCTCTGCAGTCGAAGAATGTCTTGACTGATGTCTTCCTCCCAAAGCTGGAACGAGAAGTTAACGTAGAGACTGAATTTCTAGGTGCAAAAGTTGAGTAGTATTCCAAAATGTTTTTTGTTGCAAAGAAGTTTTAAATCTCAGTCTAAGTGCCTGAAGATGACTGAGGGCATAACGCAATTAAACTGCCTCCCCCACCCCCTCTTTTTGGTGCCAATGTGCATAATATATAACTTTCTTGAAACTCTACGTTTTTTTTTTTGTCTTTGGAAAAATATTTGTTGGTCTTGAATCTGTTTTAATTGATGTGATTTTTTTTTTACATGGTCTTTAAAAATTTCCTTAGAGATCGACCTGGCAATCTTTAATTATATATTTTTTAATTTTTATTTTTCCCTTTTAGGTTTATGTTTTGTTTTCTTCTGTTGGAAATGGAAAATTATTGTTGCGTTGATGATTCACGTTGTTCATTTTTTCAAAAGATTTCTATATCTTGGAAGATTTGTATCTGTACCAAGCTTTAGGGATAGGTATTAACACATTTGACAAATGTGTTTTATGTTTATGATCATTTTGTGTGTTTTCAATTGAAAATTTATGTTGTGTTGTCTAGTTTAAAAAAGTTAAGGAACTCACCGTTTATTTTTTTATTTATTTAATAATTCAATGGTTGGAAGGGATCTGAACCTTAGATGTATCATTTGAAAATAATAGGAAGTGCCAACCAATTGAGTTACATGGCTTCTTGCGAACCCACGTGTACTAGATGATTACCATTTGGTCAGATCCTGTCGAGTCCAGGTGTCACTTTAGTTCTTCTAAGTTGTATTTGATTTTAATGTTCAAAGATTTCATTTAGAAGGGTAGTCTTTTAGTTCATACCAATCATAATCTGTAGCATCGATAAAGAGATGATCTTTATGTTTGAATACCAATTATAATCTGTAGCATCAATAAAGAGATGATGTTTATGTTTGAAAGAAAATGTGTTTTCAATTTTCATTGGATAAAGATTTACCATCTTATGTTCAGGGATGAAAACTGGAACTTGACTTTGAGGGCCAATTTTTGAACCATTTTTTTTATATTTATTATTTAAGAAGTTTTAAAAGCTTATATTTCAATTCGAGGTAATATGAATTCTAAGACTTTCATTGGATAAAGATTTATCATTGATTTTATATCCAGGGATGGAACCAAGAATATGACTTTAGGGGCCAAAGTATTAACCCCCCCCACTTTTTTTTTTTTTTTTTTTTTTTTTTTCTTTTAATTCAAGAAGTTTTAAAAGCTTATACTCCTGTTCGAGGTAATATGCATTCTAAGCTTTTTCTTCAATTTAAGTATTACCTCAAACTGGATTCTAGGCTTGTGTTTTAAGCCTATATGTAATTATCAATTTAGCTCAACTTTAATCTATGATTGCCTTTTATCAACCGTTACTTGGTCTTTATTCTAAGCATATGCGTATCTAGTATTTCTTATGTAAGTGCTTTCGCTGTTCTGCTATCAAGTTTGATTCTAGTATTTGCTTTCAATCAGTTTAGTGTTAGAGCGATAATTTAGGGTCTGATCTATTGTAGTTAATCATGACACGGGAAATAACTTATATTCATATTTCAGCACTTAGTTTATTAAGGATTGTAGTCATTGTATTTTTCATTGTTCGATGTTACTTGCATTACAACAAAAGCCGCTCTTAAATGAGGCATTTTCTGAACCCCGAACTGTAATCAACAAAGTCATATATCACTGCAAATTGAAATTCCACCTCAACCTTCAGTACGAGCTATATGTAGAACATTAAAATGGTCAAACTTAATGAAAATTTGGTTTTGCTCAAACACATGGAAATCACAACTGACAATAATTGTAGAAGTCTCTCAAGTATAGATAGAGGCTCATTCTACTAAAGAAGGAATTGAGAACAAACCAAAAAACTTGATGAGACCATTTGTAAAATTGTAATTAGCTTCTTAGGAGTTGTGAAGAATTTATACTTGTAAGTACTTTCCTTGTACTTTGTGATCAAATTTAATTCTAGCATTTATGACCCATTTGGTAATGTTGTTTAAGTATTGTAGAAATACGTGTGGATGAAAAAGTATTATGGAAATACATGTTATGTTGTTTAAATAACGAAAACTGTTGTTTAAACAATACAACCAAACACCCTCTTAATTATTGGTCATATTTGATTTTGAATTATGCTTGCTGTAGGAGGCGAAAATTTTAAGCCAATCATAAAATGTCACATCAAAATTTAGTGGTAAATTCTAAATTAATGTCATTAAATTAATTAAATTACATGATGACATGTGTCATCCAAACTGATATTACATTAACATGTTGAAATTTGCCAAGTGTCATTTGGCCCACAAAATAAAGATAAATTTCCTATTCAAAATTTGTGGATAATTATCTTTATAAATAAATAAAATAAAGATAAATTTTATATTCAAAATAGATCGATAATTATCTTTATTAAATTAAATAGAGATAATTATTTATCTTTATTGATTATTATCTTTATCAAAATATGATATTTATCAAAATAGATAAATAGAGATAATTATCTCTAAGAAGAATTTTGGCCAATCAAAAGTCTACTACATACTTTCAAGTATATCAATTCAAAGTGGAGTTTATCCTCTAAAATCACTATAAATAGAGGACATCCCCTCTAATTTTCACCACGAAGTTTTTCAAGAGGCCTAAGTTCTGAAGAAATTTTGTCTCAAAAGTCTTTGAAGAACTTGAAGCATCTTTGAAGAACTTGAAGAACATTCAAAGGGCTTGAAGAACTTGAAAGACAAAAAATCTCTAACAAGCTCAAGTCTAAAGATTTGTTGTGAAGACCGTTCAATCCATCTTCCAACCAAAGTCAAGAAGATCTCTTGTTCGAGTTCTTTGAAGTTCTATTGGAATTAAGCTAAAAAGCCTTCATAAACTTCAACAAACTCAAATCTTTGAAGCTCAATGGATCAAGCCTCTAAAGCCCCGAAGAATTTCAACCTACCAGCCTTCACATTCGAAGAATTGAAGAATAATAAATCTCTAATAAGCTCAAAGCTCGAAATTTGTTGTGAAGACCATTTAATCCATCTTCCAACCAAAGTTAAGATGATCTCTTATTTGAGTCAAGTTCAAAGAAGATAGAATCAGAGGGTATTCTTTTGTAAAAGAATTGAAATAGAGATTGTACTCATTATTCATCAATACAAATTTATATTTACAAACCATATTTCTTTTCAATTGTCTGATTTTCTGCAATTGGGAAATTTTGTGTTTACACTTGCTTTCAAATTTCAATCAATTTATTGTTAAAATGATAACAAAAGCTGATTTTAGATTATGCTTAGCTTTTGTGAGAGTGCTTTTTTTCTTTAGCACACAGGCCCAAGGATCCTGGGCCAAATAGTTGTGTTTTGGTGGACTGGGCTTGGTTCACCGCAGCTAAATGGGGGCTGATTACGAACCAAGTTGTGCGCAAGTCACATAAATCTCCTCAAGGCAAAAATGCGATTCCTCCTTGGGCGTACTGTCGTGGGATCCCAGGGCGTATTAGGCCTGTAAGAACCCAGAATCTCTGGTTCTCTGCACTATACAATCTTTCTCTATGCTTGTTATGCAATGGAGTTTTGTTTTTTTCCTTTTACCTCTATAGGTCCTACACAAGAACAACTATACAATGCACATATCTTCAAATAATTGTTAATTTCTTAGATTAGAATATATATATATATATATATATATATATATATATATATATATATATATATATATATATATATTAATACATATACATATATGTAAATGAATTTTATGAGAATGATTCAGCCACGAGGATCCTGGCCCCAATTCTCATAGACTTAGTGCTTTTGCACAAGACTTGTGGGATTTGGAACTCAAGTCTGAGTGGCTTTACTTGGGCAAAAGACTCAGCTTTACAAGCAAGAATATATGTATTGAGCAGCAAGAAGCAGTAAAGGAAGATAATATAATAAAGAAATATGCAAAGTAATTGTTAGAAATTCTCAAATCAATATGAGATATTTCATTATTTTTCTTGATTGTGGATTACAAATGTGCTCACTAAGACGTGATACAAGGTTCAAATAAGCTCAAAAATTACAGACTTTGATGGCTATTCAAGCCTCTAAGACTTGCAAAGTTTGAATCCTTTTGAATCCAAGTATGTGCTATAGTGGCTGTTTCTGGGATACCGGGAGACATTCCTCTGTTTTTCTTAAATTTTACAGAGTTCTAATGACTCTGTTATGATATTCTTCCTACTGAAAATCCTCTCCTCTTTCAACATGGGTTTTCTCTTCCTTTTATAGCGTGTTTTCTAGGGCTCTGAGGTACTAGTGATTTCTCTCTTTTGCCCCTCAGAGCTCGTGCTGTGTCATTTTCTTAGGGGCTGGTCTCTTCCCTTTTTTCTCATGGTTTTCATCTTTTATTGCTGTTTCTCTAAAAGTCATTTGCTGACTTTCCATTCCGGGGCGTCCTCAGCAATTAGCCTTCAATCTCTCTTCTTTCAAGGTTTCTCATTTTTCAGACTTAGCTGTCGGTGTTATTTCCTTGTTGTCATTATTCCCAAATAGTTGGAATCTTTTACTGCTGGGTTGAAAGTTCTCTTCCAGTTGCTTCTACGTATGATTTTTTCATTCTTGGTTCCTTGTGGTACAGCTCCTTTGTTCATGAATGTTTGCTTTATACTTTCTGATTCTTTGCTGCACCAGTGGGTACTTGAGAAGGACATCTCTGTTCTTCATTTCTTGTATTTCGTGGTACCTTTCTTGAGTTGTCTCAATCCTACAGTAGCTGTCCTGCATTACCTGAGGATCCCGGGCGTCTGGCAGCCTCTGGGTATCCCGGCCCTCTGGCAACCTCTGGGTATCCCGGCCCAGTTCTTTCACTGAATTTTGCTGGACTTTTTAATGACCTTTTTGCTGGAAATCTGAACATAAATAGGGCCTTAATGTTGATTCTTCTTGCTGCTTGAATTGGACCTTCTTTACTTTTCATGGAATGGGCATTCTTGTGAAATTTTGGCCTTCAACATTAGCCCCCCGAGCTCGTGGGTTACCTGTAGCCCACGCGCGAGAAAATAAATTGTTTTTTGGACACTTTTCTGGTTTGTAGAATCAATGTGTAGATCAAATAATTTTTTGAGGGAAACTCCAAAGGAATTGCTACACTATTTTCATGGGATGTACTAACATGTTGCGAAAGATTAGAATTCACCTTCATATTAGTATTAGGCTGTAGATTGGTATTCAATAAATCAACTTTGTCAAACTATCAATAATATATGCAGATATATATGTATAACCAAATTATATTGGTATCGCATTTGATACTAAGAGTATATTTCTAGCACTAGCGTTTTTTGCTAGCAATTCTAGGATATGCTTACAATCTGCACTGGTATGTGCTACAGCTTGTACCCATAAATTTTTGCTTTTGACCATTTTCTTGGTCGTACTTGGAAACTTTTGCTCTTGGCCAATTTCTGGGCCCTGTATTTAGAAAAATTGTTCTAGGCCAAGTCTTGGGCCAGGTACATGGAAAATTTGCTATTACCAAGTCCTAGGCCATGTTGCTTGAAAAAATCTGTTTTGGTCAAGTCCTGAGCTAGGTACATGGAAAATTTTTCCTTTCCCAAGTCCTAGGCCATGCCACTTGCAAAAATTCTGTTTTGCTCAAGTCCTGGGCTAGGTACATGGAAAATTTTCCTTTTCCCAAGTCCTAGGCCATGCCACTTGGAAAGTTTCTGTTTTGCTCAAGTCCTGGGCTAGGTACATGGAAAATTTGCCTTTTCCCAAGTCCTAGGCCATGCCACTTGGAAAATTTCTATTTTGCTCAAGTCCTGGGCTAGGTACATGGAAAATTTTTCCTTTCCCAAGTCCTAGGCCATGCTACTTGGAAAAAAATTCTGTTTTGCTCAAGTTCTGGGCTAGGTACATGGAAAATTTGCCTTTTCCCAAGTCCTAGGCCATGCCACTTTGAAAATTTGTGTTTTGCTCAAGTCCTGGGCTAGGTACATGGAAAATTTGCCTTTTCCCAAGTCCTAGGCCATGCCACTTGGAAAATTTGTTCATGACCATTGAATTTTTCGATCTTCAGAAAAAGTTCCTTCATAGCCCCTCGTTTTCAAGTGGGCTCACTGAACTGATTTCTTTTCTTTAAAAGGTTGAGGATTTGTTTTCTTCTCCGAAGATCTTCTAAAATATCCTCTCTTAGTTGTGAACAAATCCTTTATGGAAATAATCTTCTTTTATGAGTCATCTAAGGTTGCTCTCACTGGTGGACTGATGGCCAGGAGCTCCACCAAGATGATTCTGTCATGGTGTTTTCTTCAAGTGGGGGATCTTCTTACGGGGATCCTGGAAGAGGATGGCTTCCTCTAGGCATGCTCGTTGAAGGCTGTCTTCACAAACCTCATAGTCTGTTTCTTTACAAGGATCTCTGCCGCTACTACTTTTTCAGAGATCTTCTCATTTAATAGGTATTTCTCATCTTCGGGGAACTGGGTCAGTGAGTTTGTTACAGCTTAGCTCTTGATAGCTCTGGGGATCCTTCAGACCTATGTTGTATTGGGAAATTAATATTAACCACCGAGCTACTCTTCAAGATTGCAGGAGTTGATTGAGGAGGGCTTTTATTGGATGAGAGCTTGTCACCAATAGGATTTGGTGGGATGAAAAGTAATGATTCAGTTGTTGAGATGCATGACTACCATACACACCCTTTCTATGTTGGGATACCTCATTTCAGTGTCCTTCAATGCTTTGTATGCTTGGGATCAAGATCCCAGGTACAACAATAGTGATTTTGCCATGGACTAGTACCCATATAGTAGGCAAATGACTCATGATCTGTTGAAGTTTTATGAAAGACATTTGGTTGCTCAACTCCCCATATAAAAACATTCTCCTTTTTCAACAGTTTGGATAGTCCACTAATGACCAAGGTTGGTCTTGGTGTGAACTTCCTAATGTAAGAAACTCTTTCTAAGAAGCTCTTGAGTTCCCTGATTGTGGTATGCCTCTTCATGGTTGATATTGTTGTTGCCTTAGTTGGATCTATGAGGAGATCAATGTTAGGCAAAGGAAATTTATCCTTTGGACGTGCCTTATTTAATTTGAAGGAGTTCACGCCAATAAATCTTCATATTTTTTCAATAGCTCCACCAGTTGCTCTTTTTTCTGTACTGACTGCTGATTAGGATGGGCCCTGGGTTCCTTGCGTCAGCCCCCAAGTTCACCTCTTCTAGTTTTTCCTTTGGTAGGATTTATGTCTTCCTTTCCACATCCGTAAGTATCTCCAGAACCTTCATAAGCAGTATATTAACCTTCCTCCTTCTGTCTATTTCTGTCCAAAGGATCCCTCAAACCATGGGTATTGTTTCTTTCTTCTGGGATGGGAGCCCCCCGGGATCCTAGAGATGGGAGTGCCCCGGGATCCTGGAGATGGGAAATTCTGACTCATCGTATCCCCAGGTTCCTCTAGGATCTCTTCTTGGGCTATCATGTAAGATGGTGGTCCGAGATCCTCTTGTAGGCTACATTCAGGTCCCGTGTGCCTTCATAAGCAATATTCTGCTTTCCCTCCAGGTTTCTTCTTCTTCTGCGATAGGAACCCCCGGGATCCCAAATATGGGAGCTCCCCTGAATCCTAACAATGAGATATTCTTCAGCTGGAGCCGATTCATCATAAAATATATTTTTCACAGAGTTTACTTTGTGCTGGATGAAATGACTAAGATTGGCAGTGACTTTTGTGGGGTTCCCATTCAATCCCTCTTTCACGTACTAGTGGTACATTGAGAGGATTAGGCAATAGTTGTGATGTCATGGTTGGCCTTTAGAGCTAGTTGTAGGTGTCTTCTAGTGGTCTCTGTATCTCCTCCAAATCTTGTTATTTCCATAGGTGAGCCCAATTATTGAGCTGTAAGAAATGATAGATGCATTGTATAGTTGTTGAGCTTTCAATAATGTTGATTTTGCTACTGACTTGCAATATAGTGTTTCTATTGATTTTCTTCAAAATATATTTAAGGTCCACTGCATAATAGGCTTTAGCCCCCAAGACATGAGGCGGTTGTTGAATCATGCTTGATCCACCTTCTCTTGATGCTATTATGGAACTTCTATCCATTTTCCGAATGCCTCCATTTTTCTTTTTACAACCATTTTACTTTGCTGGATTCGTGGAAATACTTCGCCTTTGCTGGAACTAACGATCTTTTAGGCTTTGTTGAAATTGAGGGTGTACTTAGCCTTGCTGGAATTAAGGATCTCCTCAACTTTGTTGGGATCAAGGGTCTCCCAGGCTTTACTTTCCTGGAGTTAAGGATCTCTTAGACTTTGCTGGAATTAAGGATGTACTCAGCCTTGCTGGAATAAAGGATCTCCTTAGCTTTGTTGGGATCAAGGATCTCCTCAGCTTTGTTGGGACCAAGGATCTCCCAGGCTTTGTTGGGATCAAGGATCTCCCAAGCTTTGCTTTCCTGGAGTCAAGGATCTCCTAGACTTTGCTGGAATTAAGGATGTGCTCAGCCTTGCTGGAATAAAGGATCTCCTCAGATTTGTTGGAACCAAGGATTTCTTAGGCTTTGCTGGGATCAAGGATCTCCTAGGCTTTGCTTTCCTGGAGTCAAGGATCTCTTAGACTTTGCTGGAATTAAGGATGTACTCAGCCTTGCTGGAATAAATGATCTCCTCAGATTTGTTGGGACCAAGGATTTCTTAGGCTTTGCTGGGATCAAGGATCTCCAAAGCTTTGCTGGGATCATGGAACTACTCCATTTTGCTAAACCCGTGGGTAGAGCCAAGGAACTTGTCCATTTTGTTAACCTGCGCCATATGATATTATTATCATGTTGCTGCAAAATTATTTAGCCCCACAACGTGAGGAAATTGCTTTGCTATGTAATTTACATTTCATCAAATCTCTTTGATTCACTTACTTCTCTTTCTTCGTTTTCTTTTAAACAAATGAAACAATATCATGAATTTTTTTTTTTAAAAGAAAGAATACATTAGCCCCCAAATGTGGGGCCATTTCTCTATTATGTAGCTCATACAATCTTCATTTCATCAATATATTTTATTTGTTCACTTCTCCATTTTTCTTTAAAGTAATGAGACAATATTATGATTGTTTAAATATTACTACATGACCCCCTGTTTTTCTTTTAAAAAGCAGGACAATGATCTATTATGTTCAAATTGTAAAGCAGAGAAAATAATAACTCATAAAACTTATCTTGTGTTGGGAAATTCCCCAAAATTCCATATATAGTCTCTCGGTAGAACGTTCGTTGGAGGAACCCACACTTTTGGGATCTTGATGTTGAATGCACTAAGAGGAACTTTCCTTCCTCTAGGTGTTTCCTAGCTTTGGAGCCATGCTTGCGAAGGGACTACTTTTTCCCTCTCCTTTTTCCCAGTCCCCAGCGGAGTCGCCAAAAATGTGAGAGTGCTTTTTTTCTTTAGCACACAGGCCCAAGGATCCTGGGCCAAATAGTTGTGTTTTGGTGGACTGGGCTTGGTTCACCGCAGCTAAATGGGGGCTGATTACGAACCAAGTTGTGCGCAAGTCACATAAATCTCCTCAAGGCAAAAATGCGATTCCTCCTTGGGCGTACTGTCGTGGGATCCCGGGGCGTATTAGGCCTGTAAGAACCCAGAATCTCTGGTTCTCTGCACTATACAATCTTTCTCCATGCTTGTTATGCAATGGAGTTTTGTCCTTTCCTTTTACCTCTATAGGTCCCACACAAGAACAACTATACAATGCACATATCTTCAAATAATTGTTAATTTCTTAGATTAGAATATATATATATTAATACATATACATATATGTAAATGAATTTTATGAGAATGATTCAGCCACGAGGATCCTGGCCCCAATTCTCACAGACTTAGTGCTTTTGCACAAGACTTGTGGGATTTGGAACTCAAGTCTGAGTGGCTTTACTTGGGCAAAAGACTCAGCTTTACAAGCAAGAATATATGTATTGAGCAGCAAGAAGCAGTAAAGGAAGATAATATAATAAAGAAATATGCAAAGTAATTGTTAGAAATTCTCAAATCAATATGAGATATTTCATTATTTTTCTTGATTGTGGATTACAAATGTGCTCACTAAGACGTGATACAAGGTTCAAATAAGCTCAAAAATTACAGACTTTGATGGCTATTCAAGCCTCTAAGACTTGCAAAGTTTGAATCCTTTTGAATCCAAGTATGTGCTATAGTGGCTGTTTCTGGGATACCGGGAGACATTCCTCTGTTTTTCTTAAATTTTACAGAGTTTTAATGACTCTGTTATGATATTCTTCCTACTGAAAATCCTCTCCTCTTTCAACATGGGTTTTCTCTTCCTTTTATAGCGTGTTTTCTAGGGCTCTGAGGTACTAGTGATTTCTCTCTTTTGCCCCTCAGAGCTCGTGCTGTGTCATTTTCTTAGGGGCTGGTCTCTTCCCTTTTTTCTCATGGTTTTCATCTTTTATTGCTGTTTCTCTAAAAGTCATTTGCTGACTTTCCATTCCGGGGCGTCCTCAGCAATTAGCCTTCAATCTCTCTTCTTTCAAGGTTTCTCATTTTTCAGACTTAGCTGTCGGTGTTATTTCCTTGTTGTCATTATTCCCAAATAGTTGGAATCTTTTACTGCTGGGTTGAAAGTTCTCTTCCAGTTGCTTCTACGTATGATTTTCTCATTCTTGGTTCCTTGTGGTACAGCTCCTTTGTTCATGAATGTTTGCTTTATACTTTCTGATTCTTTGCTGCACCAGTGGGTACTTGAGAAGGACATCTCTGTTCTTCATTTCTTGTATTTCGTGGTACCTTTCTTGAGTTGTCTCAATCCTACAGTAGCTGTCCTGCATTACCTGAGGATCCCGGGCGTCTGGCAGCCTCTGGGTATCCCGGCCCTCTGGCAACCTCTGGGTATCCCGGCCCAGTTCTTTCACTGAATTTTGCTGGACTTTTTAATGACCTTTTTGCTGGAAATCTGAACATAAATAGGGCCTTAATGTTGATTCTTCTTGCTGCTTGAATTGGGCCTTCTTTACTTTTCATGGAATGGGCATTCTTGTGAAATTTTGGCCTTCAACAGCTTTCAAATCAGTTTATTATTGAAATCATAACTAAAGCTATGATCTATTATAGTTTACTTTGAATTGGCTTACTTTGAATTAGTTAGATTAGGAGCAATTCACTTCGAACTAGTTTACTTAGAATCAATGGCACTGGAAATAACTGAGATTCAAATTTCAGCACTTAGGTGGAGTTTGGATACAGATTATTCAGTGCACTTCTGCGTCTGCATTTAAAAGTAGTGGGTCTCGTTCATTGTTTACGGGACCCACAAACTACTTTTTTCAACAAAAACAACTTTAAACTAGGTCCCACAGCACTATTCGCACATTTAAAAATTATTCTGCTACAGTGTTTTCAGTTTTCAGTTTTCAGAAATATACAGTATCAAAACAGATCCTTAGTGTGCATTTGGGAAGAGATTAAGGTGCAGTTTGGATAGGGCGTTTTGCCCGTCTACGTTTCCTCTTTTGCGTTTTCTTTTTTTTTTCTTTTTTTTTTTTTTTTATTCTCCCCAGCCGCAACTGTTGACCCGGTCTGCTGTGAACAGTGCACTTGTGCACTGTTCACGGGTCCCACAAACTCCATTTTTTATCAACTTTTTCATTAAAAATGGGTCCCACAGCACTATTCACACATTTAAAAATTATTTTGCTACAGTGTTTTCAGTTTCAACAAAATAAGTTCTATCCAAACAGACCCTAAAAATGAAAATTATTTCACTATTCAACTTATTTTTGCTACTATTCATGGGCTCCACTGCACTTTTTGGCACTATTCATAGGCCCACTGTACTATTTCAATTAATTTTTACCTTTATTTACAGTATTTTCAACAATAATTTTGCAGTTTCAGCAAAATAAGAAGTATTCAAACACACCCTTAGTTCCGTTTAGGGATTGTAGTCATTGTATTTTTCATTGTCAATTGCATTATGATAAAAAGTACTCTCAACTATGATATTAAGAAAATAGTTGTTTAGGTATAAAATATATAACGCACCTTAACCCTGTACTTATTGATGAATATGTTTCCATTTTACACATCAATAATCAAACAAGAATAAATAAATAAATAATACTAAATATTCTTGGGAAAAGTTAATGGACTTTCTAAAGACATTAGGTTAGGAAATATTTTTAGTTTTTATTTATTTTTTATTTTTTTATGTGAAATGAAAAAAATAATTACTTTTTTTTTTTACAACTTTTGTACATTTCTTATGAAAGTGATATTAAAAATTTCTTAAAATAATCTAATAAAAAATGTTTTAAGGGCACCTGTTAACAATACTTATTTCATATATTTTCATATCGAGTATGGAATTAAATCCTTGAGTTTCGCCTTCAAAGCTCAGTGATCTTAAAGTTTGCCATATTTTTTTTATTGTTTGGTAGCCCAAAAATGTAGAAGAAATTAAAGGGGAAAATCGATTTTAACTTTTTTTTTTTTTTTTTCCTAGTAAACATTTTGGATGATTGAGATGGAACATATATATATATATATATATATATGGAGGGATGCCAGAATGTACGGGAAATCACAATTTGGCCATGCCATGAAATTGAAAGCGCGCGAATTCAAGAAAATTAAACAGATTATATAAGTGTGATTTACCACAAATACCCTCACCGAACTACAAAATAACAAAATACCCAATTACTATATAAACCTGAACCCTCCCTCATTATATTGCTATCTCACTTATTTGTTTCTTCCGTGTGCTCAGTGAGTAGCACAGTACGCTTCACCGTTTAGCTTTTTGCCTCCCTCTCTCTCTCTCTGCTTCACACTCCAAATCTTTTGTAAGTATGTATCTCACTTTGGAGATCCTCATTATAAAAAATTGATCAATTAATCCATGAATTTTCGTGAATGAGCTAATGCGCTGTGGCTTTCTTAGTTTTTGTATTTATATCATATGATTTGTTTGTTTCGTTGTTTGAAATTTATAGTTTAGGGTTTTTTTTTCTTCAATTGATTTGGGGATTTTTACATGTTTCAATCGAATTTGAGATTGTAACCATATTAGAGAAGCATTTGATTAAAAGATTCTTCTCGTCATTAATGTCCTGATGCATAGACACTTCATTTAGGGTGCCATACCTATGTCGAAATGATGTTATAATTTTTCAAAAATTGCACGTGCCGTTGTACTGTACCCGAGTCTGTGCATAAGTAACAACATTATAGTTGGAAAGTATCAAAACCAATTCTGAATTATTTGTTTTTTTTGTTTTCTCTGTGTTGGTTAAAGTTGGACCAGTTACATTTCCTTGTTATGTGGAGTCATGGGAAAATAATTTTTAGCCGTAGGGCATATGCACTTGAGCAGTAGAATGTCACTTGCTAGTATATAGTGTTGCATGTATTTTATTTTATTTTTTTACCTCAAACACCGATTCTTGAATGGAGAAGTTGAATAAAACTACTCATTCCTGCTGAGGACCTTACAGAATTTTGAATAATGAAATATATTTCATTTGGATTCTAGGATGTGGGTGATGCTTAGATTTATAGCTATTCCAAATGAGTGATATATTTCAGTATAATGATTGCTGTCACACCGTGTGAGAATATTTGAATCATACTATCCCGTTAGGCCATTACTAAGACTTTAATAACAGATATTGTCTAGGTGCATTTTGATCTTGTCAACATATAGAGCTAAAAGGATAAACAGAACCTTGATATATCATACTACAAGTTTACTATTTATCAGATTACAGGTTTTTTTACTACCAGCATCATGCTACAACATTAACAGATGGGTAAGAAAAAGGGGACTTTGAATCCCATCCCAAAATAACTCAAACGCTGAGCTCAATGGACACCACAATAGATTACAATCTTTTGTGAAGCCTGTGTGGATGAGCTTTTTAAGGGTAATCGATGTACACTTCCACTTTAATAAAGTGGGTGGGAGGAATATAGAAGCAGCTTTCAAAAGGATTACTGGTGATCAGGAATATCCTAGGATGAAGTATAAGCACAAGTGGGATACATTGAAGAAAAAACTTATTTGGTTGATGTTGGATACCCCATAATGAATTGATATTTGACACCTTATGAGGGAAGATATACCATATTTAAGATTTCCAGTGAGGTGGTTGAGGAAATGCGATAGAAAGAGAGGTTTAATTATGTTCACTTACTACTTAGAAGTGTGATTGAGTGAACTTTTAGAGTGTGGAAGAATAGATGGAGAGTTTTGAGTTAAATGCCATTATATGACATTAAGGACCAAAGAAATATTGTAGTTGCTAGCTGTGACTTACATAATTTTATTAGAATACATGACAGGGAGGATGTGGGATTTGGGTGGTATGAGTGTAACTTAGGTAAATCGGGAAGCAATGCTGTAGCAATAGCAGTCAAGAAAACATAGAGAATGTACATGATGAGAAAATGAAAGTTATTTGCGACATAGCTTGGTCCATTTGTGGATTGTAAACAATATTTTTATTATTTCTGTTTTAAAGTTAGTATGGATATTGTGGTTTTGAACATTACAATATATAGTTTCTTTCCTGTTCATATTAATGTAGTTCTCTCTGTGAATCTATGATTATTATTATTATTGATCGCATTAAAAAAGACAAGATAACCTTGACAGCATGGTTAAGTCCATTTTAGTATTTTGTAACCAAAACCGCAATTTTACACCAATGTTGTCCAAACGCTCAACTGACAGAAACCACACTATTTTTCAAGGTTTTACCAAATAATGTTTGAGAGAAAAGAAGATATTGAGAGACAAAAGAAAAGAACAGTGAGAAAAGGATATAAAAATATCTGAGTGAGTAGCTCAATTTTCTAACTGAGGCATAAGCAGCCTATTTATTCAAAGTTTTATACACTAACAGCTAGACTAAGAACCACTTCACATCTCTCTAACTAAATCTGTTATCTTAACTAATAATCACATGTCATAATTAATTTAGTTACTTGTTTGTTTCTATCATTATTTTGCTTCCTAGTTTAATTAGAAATCAATGTGAGTTGCTATTATAAAAAGATGCAGGGGCCTAAGGATAAAAAACTCATTGATTGTTATTCTGTGCCATCTTATTAATAAAACCTTTTTGTTTTTCAGAGTTGCTGAGGTTTTTGCTACGTCAATCATGGCCGTAACCAATATGAGATTGAAACTGCTGATAGACACAGAAAACCGCAAAGTGCTTTTTGCTGAAGCTGACAAGGACTTCATCGACTTCCTCTTTCACATTCTCTGCCTGCCGCTCGGAACTATCATTCCTCTTCTGAAAAAGCAGGGAATGGTGGGCAGCTTTGGTAACATTTATGATAGCATTGAAAATTTAAGTACTACTTACCTTCAACCAAACGTGAACAAAGAGACTCTCTTGAAGCACAAAGTTCACATCTCTGGTGGTACTGGTGAGGTCCCTCTCCTATTGCCCAACATTGAATCATCATCGACACCCAGGAAATTCTATAGGTGTTCTAGACTCCAAAACAACAACTGTTACAGATATGTGGCTGATGACGGTAGTGCATTATGTCCTTCGTGCCAGGGTTCTATGACCCGCGATGTAAGTTTTGTTGACCCACCAACGGCTGATAATACGGTCTCTAGTGGGGGAGGGTACGTGAAAGGGGTGGTTACATACATGATAATGGATGATCTGGAGGTGAAACCCATGTCCACCATTTCTAGTATCACACTGCTTAACAAGTTTAATGTCAAGCAATTAGGGGATCTTGAGGAAAAAGTGGTTGAATTGGGCATAAATGAGGTATGTTGGTCATTATTTGCTATCTTTTTTTCTTTCTTTCTGTGCACATTCTATCTTGTTTTATGGAAAACAACTATTTTGCCCATGTGTTTGATTATTATTATTAATTTTTGTTAGGGTGTGAAATTGCTCAAGGCTTCTCTGCAGTCGAAGAGTGTCTTGACTGATGTCTTCCTCCCAAAGTTGGAACGAGAAGTCAACATAGAGAGTTAATTTCAAGGTGCAAGAGTTGTGTAGGAATATTGCCATAACGTTGTCATTTTAAATGTCAGTTAAATCTGGTGTTGCTTTCTTGACCCTCTAGGTCTTTCTTTTCTTGGAAAAATATTAGCTGGTCTTGAATCTGTTTTAGTTCTTAAATTTAAAAAAGTTCTCTTTTATTAAAAAAAAAAAAAAAAAAAAAGAATCAAGTTCATTCTTCATTTTCCTCTATACTGCTTGCTTACTTGGTTAATGGGAGTATTGATGTGGTTTTTTTCAAATGGTCTTTAAATTTTTACAGAGATCGACTTCTCAATCTGATGTAAAAGATCAAAATTCTCCCTGGATCAATCTCTAATTATATTTTTATGTTTTGTTTTTCTTTTGTTGGAAATGGAAAATTATTGTAGCTTTCGATGATTCCTGTTTTTTTTTTCAAAAGATTTTTTTTATCTTCAAAGATTTGTGTTTGTACCAAGCTTTAGGGATCGGTGCTGGCAAATTTGACATATATATTGGAGGCTTATGATAACCTAAAACTTAGGTAAGTGGAGTATTAGATTCTCATTGAATTCAAACATTTTGTCAATGCAATCAAGGGTTTTAATTAAGGAATTTAATGTAGTGCACTTAATGTACAATATCTAAATTTTATCCGATGACTACTATTTGGCCATGTCTTGTCAAGGCTAGAAGTCACTTTAGTCCTAATTTGTATTTGATTTAAATGTTACTCTTATTGTTAAAATTTTTATGGAAGTTACTTACGTGCCATTGAAATTAGTTCACATATAATTTTAGTTTGAATTATTCTTTTACTTGTGAGAAGATATTTTTTCTTGTTTCAATGTGTGTAGGACTAGGGTCATAAAGTTGGGGATCAATTTGCTATAGAACTGTGGTTTAGGATGGCTTGAGCTAACATTGATTCACTCTCTCTTTAGCTACCACAATTTTGTTGCATGGTTAGCGGTTCTTTGATGGATGGGGAGTGGCAGTATCACCGATGGTGCAATCGATAGTGTTGGGTGTTGGTCAGGCATGAGAGGGAGGAAAGAATTGAGAATAGAACAGAAAATTATGATGCAATTTAAGTGATGTGGTTCTATATTTGCCACATTATCCAGTTAAATTTGGTGATATAATTGTCCATGTCATCAAAATTATGGGTCCAATAAATTCCATTTATGACATTAATAAATTCTATCCAAATTTTAACAGAAAAGAAAACATTAAAATCAGATAAAATCAGAAGTAGATTATATATATAGGGAAAAACTTAGGTACAGTACCTTATGTACAGTACATTAGGTTTCCTACTTAAAATTTTGACACCTGTCCAATTTAACAAACCAACTAAACGCTGTTAAAACTAAAATATCTTCTTTATTATTTTTTTTTTCCTTCTTCATTCTTTTTCCTGTACCCGCACACGGTTCTCTTCCAAACCCACACGGTTTCTCTTCACCCACACGGTTTCTCTTCCAAACCCAAAACTCATATTTCCTTCTTCTTTCTTTTTCCAGTACCTGCAAATGGCTTCTCTTCCAAACCCAAAACCTTTCTCTTCCAAACCACTCATGACCCTTCTCTTCCAAACCCAAAACCCAAAAAAAAAAAAAAAAAAAGAATATGTCATACCTTTCTCTCTCGGTGTGTGTATGTATGTGTTTCTGTTTCCTTTCTTCTTTTCTAATCTTTGATTCTTTCTTTTCTGATCTATGATTCTTTCTTTCTCTCTCTCTCTCTCTCTCTCTCTCTCTCGGTGTGTGTGTGTATGTATGTGTATCTATTTCCTTCTTTTCTGATCTCTGATTCTTTCTTTTCCGATCTATGATTCTGTCCTCTTTTCTAATCTATGATTCTGTCTTCTGATCTATGATTCTCTCTCTCTCTCTCTCTCTCTCTCTCTCTCTCTCTCTCTCTCTCTCTCTCTCTCTCTCTCTCTCTCTCTCTCTCTCTCTCTCTCTCTCTCTCTCTCGGTGTGTGTGTATGTATGTGTATCTGTTTCAGCTTTGTTGATGTTAAGTGTGGAAGTTTCGGGTATAGCTGAAAAGGGTCCCTTTTTTGGTTTGAAACCCAATAGATTTGGCTTTTATTTTTTGATCTTTCTTGTTTGGTTACTAAGAAAATGAGGGAGAAGGGTCTTTTCTGGTTTGAAACCCAGTAGAAAATGAGGCAACTGGAGATTTGCGCAGTACAGAAAAAAAAGGAAGAAGGAAAAAAGAAAAAAAAAAAAAAAGGAATTTTTAGTTTTAATGGCGTTTATTTAGGATGTTAAATTGGACAGGTGTCAAAATTTTAAGTAGGGAACCTAATGTACTGTACATAAGGTACTGTACCTAAGTTTTGCCCATATATATATATATATATATATATATATATATATATAAAGAGAGAATTCTCTTCTTTCAATTGGACTTTTTGTGGTTAAAAATATCCTCATTAATGAAGGGTAATTTCATTTAGAAATAGGGTTATAAATATTAAATAACAAATTTCATTTTGAATTCAAATTACGGGCTATCGCTTTTCTCTAAAGTTTATCTTTTTTTTTTGTTTGAAAAAAAAATTCTAAATTATGATAGATGCAAATTATTAACTTTTATCCAAAAAAATAAAAGAGCCTCTGAGCATGCGCGTGAGCGCGTACTCATAGGCTAGTATGTGTGTGTATATATATAACCAAAATAAATGTACAAAGACAGGTTGAAATTTTATTTTATTTTTTGGTTTAAAAGGTTGAAAATTTGAAATTACCACGAATGTACCCGACCAAAAACATATTTTAGTCAATTGACTAAAAAAATTAAATTAAAAAAAGTCAATGTAAAAACATCTCCTTGAGTTTGGGTTAGTTGCAAGGTCAGTTGCAAAAACAACTTATGAGGTTTATAAGTCCTTTAGGTTTCCTTATCAACCAAATGGACCTTTGAAACTAAGGCTGTGTTTGGTTCCCGTAAAATATTTTCCGGAAAATAAATATTTTTCGGAAATGCTATTTTCGGGAAAGGAAAATATTTTCAAGTGTTTGGTTGCATTCCAAAAAATATTTTGGAAAATATTTTCTGGTATTTGGTTGTATTCTTAAAAATGCTCTAGAAAACCCATTTTTATCATGTTTCTCACATTTTCTCAGCTTCCAAACAAATATTAATATAATTTCTCAGTAAATAAACACAAAAGAAACAAATCCCAACAAAAAAAAATCATCAAATCCGGTCAAATTGAGAGAGAGAGAGGTGACTGGGTTCGATGAATGGGGATGATGAAGCTGGGTCAGGGACGACGAATCTGGGTCGAGGATGACGAAGCTGGGTCGGGGACGACGAATCTAGGTCGAGGACGATTGGTTTTGGGGTACGACGAGAACGATCGGTTTTGGGTGGATCGGTGCTGGGGTACGACGATCTCGCCGGTGGTGCGACCGGCGCGATGAGTGTCTGAGATGGTGCGATCGATCTCGCCGATGGTGTGATCGGCGCGATGAGAGTCTGAGATGGTGCGATCGAATGGGTTTTCTGGGTTTGACGAATGGGTTTGGGCATTGCTCGACGAACGAGCTCGGTCTTGGGTTTTCTGGGTTCGTCGGAGTCAGTTTCTGGGTTCGGTCTCTTCTTCCTCTCTCTCTCTCTCTCTCTCTCTCTCTCTCTCTCTCTCTCTCTCTCTCTCTCTCTCTCTCTCTCTCTCTCTCTCTCTCTCTCTCTCTCTCTGCGCGGGTGCGATCTCACTCTCACTCAGCTCTCTCTCTGTTTTCCGGAAAATGATATTTGAAGGTAAAATAAAAACGGAAATCATTTTACACCCCAACACACGATCAACTGAAAAGCATTTCCAGAAAATTTATTTTCCATGCGCAACCAAACACCCGCATTTACGGAAAAGCATTTCCGGAAGTGATTTTCACCCAAAACAAACACAGCCTAACTTCATTAGCTTTTATGAATGGAAAATCACATTATCATATTAAAAAGATGCATCATTTGATTCACACTTATAGTTATATGATACGCTTGTGATTTTTCCATCTTTTTTCCATCTATAAAAGCTAACAAAAGTTTTGGCAAATATTGAAATCTCAAAGAGTTGTAACGAAGGATTGGAACTTCGAATGATGTTTTTGTAACTGACCCAAACTTGGGAGGTTTTTTTTTTTGGGCATTTAGACCCCCCAAAAAAAAGAGTCTATTCTAAAAAAGCACAAAATAGATAAAGCTTTTTCATATTGACTATTGCTTTTAACTAAAGGCTTTTTTTTACCTCGCTAGAATTGACTAAAGATTAAAGAAAGGTTACAAACGGGTGCAGATTACTTATTCTTTTAAAAAAGATAAAGAAAAGTGGTTCCTGAGTTTGCAAAAGGAGTAACAACAATTAATTTCCACAATTGTAAAATACTATTTGTGCTTAAGGAACAAATGATCAACTGCAAAAGAATTAGGTAAACGGTGTCACGGGATAAGATGACATTCAGATCGAATGACGGTAGAAAATCAACAAAGACCATTGTTGATGGGTGTTGTTGGACGGAGGGGGCTTCAATGAGGCGAAGGAAGAAGAGGTAACCTTTAGGATGGCCATTGGTCACGTTGGGAGTGGGACTGATAGAGGGTAAAGAAAACAAGTTGTGCCTCAGCCCCTCAGTCATCCTTAAGCAACTCATTGTTGAGCTTGAGGTCATCATAACTCGACCATACAAAGTGGTTGATAATTACCTGAAACTAACGTTTTCATTATAAGTACTCTAAACACGTTTTCAGTACACTTTTTTAAAAATTGTTTTCTCGTTGTTTTGAAAAAAGAAACCCCAATAGTATTAGCAAACGGACCCTAACATATTTGCTTCTCATTTTGATGAAACATAAACATAATGATGCTCAACTAAGCCTCCAATAAAACAAGAATAATGCTAGAGATACAAATTATTTTATAAATTTTTTTACAAATAGTTGATGTGGTTAGTGATTATTAGTAAATAAAAAAGTGATATTAATGGTAGATCTAGATGAAAACCAAAAAGAGATTGATCACTTTAACATTTCGTAAAAATGTTGTAAAATAATTTGTGGTTATATCATTACTCATAAAACAAAAAGGGAGAGAGAAAAGAGTGAGCATATTGCTCTTAACATTGCCACATCAGATTTGACCAACGTTTAAAACATATTCGCAACACCAAAAAAAAAAAAAAAAAAAAAAAAAAAAAAAAAAAACTTAGCAATACTCTTGAGCGGAAAATTATTAAATACTCTGAGAGTACCATAAATGCATACTTTTCTCTCACATGAATTGTGGGTTCCATCATGAATTTAATTAGTGATATATACTATTTTTTTCTATGAATAGTAGGACTCACTATTATGTGAGAGAAAAAAAGTATTGGACTAATCTATAAGCGCATCCACAGCAGTGGAGCTATATTTTTAGCTATTTCTCACTACAAAAAGCTACTTTATTTATTTTACGTACTCATTTTACAAAACATCCAGTAGTAGTAGATCTATTTTATCTTTCAACACAATAAAATAATATAAATATCACAATAAAATAATACTAGTCTCATCACACGTACTCTGCCTGTGTGCAATGAGGCTTTTTTTTTTTTTTATTAGTGTTATAATTTTTCACTTATTTCAATTTGAGATTTACACTTATTTTCCCACAAAAATTACACGTTTAGAACCACTAATATAGCCAAAAGTATCATTAGGCTAGCTCTAAAAAATGAACACCAAAATAACATTGAAATATGTTTAGTAATTACTATTATTTTTTATGTGATATGGGGCAGGTTTTTTTTTTAGGAAACCGTGGGTGGGTTTTTTTTTTTTTTTTTTTTTAATAAATTTCTTACAGAACTTGGGATAGGATTTTTTTAATAGAAAACCGTATGGTGGTTTATTTTATTTTTATTTTATAGAACGTGGGATGGTATTTTTTAGGAGAAGGTGGGGATTGTGGAGAGCTTTTATTTTTTCACTTTTTGTTATTAATTTTTGTCAATTTACGGTTTTAACCCTATTTCTTATTTTTTAGGAATAAGGATAAGTTAATTAAATTAGGGGTATTTTTGTAAGTAAAAAAGACAATAACTAACTTTTCAAATCCTCTTAATATATATTAGCCTCTGAGCACACGCTCACACGCGTGCTCGGAGGCTCTTCTATTTTTTGGGTAAGAGTTAATTTAGAGCATTTATTATAATTTGGGATTACTACATTTTTCAATCACAAAAAGAACCTAGGGGTGTGATGAGTATTATGTGCGGTGAAATAATTTTTCATCACACCCCTAGGTTTTTTTTTTTTTGTGATTGGAAAATGTAGTAATCCCAAATTATAATAAATGCTCTAAATTAACTCTTACCCAAAAAATAGAAGAGCCTCTGAGCACGCTTGTGAGCGCGTGCTCAGAGGCTAGTATTTTATAAGGTACGTAACATTTTCTATGGAGTAGTAAATTAATAAGATTTTTATTAAAGGAAATGCTCCTAAAAAGATCCTAAAATTTAGTAACTACCCATCCACGTTTTTTTTTTTTTCTTTTTTTTTTTTGTGTTTTTTCCTTTTTGGTGTTGTTGATGTTGTTCTTTTTTTCAAATTTTATGTATGACAGTTGTCATTTTTTGTCTAATCCTAAATGTAGTTTTTTTAATCCTAAAATTTAGCCATTTACTACACATCCATAACATAAGTAAATAAAAGCTTAAATTGAAAATTTTATGGCAAGAGATACACATTAATTATATAAAACCACAATTGTATTTTGATATATATATTTTTTAATAAAGTATTAAATGGTTCTTTAACCTTAACAAAAGGCTAATACAATTGGGAATTAATGATTAGAAGTATCTAGAAAAAAAATTGTATAAAAACTTCATGATTGTTTGCCGAGAAGAAAAAAAAATACTATAAAGTATTATTAAAGGTGGTTTAACAAAAACCCAATAGGAATAATAATCAACTTTTATTTTAATTCGTCAATGCTGTTCTTCTAAATTTTTTATTGAACAATAGTACACTAAATGTAGTTTAAGTTCATAGCAGTAGGAACAGCATCCAAATTCACGTTTAAGTTCAAATTTACGTTCTCCTTATTTTTTTTTTATTATTATTATTTTTTTTAAATCTCTTCCATATTTTGAGGAAAAAAAAGGCTTCTACTATAAACCACTACTATAACTTCTCCATCCATATCTTTATATTTACTATTTAGGCACTAACATATCTGATGTAGGGACATGATTTTCAGCCCAGGCCCAAAATGTATGGGATACTGGTCCAGTGAACCCAGTACAATAAATTTGTAGAGAGTGGGTAGAAGAACTAGGCTTTAGTGAATGGGATAACAGTTATAATGAGTTTCCAAGACAATCAAACAGAAACAAACCAAGTTTGTACAAGAAAGTTTGTCCTCGGCACAATCCGAGAAGCTCTGTTCTAGTATATATTGGATGATAATGGTTACAGGAGTTGTTGAGATTATTATAGTGTTTTCTCTTCTCCTTTTTTTTTCCCCCTAATCTCTGGGGTCTCTACTCTTATTTATATTTCATATCTTCCTTCATCTCTACCCTACACGTGGATAATTGATGGTTTATGTTGATACTTGTCCCATCAGTCCCCTCTAGAGGTTTTATGGGGTGGTTGTGAGGCTGCAATAATACTGTGCATAGGTCACTTCCTCATTAATGCGGCCAGGGAGTTAGCTGGGGTGCATTCAATGCGGAGGTGACAGTTTCTCCTTGAACTGCTCCTACACCATGCTCCCATGGGTGTCCTAATGTACTTGTCCCTTTTTTGGGGGCACTCTGGGAGGCTGCCTTTGATGGCATGCCGTTCTTTCCTTCTGGGATTTGGAATGCCGAGGACAGGATCGTCCTCGGCAACGTTTCTAGGCTATTTGGGCTTTCTTTGCTCGACCTCGGCCATCTCTTCCTCCTCGGCGTGGGCCTTGGGCTTAGTATAAAGTGGGCCGAGGTTGTCAAATTCTTTGGCCCCACAATAGCCCCTCAAAACTCCGATTTTTTTCTCTCATCCGAGGAAAAAGGTGGGGTTTTGAATTCTTAAGAGTTAATTCTGTTTTAATCCTTTGATTTACACCTGGGGGAGTGCCGTTTCACGCGCCCCATATTTGTACTATAAATTGCTCCTTTCAGAGCTACCAATCTGAGGAGTTGGTTATAATTTTGGGTCTGTCTTGACACTTACAGAAAGATGCTATGTGTGTTAATTTTCCCAAAACATGTGGTCCGAGGACTCATGCATGGCTAAGGTTCTTCTTAGTAGGAGGTCTGAGGGACTCAACATAGCTAAGACTCAGTATAACGCTTAGCAGGAGATCCGAGAGGATCCGACATAGCTAAGGTTTTTCTTAGCAGGAGGTCTGAGGGACTCGTCATAGCTAAGGCTCTTCTTAGCAGGAGGTCTGAGGGACCCGACATAGCTAAGACTCTGTATAACGCTTAGTAGGAGATCTGAAGGAATCCGACATAGCTAAGGTTCTTCTTAGCAGGAGGTCTGAGGGACCTGACATAGCTAAGGCTCTGTATAACGCTTAGCAGGAGATCCGAGGAGATCCGACACAGCTAAGGTTCTTTTTAGTAGGAGGTCTGAGGGACTCGACATAGCTAAGGCTCTTCTTAGCAGGAGGTCTGAGGGACTCGACATAGCTAAGGCTCTGTATAATGCTTAGCAGGAGATCCGAGGGGATCTGACATAGCTAAGGTTCTTCTTAGCAGGAGGTCTGAAGGACCCGACATAGCTAAGGTTCTTCTTAGCAGGAGGTCTGAGGGACCTGACATAGCTAAAGCTCTGTATAACGCTTAGCAGGAGATCCGAGGGGATCCGACATAGCTAAGGCTCTTCTTAGCAGGAGGTCTGAGGGACCCGACATAGCTAAGACTCTTTATAACGCTTAGTAGGAGATTCGAGGAGATCCGACATAGTTAAGGTTCTTCTTAGCAGGAGGTCTGAGGGACCCGACATAGCTAAGGCTCTGTATAACGCTTAGCAAGAGATCCGAGGGGATCCGACATAGCTAAAGTTCTTCTTAGCAGGAGGTCTGAGGGACCTGACATAGTTAAGGTTCTTCTTAGCAGGAGGTCTGAGGAACCCGACATAGCTAAGGCTTTGTATAACGCTTAGCAGGAGATCCGAGGAGATCCGACATAGCTAAGGTTCTTTTTAGCAGGAGGTCTGAGGGACCCGACATAGCTAAGGCTCTTCTTAGCAGGAGGTCTGAGGGACTCGACATAGCTAAGGCTCTGTATAACGCTTAGCAGGAGATCCGAGGGGATCTGACATAGCTAAGGTTCTTCTTAGCAGGAGGTCTGAGGGACCCGACATAGCTAAGGTTCTTCTTAGCAGGAGGTCTGAGGGACCTGACATAGCTAAAGCTCTGTATAACGCTTAGCAGGAGATCCGAGGGGATCCGACATAGCTAAGGCTCTTCTTAGCAGGAGGTCTAAGGGACCCGACATAGCTAAGACTCTTTATAACGCTTAGTAGGAGATTCGAGGAGATCCGACATAGCTAAGGTTCTTTTTAGCAGGAGGTCTGAGGGACCCGACATAGCTAAGGCTCTGTATAACGCTTAGCAGGAGATCCGAGGGGATCCGACATAGATAAAGTTCTTCTTAGCAGGAGGTCTGAGGGACCCGACATAGTTAAGGTTCTTCTTAGCAGGAGGTCTGAGGAACCCGACATAGCTAAGGCTTTGTATAACGCTTAGCAGGAGATCCGAGGGGATCCGACATAGTTAAGGCTCTTCTTAGCAGGAGGTCTGAGGGACCCGACATAGCTAAGGCTCTTTATAACGCTTAGCAGGAGATCCGACATAGCTAAGGTTCTTCTTAGCAGGAGGTTTGAGGGACCCGACATAGCTAAGGCTCTGTATAACGCTTAGCAGGAGATCCGAGAGGATCCGACATAGCTAAGGTTCTTCTTAGCAGGAGGTCTGAGGGACCCGACATAGTTAAGGTTCTTCTTAGCAGGAGGTCTGAGGAACCCGACATAGCTAAGGTTCTGTATAACGCTTAGCAGGAGATCCGAGGGGATCCGACATAGCTAAGGTTCTTCTTAGCAAGAGGTTTGAGGGACCCGACATAGATAAGACTCCTCTTTTAACCACTTCAATAGATCAGAAGATATCAATATATACCTTCCAGAACTAGCCCCGTCGCGGAGCCCCCTTGAATCGCTCTGTGTTGCTGCCACTTCCTTTAATGGAGGTTCAGCGAACTCGGCCACCAGATTCGCGATGACCTGACCCTTGACAGAGGTACGAGGCATGTATTTGATGTCAGAAGCCTCTAGAACTGTGCCCCATTTAGCAATCCTCCCCGTATAATCCGCACTTCGAAGTACAGACCTGAGCGGAAGCTGAGTTAGGACAACAACTATGTGTGCCTCATGTAGTGTCTTACTCACATAGTAAACTGGCCACCATAATGGCTTTCCCCAGGGACTCTTGCTGATGGGGGCCTGATCCTACCATAACTAACCGTTGCACTCACTATCACACAAGCTCTTCCCACAGACAGCGCCAATTGTAGGGACACGATTTTCAGCCCAGGCCCAAAATGTATGGGATACTGGTCGAGTGAACCCAGTACAATAAATTTGTAGAGAGTGGGTAGAAGAACTAGGCTTTAGTGAATGAGATAACAGTTATAATGAGTTTCCAAGACAATCAAACAGAAACGAACCAAGTTTGTACAAGAAAGTTTGTCTTCAGCACAATCCGAGGAGCTCTGTTCTAGTATATATTGAATGATAATGATTACAGGAGTTATTGAGATTACTACAGTGTTTTCTCTTCTCCTTTTTTTCCCCCTGATCTCTGGGGTCTCTACTCTTATTTATATTTCATATCTTCCTTCATCTCTACCCTACACGTGGATAATTGATGGTTTATGTTGATACTTGTCCCATCAGTCCCCTCTAGAGGTCTTCTGGGGTGGTTGTGAGGCTGCAATAATACTGTGCAGAGGTCACTTCCTCATTAATGCGGCTAGGGAGTTAGCTGTGGTGCATTCAATGCGGAGGTGACAGTTTCTCCTTAAACTGCTCCTACGCCATGCTCCCATGGGTGTCCTAATGTACTTGTCCCTTTTTTGAGGGCACTCTGGGAGGCTGCCTTTGACGGCGTGTCGTTCTTTCCTTCTGGGATCTGGAATGCCGAGGACAGGATCGCCCTCGGCAACATTTCTAGGCTATTTGGGCTTTCTTTGCTCGACCTCGGCCATCTCTTCCTCCTTGGCGTGGGCCTTGGGCTTAGTATAAAGTGGGCCGAGGTTATCAAATTCTTTGGCCCCACATCTGATTTTGAAAGAAAATAAAGGCTAAATTTTAGGGAAATTTAAAAGATTAAGGTGGGGAATTGGTGTGACCCTATCCTTATTTAAAAGTTTATAAAAAAATAATAATAATAAAAAATATAAAAAAAAAACTACACGTTTAAAAAAAATCCCATGTTCTATCCATGTACTATTTAAAAAAATCCCATTTTCTATCCCACATTTAAAAACTACCCGACCACCCTTTTTTTTTTAAACCCAAATTCACATTTTCCTCTTCTTCTTTTTTTTCTTTTTTTTTTTCTTTTAAATCTCTTCCATATTTTGGAAAAAAAAAAAGACTCCTACTATAAAACCACAACTATAACTTCTCCATCCATATCCTTATATTTAGGCACTAACATATATGTTTTTGAAAGAAAATAAAAGGCTAAATTTTAGGGAAATTTAAAAGATTAAGGTAGGGAATTGGTGTGACCCTATCCTTATTTAAAAGTTTATCAAAAAAAGAAAAACTACACTTTTAAAAAAATCCCATGTTCTATCCATGTACTATTTAAAAAAAATCACACTTTCTATCCCACGTTTAAAAACTACCCAACCACCTGATACATGGCTTGCATTTTTGGATTGGGATTTGGATGCTTCTACTAATTTTTACAATAGCTGAGTATCCAATGAGTTTAAAATTGACAAACTATGATTATCAATACTTATATTGCATTTTTATAAAGTACATAAGTAAATTAATAAGTTTTTTGTTAAAGGAAATGCTCCTAGAAAGATCCTAAAATTTAGTAACTACACATCCATGTTTTTTTTTTTTTTTTTTTTTTTTTGCCCTTTTTGGTGTTGTTGATGTTGTTCTTTTTTTTTTTTCAACTTTTATGGATGGCAGTTATCATTTTTTGTGTAATCCTAAAATTTAGTTTTTTAATCCTAAAATCTAGCCATTTACTACACATCCATAACATAAGTAAATAAAAGCTTAAATTTCAAATTTTATGGCAAGAGATACACGTTTCTTTTGGTGTTGTTGATCTTTTAAAAAAAATTTAATAACATTTATCAATTTTTGTTTAATCCAAAAATTTAGTTTTTTAGTCCTAAAAGTTTGCCACTTACTACACATCCATAACAAAAGTTAAAAATAGTTTAAATTTCAAATATATCAACAACATCAACAACCTTTAAAACTGAGAAAAAGGTACGTAACATTTTTTATGAAGTAGTAAATTAATACTTATGGAAAAAAAATTAAATTGAATTTGACATAGAATTATACAAATAATAAATATAGTTTCTATTACAAAAGAAATTATTTTATAACAATTTCTTAGATAACAGCCACTTTATGTGAGGTTTAATACATATAATAATTATTATAAAGTCTCTCACCCGAACTTATCTAATATTCCATTCCAATGACTCCTCAATGCAATCCAAAAAATTTGTGCGTACGTGAACTTGAGAGAGATAAAAAAATTAGGGTTAAACCAAGTATCTAAAAAAAACAAAAACTTTAATCAACAAACCAAAGTTAGCGTGCGTGTTATTAAAGATAATAGCATAAGTTTGTTAGAGTTTGTGTTTGATTTAAATTTTGATGAGATCATTTTTCCTGAAAATCCTATTAAAATTGTTCAGAATAAAGATAAAGATTTTTTAGAATTTAACTCTATCATGGACTCTTTAAAATCTTATCATCACATCATCAACTATTTAAATAAATAACTAATGGAGATAAAAAAAAAAAAGAAAAAGAAAAAGAAAAAGAAAGGGAGTTAATGTGTAAAAATTAAATTTAAAAAAAAAAGAAAAAAAAAAGGGAGTTAACATTTCAAAATTACATTAAAAAAAAAAGAAAAAGAAAAAAAAGGGAGTTAACATTTCAAAATTACATTTTTTTTAAAAAAGAAAAAGAAAAAAAAAAGGGAGTTAATGTGATACATATAAAAAAAATAAAAAAATAAAAAAAGTAGAACTCAAGGTTGCTACATACCTAAATAAAAAAATAAAAAACTTTAATCAACAAACCAAAATTAGCATGCATGTTATTAAAGATAATAGCATAAGTTTGTTAGAGTTTGTGATTGATTTAAATTTTGATGAGATCATTTTTCCTAAAAATCCTATTAAAATTGTTCAGAATAAAGATAAAGATTTTTTAAAATTTAACTCTATCATGGACTCTTTAAAATCTTATCACCACATCATCAACTATTTAAATAAATAACTAATGGAGATCTAAAAAAAAAAAAAATGGAGTTAACATGATACATAATAAAAAAGAGTAGAACTCAAGGTTGCTACATACCTAAATAAAATAAATAAAAAAATTTAACGCCAAAAACATATACAATGATGGTAAAAAAAAAAAAAAAACTTTCTTAAAAAGAAAAAAAATACGAAGAAGAAAAAAAAAAAAAGAAGTGAGGAAGGAGAAGGAAATAGTAATTGATCATTTATATTTTAATCATTAATCAGGGAGTATTGCGGTAACTATTTTTATTTCAATTCAAAATTTTTAAATAAAATGTAAACAAAGGCTACTAAAGGAGGTAAGGGAAGTCATATTGTTTAATTGTTCACGAATGATTTTGAATGCTTCTTTTGTAGCATAAAGCAGCCCTGTCTTTGGATCACAATACCTACAACATAAAATGACAATTCATTAGGAAGTACAGTGGTAGAATATATGAAGGAACCATTCATTTCAAAATTACATTTTAAAAAAAAGAAATAAAAAAAGAGAGTTAACGTGATACAAAAAAAAAAGAAAAAAAAAAGTAGAAGTCAAAGAAAGTCAATCATAAACAAAAGAAAAGAAAACAAAGAGGAACTTGTAAAAGATAGAACCTGAAAATTTGTTGGAGCCTCTGACAGTACATGCCTTTAATCTAAAGAAAAAGAAAGAAGGATGCAGAGCTAAACTAAATGTCTTCAATCTAAAGAAGAATGAGAGATAGAAATTGCAAAGCGTATGTGAGTTTGTGGGTCTTAAAGTGTAAGAGTTTTAATTTACATATTTATCCCTGTTAGTTGAAAACTTGTAAGTGGGTATGATGAGAGTATTTTAGGTATAAAAAATGAGGAATCCAAACAGAGGAAACCCCTTAAATAGTAGTATAGACTAGCCTCTGAACACGCGCTCACGTGTGTGCTCAGAGGCTCTTCTATTTTTTGGGTAAAGATTAATAATTTGCGTTTATTATAATTTGAGATTTCTATTTTTTCCAATTACCAAAAAAAAAAAAAAAAAAAAGAATACGTGGGCCTTTTTTTTTCTTCTATTTTTTGGGTAAAAAAAAAAAATGAATACGTGAGGTGAGTTTTGTAGGTTGAAGGAGTTTTAAAACCAACAAAAGGGTGATCATATTTTGTAGAGAGTTAGTGAGTAAAAGTAGGAATTTAAATTAACGTAAAAGTAAGAGTTTATTAGAAGCAGGAAGACATTTCAACGTAGAAGTAAGAATTTATTATTTTTGTCAATTTACTATTTTAACCCCATTTTTAAGTTTTAAGTAGGGGTATTTTTGACAGTAAAAAAAAGCAATAACTGACTTTTTTTGCCAATTTACTATTTTAACCCCATTTTTAAGTTATTGGTTAATTAATTTAAGGGTATTTTTGACAGAAAAAAAAAGCAATAACTAACTTTCTGAATCTTCTTAATATATACAGACTAGCCTCTGAGCACGCGCGTGAAGGCTTTTCTATTTTTTGGGTAAATATTAATAATTTGCATTTATTGAGCGCGTGCTCAGAGGCTTTTCTATTTTTTGGGTAAATATTAATAATTTGCATTTATTATAATTTGAGATTTCTACTTTGTCCAATTACAAAAAAAAAAAAAAAAAAAACAAACAAACAAAAACGTGAGGTGAGTTTTGTAGATTTGAGGAGTTTTAAAACTAACAAAAGAGTGATTTTATTTTGTAGGGAGTTAGAGAGTAGAAGTAGAAATTTAAATTAACGTAAAAGTAGGAGTTTATTAGAAATAGGAAGACATTTCAATGTAGAAGTAGGAATTTATTATTTTTGTCAATTTACTATTTTAATTCTATTTTTAAGTTTTAGGTAGGGGTATTTTTGACAGTAAAAAAAGTAATAACTAATTTTCTTTTGCCAATTTACTATTTTAACCCAATTTTTAAGTTGTTGGTTAATTAATTTATGGGTATTTTTGACAGGAAAAAAAGTAATAACTAACTTTCTGAATCCTCTTAATATATACAGAAGCCTCTGAGCACGTGCTTGAGCGTGTGCTCAGAGGCTCTTCTATTTTTTGGGTAAAGATTAATAATTTGCATTTATTATAATTTGGGATTTCTATTTTTTCCAATTACCAAAAAAAAAAAAAAAAAATGAATACGTGAGGTGAGTTTTGTAGATTGGAGGAGTTTCAAAACTAACAAAATAGTGATCTTATTTTTTAGGGAGTTAGAGAATAGAAGTAGGAATTTAAATTAACGTAAAAGTAGGAGCTTATTAGAAGTAGAAAGACATTTCAACGTAGAAGTAAGAACTTATTATTTTTGTCAATTTACTATTTTAACTCCATTTTTAAGTTTTAAATAGGGGTATTTTTGACAATAAAAAAAGCAATAACTAACTTTCTTTTGCCAATTTACTATTTTATCCCCATTTTTAAGTTATTGGTTAATTAATTTAGGGATATTTTTGACAGGAAAAAAAGCAATAACTAACTTTCCGAATCTTCTTAATATATACAGATAGATAGATATCTACTACAATAAAATAATATATCTTACTAAAAAAAAAAAAAACCACAAACCTATCAAAGGAACAATCCACAAACACTGCCAACCAAGAACAACCACCCACAGCCACGGTCAAAAATCCAAATTAACCAAAAACTACCGCACAAATCAACCATCAACATAGAGACGAAGGAACCCACGAAACCAGAGAAACCCAACCACCATTCATCAACCATCAACAAAAAAAGCTATCTCACGTTTGACTTCCTGTTTCAACTTCGAGAGGAAGACATCAGTTAGAACAGTCTTTGAGTATAGAGAAGCCTTCAATATCTTCGCTCCCTAGCAAGTAGCAACAGACCACATAAATCATTGAGCAAAATAATGATTAATTACATTTAGAATCGGGAAATACCGAAATCTTTATTTTGAAATTAACACGTTCCAAGGCAGACGGAGAAAGATCATATTCCAAAATAAGAGAAATGACACTCACACGGTTTGTCAGTTTTTTGTTTTGTTATCCCCTTTTCAAAGACTAATAACAAGTGACATTAAGGGGAAAGAGAGGGGGATGCGATATTTTATTTTACAATATGAGATTAGAGTTAAATGATAGCATTTGCAATGAGAATTAGTGACCTCTGAAAATTTAAGTTGTTGGAGGCAGACATAATGAAATATTGAGGTACATAAACTTGGGATTGTGACGGATCAGCGATCAATTCCAAAAATTTCGTCTCTTTCTTATACGAATATCATTGTTTAGAAATTAGGACTCTATAATAGAACAACTAATATCTCAGTTTAAGCATCTTATTTTGCAGTAACTTTCACTATAATGTAAGGACAGAAACTAAAAGTAATGGACTAAAATGCACAGAAAGCAAAAGAATGATCACATCACATACCTCATCCATGCCCAAATTGACGACTTTCTCCTCTAGAGCCCCAAATTCCTGGACATTGAACTTGTTAAGCAGAGTGATAGTAGAGATGGTTGACATGGGTTTCACCACTAGATCATCCATCACCATGTATGTAACCAGCCCTGTCACGTACCCTCTCTCAGTACTTGCGCTTGGAGTTGGTGGGTCTACCATATTTTTCTCGCGGTTCATAACATTTCCACACGAAGGACAGATTGCGCTTAAGCCATAAGCCAGATATGAGTCACAGGCGCGGCTTGTTCTAGAACAACTATACAATTTCATGAATGTCGATGATGATTCAATGTTTTGCAATAGAAGAGGGAGTCCAGTACCACCACCAGAGATGTGTACTTCGGGCTTCAGGAGAGTGTCTTTGCTCACGCCTGGTTGAAGGTAAATACTGCCTAAATTTTCAATGCTCTCGTAAATATTGCCGAAGCTGCCCTGTATTCCTTGCTTTTCGAAAAGCGGAACGAAAGTTCCGATGGGTAGGGCCAGACTGTGAAAGAGGAGATCGATGAATTCCTTGCCTGCTTCAGCAAAAAGCACTCTTTGGCTCTCTCTGTCTATCAGAAGTTTCAAACTAACATTGGTTTCTTCCATGGACTCTCTCTAGCTATTTCTTTCTTTTTCTTTTTTTTTCTTTTTTTTTTTTTCAGAAGTTTTTGGGACAAACGATACACCTCATAGCTCTCATGTAAATTAGTAGATGTTGGTTGGAATTTGGAAAGTCACAGTCTCCTGATGAACCACAGTTCACTGTCGACCACAGATTGAAGACTTTTCAAAAATATTTTATTTGTCATATGCTTTTATACTTATATTGTATGTGTTTTATTTTTTCAGCAACTAATTTGTGATTTGTTTAATTGCCAAATTTCACAATGATAGTTTGTCACAATTATCTGCACAAAATCTTAATGCTAATTCAAAGGAATTAGAGCATTCCGAATCATTTTGTGCAAATTTTTTTGGGTCTATTTTAGTATAAAAATACACTTTTTATTTTTAAATTTTTATTCACTTTTCAAAATGTTCTTTATCAGATTATTTGTTTTACATAACATTTACTTAAAATATCAATTTTTTAATTGTCACTCTTAATTTCTTCACATACAATAATCAATATTCACTTTTTTCCTTCGTCTTTGACATATAAAAAGAAAAAATTAAAAAATTAAATGTATAATGAATAATATCAGTATCAATTTACATAATTACTATAATAATTATTTATATTTTTTTTTTTTACACAACTTTGCATAACATGATGTAGATGAATTTTGGACTTAATTGATTAAAATGTGGTACTTTTTTATTAGGATTGTGTTAACGGATACCGTAACCACTTTTATATAGCTTTTTGTCTACTTTTTATAGCTTTTTGTCATTTTTAACAAATTTTTATTCTTTTTGACAATCCTTTTAATAATTTTTTGCATTTTTTTGTACTTTTGACAAACCTTTTAATAAGTGCCGTGCGATACTTGTTAATATTTTTCTTTTTATTATTCAAATAAGAGTCTTATTAACAAATATCTTTAAAAAATTTATCAATATAATATTTTATAAAAAATATAAAAAAATTGTAATAGATTTTTTTTAAATATTTCTTATACATAATTTCCATTCAAAGAATGATGCGTCAGGACTTAACACACACCATTATGACATTGAAAGTTGTGCTCTTTAACTTTTCTCTTTTCTTTGTCTTTATGGTGCGTGAAACTTTACTGTTGTTTTTTTTTTTGGATAGGAACTTTACTGTTGTTTTAGTGGCCCTGCTCCCACTCCTCTGGCGCGAAAGCTTTCCCGTACTATCTAAACTTGTGAAAATGTTTGTGACCATTATTTATTGTGCACCAGCTTTATTAGGTGATTAATGTTAGGTATACATAAAAGGATATAACTTATGTTATAATTTGTTCACGGATAAGTTGTGAATGACAAATATGATAATAGATTAATAGGTCTATGTAAATATATAGTTTTACTATCTATAACTTGCCACATAAGGGAATTGTGACAAATTATATAATGCAATTTAGGTGATCTAGCATTACTCTAATTAGCCTTATTAAAAGGCTTAAAAGGAAAGAGACTTCATTATTTGTTTAGAAAGGTAAAACCTCCTCGATGATTGCTTCTTTTTCTTTTTCTTCTTTTTGGAGAAAAAGCTTAGAAAGTTGCTTTCTTTGCTTTTAGACTAGGAAGGCTTACCCTTGAACATATATATATATTTTCCCCCACGTACTCTTGTATGCAGCAATTGCCGCGCACCAAAACATTCATAATTTTCTAAATAGGTTTCAACTTCAAATGGGGGAACTTTTTTAAAATATTCGTAACTTTTTCAAGTCCTCAATCAGTGGCCGACAATGAACTGTGGGAGACTCTTGACTTTTCAAGCCATGTACTGATTTACATGAGCTCATTGAGCTATCCAGTGTATCGTCTGTCCCAAAAAAAAAAAAAAAAAGAAGAAGAAGAAGAAGAAGCTAGAGTCCATGGAAGAAACCAACGTGAGTTTGAAACTTATGATAGACAGAGACAGCCAACGAGTGCTTTTTGCTGAAGCGGGCAAGGAATTCATCGATTTCCTCTTTCAAATTCTGGCCCTACCCATCGGAACTTTCATTCCACTTTTCGAAAAGCAAGGAATGCAGGGCAGCTTCGGGAATATTTTCGAGAGCATTGAAAATCTAGGTAGTATTTACCTTCAACCAAGCGTGAACAAAGAGATTCTCCTGAAGCCCAAAGTCCACATCTCTGGCGGTGGTGGTTCTGGGCTCCCTCCCCTATTGCAAAACGTTGAATCATCACCATCATCATCATCTTCGAGATCCACGAAATTCTATAGGTGTAAAAATGTCAGCAATAGCTGTGACACATATGTAGCTTATGACATTAGAGCAATCTGTCCTTCGTGTTCCCGGGTTATGAACTGCGAGCAACATATGGTAGACCGACCAAGTCCAAGCGCAACGAAAACGAGTTCCTCATGTACTGAGGGAGGGTACGTGAAAGGGCTGGTTACATACATGGTGATGGATGATCTAGAGGTGAAACTTATGTCCACCATCTCTAGTATCACTCTGCTAATTAACAAGTTTAATGTCAAGGGAATAAGGGCTCTTGAGGAGAAAGTGGTTAATTTTGGCATGGATGAGGTATGTTATGTCACTCATTCTTTTGCTTTCTGCGAATGAATCCATTACTTCCATTTTATTAATTTCTTCTTTTACTTTCCCTGAGTACGTTAATGGTGAAAGCTATTGCAAAATAATACTCAAATTGAGTTTTTAGTTTTAGCTATTTCATGTCCTAATTTCTAGTTGGCACGTACATGTTTTGTTTTATTTCTTTTCTGAAAATCTATTTGCTTTTGGAATGTGCCTATTTCAATGTGAAGACGTGCTATTTCACTGATCTAAATATAATTATTAATTATTTTGTTCCTTAATTTATGTGGTTTGTTGTTAGGGGGTAAAATTGCTCAAGGCTTCTTTGTATTCCAAGAGTGTTCTAACTGATGTCTTCCTCCCGATGGTGAAACAAGAACTCAATTATGAGAATTGAGTGCAAGAGTTCAATGCCATTGCCAAGATGTTGTTCTTTTTTTTTTTCTTTTTTGGGTTGCAAATTAGGTTTTAAATGTTAGTCGTAAAGGGTAGTATTCTTGCTCTTCTCTCTCTCTCTCTCTACTGGAAACTTAGTTTTAAGCAGCATTATGTTTCATTAAAAAAAAATTGTAAGTTTCTGTTCATTATTATTGAGATTGCTTGCTATCACTGAGTTATGATGAACTTAATAATGAGGTGTTTCAGCACATGTTTGCACAATACATAGTTATTTGATTAATCTACTAGTACCATAATATGCCACATTTTAATTGTTGATATCCTCTGCTGGACCAACGTTGCATTGTAAAAATTTTTAAGCTCAATTAGTTTTGAAATAAATATTTTTAAACAAAAAATACTTTACATGTAAATCATTTTCAGTATAATATTTTTTAGTGTTTGGTATGACGAGTAAAATTTTTCAAGCAAACCACCAAAATCAGTGGCTGAGCCATTGAAGCTACTAGTGGCTGGAGGGCCAATAACTTGATTGTTGGAACCAGCAGCTAGAACAGTGGCTCCAACAACCGAACTGATAGTGACCATTGTCGAAGCGGTGTCTCCAATGACCGGATCGTCAACATTTTCAGTAGAGTTTGTAGTAATCCAACACAAAATACGTTCTCTCCAAAGAATAATTAATTCATTATGTGACTTATTTCTTAGTGCAACCATATGATTAAATTTAATGGGATAATTACACTTTACTCCCTTAAACTATATCTCATTTTATACCTACTCTTTTAAATTATGAGAATGCAGGTTTCCCCTAAATTGTTACCTTGTAACACTTGCCCATGGAAGAAAACCCTTCTCATACATGGAAGAAAAAGAAAAGCAAAGAGATTAGTCACAATCAGGACTTTTCCAAGTTTGAACTGATACAAAACCAAAGAGTAATGTTATGTTCACAACATATTCATAATAAATTTTAGATAGCGAGCTGTTACTGTTCTAATTTGAGTTCACCACAAATTATTTTTTTACCTGCCAATAATATCTAGTAACTATATCCATTGCCACAAAGTTTGATGAATTTTCTTGGTTTGAATATAAAATTTTCCTAATACATAAGTTTTTTTATTTTTTATTTTTAAATATAGTCTATTGCTTTATATGCCTCTTGATGTAGAATTGATCACCATGGTCTTCTTAGACTCTCAAGTGGGCCTGAAATCGCGCTAGGCAAAAAGGTATCAGTAGAAATCATTTGGGCGACGGAGTCGAAATCACATGAAATTTGGTAGGCTGAAGAAAAACAGTCTTCTAAGCAATAATCATTGCTTTGCCACGATGTGCATCCTAGTTTTGGCAAATTCCTTCATTTAGCCCTTGAAAACCATGATTTTGCCTTTTTAGTAATTTTTGTTTTCTTAATAAATTTTTGCTCAATAGTTAAAATATGTCTCGCTTATTTTGGGACGACCTTTAAGGTCAGTAGTTTATGATTTTGCATTTAACTCAATTTTACCATTATTGGTAAAATCTGGTATTTTGCCACCAATCTCGTAATTAGTGTGAATTAGGGTTTTAGACATTTCCTAATTGTTCTAGGGTTTTACTTTCTCAATATTTATATGTTTTGTAGATTTTAAAGGCAAATCAGATTATTATCAATAAAAAATTAAAAATACAGTTTATTCTCAAACTTTTTTCTGGTGGATTTCAGTTTATCACTTTGTGGATTTAAGGAACCCCATGTAGATTCAAGATTTACTATCATAAGCTAATAGTTTAATTTCTGTTGCATCAAAAAAATATCATATGTACTTTCTTCAGATTTCCACAATATCACCTCTTGAATGCAGGAAAACTTTTTTCTCTTCTTTTTTATATTTTTTGCTAACACTGTGTTTGGTTGGGTGGATTTTAGGAGGGATGGAAAATGTAAGAAGGAAAATGGAGTGGAAAACTGAGTTTTCCTCTGTTTGGGAATAAGAAGAAAACAGGGGGAGTGGAAAACCAGAGAGAAAATTTTCTCCCTGGGCCCACAAATTTTTTCCTCCCAAATCGGGAGGAAAAGCAATGAGGGAAAACTGCCTCAGTGCAGTTTTACCGTAATGCCCTCCCAAATTTTTTTTTTTCAATGTGACCTAAACGTTCTTTTTTTTTTTTTTTTTTTTTTTTTTAACGTGACCTGATCTAATTTTTACATTATAATAATAAAAATAAAAATATAAATTTATATATATGATGTGATAAATTTAATATTATGTAATAAGTACAAATAAATCTATTTATTACATATTACGTAACAAGGGTATAATAGTCAATTTATATAAATTACATTTTCATCATTCTCTTTTTCTCTCCAACCAAACAAAAGAATTTTCCACTCATCCACTTTTCCATCCCTCCAACCAAACACACAAGAGGGAAAACTAAATATTTTCCATCATTCCACAATTTTCTATCCTCCCACTTTTTCATTCCTCCATCCAAATGGATCCTAAAATTGACTGAAAGATTGAGGTTTACAAAAGGGTATGTGCTGATTACTTTATCTTTACAAAAGAAAAAGAAAAGTTTCGGAATTTGTGAAACCCTTATTGTACATGGAAGAAATAAAAAAGCATATAGAGATTTACTCACAAATTCACAATCAGTACTTTTCCTATTCCTCAACCTGTGACTGACAATGAACCGTGGCTCACCAATAGTAAGATTTTTTCACTATTCCTCGTTTTTTATTCAAGGATCTCAGCCAGTACCATAACTGATCAAAACCCGGAATTTCTTAAGCTCTAAGTATGGTCCGCCAAGCAAAATGAACATAAGCTGTCCAGTCAGTGTATTCGAAAAGAATACAAGGTTAGACAGTCCACGGAAGAAGCCAATCTACGTTTGAAACTTTTCAAGTGTGTTTGGATACTGCATATTTTGCTAAAATTGAAAACTTATTTCTTAAAGTACTGTAGATAAAGGTAAAAATTAACTGAAAAGTACAGTAGAGCTCATAAATAGTACCATAAAGTGCAGTGAGACCCATAAATAGTAGTAAAGATAAACAGAATATAGTATAATAATTTCTATTTTTCATTGAAATCCAAATGGAGGCATAATAGACAGAGAAAACCAAAGAGTACTTTATGCAGAAGCGGGCAAGGATTTCATCCACTTCCTCTTTCACATTCTGGTCCTTCCCGTCGGATCTTACATTCCGCTTCTCAAAAAGCAAAGAAATGGTGGGCAGCTTCCATAACATTTCGGAGAGCATTGAAAATTGGAGTAGTGCTTACCTTAAACCATACGCGAAGAAAGAGACTATCCTAAACCCCAAAGTACACATCTCTGATGGTACTGCTGGTGGTGGTGTCCCTCGCCTATTACCAAATATTGAATCATCCACATCCACTGAATTCTACCGGTGTTCTAATTCCAACCGAAACTGCGATAAATATGTGGCTTATGATTTCAGCTCAATCTGGTCTCAGAAAGAATTGAGAACAGAACATAAAATTATTAAGCAATTAAGTGATGTGGATCTATAAATTTTATTTACCACATCAATAAACTCTATCCAAATTTTAACAGTGGGGAGAACACTGAAATTTGATAAAATTAATAATAGATTCTCATAAAAAGAAAAGCCAAATGTAAAAACACTTCCTTGGGTTTTAGTCAGTTACAAAAACATGTGGGACTCACTATGAGGCATACTTCCTTTGTGAGAGCTTGAAGCAGTGCTTTGTGTCTATGTAAGAATTGTCTAGTAGTTGATAATTACAAAAAATTAATATATGCATTATGAGTACTCTAAACACACGTTTTTAATTTTCTTTTATTAAAAAAAAAAAAACTATTTTTACATTCTTTAGAAAAAAGAAACGCTAATACTATTAGCAAATGGACCCTAACATATTTGTATCTCATTTTGATGAAACATAATGATGCTCAACCAAGCCTCCAATAAAACAAAGAGGGAGAACCAAAAAAGCGAGCATATTGCCCTTTATATTGTCACACCTGACTTAACCAACATTTAAAACATATTTGCAACCAAAATAATAAACATTTTAGCAACACTCTTGAGCTTATGTCTTACATTTGACTTCTTGTTTCAACGTCGAGAAGAAGACATCAGTTATAACACTCTTGAGTGTAGAGAAGCCTTCAATATCTTCACTCCCTAGTAACAAACCAAATAAATTAATTAGCAAAATAATAATGATTAATTACATTTAGAATTGGGAAATACCGAATCTTTACTTTGAAATTAACACTTTACATTGTATGTGTTCTTTTTTTCTCAACAATTAATTTGCAATTTGTTTAATTGCCGCAATAAAACTTCACAATGATGGTTTGTCAAAATTATATGCACCAAAGCTTAACACTAACTCAAAGTAATTAGAGCACTCTTCTCAATTTGCGCAAAATATTTTTTCTATTTTAGCATAAAAGCTTACTTTTTCTATTTTACATACTTATTTCTCAAAACACTTTACATTAAATTATTCATTTTACATTACATTTAATTAAAATATCAATTTTTTTTTAATTATTTATCTTTCTTCACATACAACAATCATCATGCATTCTCTTCCTTCATACTTAAGATATGAAAAGAAAAAATAAAAAAATAAATGCAAAATAAATAATGCCATATTTTTTTACATAACTTTACATGACTTGATGTAAATGAATTTTAGACTTAATTGGTTAAAATGTGATTTATTTATTTATTTATTCATACAATGATCCTATTGATGGGTATCTTTATGATACCATTTTAGAAAAAATTTAATGCTATTTTTATAATAAAAAATTTTAAAAAAGATTTTTAAAAAAGATAAAATATTTTAAAATATGTTTTAAATCTATGCACCTATACAAGTAATGCTACGGACACTTAAAATGACATAATTTTTGTCACAACTTACCATGAGGTGAATTGTAAACTGTAAAGGTATGATGGTGAGTCCATGTGGGATCCATATAAGAACACACATCTACCACTCACAACTCAACACATAATATGTTGCAGCAAATTGTGACATTTTATATGTGCTACCATTACCCATACATCCATCCAATTTTTCCTTTGCTTAACCCACCTAGGTTCGAGTCCTATTACCAGTAGTCATTCGTTAGTGGGCATCCACAAAAATTGGCTTTAAGTCTTAATCTGAGTGCCAGAGGCTAATATAGGTTAGCTAACCCCCATTTTCGTTTATCCAAAAAAAGAGCACAACTTTAATGCATAATGGTGTCTTTTAAGTCATAAGAGCAATCCCATCATTTTCTTAACTTTTCTCCTTCTTCTTCTTCTTCCTTTTTATTTTTTTTATTTAATTTTTATTGTGCATATTCTGATGTATTAGTGGGGCCCTCTCCCACTCTAGCGCGGATTAGGGTCCGGTGGGTGCATATCACCTACTTTCTCTAACAAAAGTTTTTCACTTTTCACTTTTTTAACTTTTATTTTTTTATATCTTTTAATTTTTCTCTTAACATTATTTAATCAATTGTTGAGATTGAACCACTGAGTAATTGCATATTGCACCTGATCTCAATAACACTGATGCAAAAGCTTTCCTGTCTGTTTGTGATCTTATTGTGGACTAGCTTTATTGGCCTCTATAAAAGGATTAAAAGGAAAGAGGCTTCATAATTTGTTTTTAGAAAAATAAATCCTCGTGATGATTGCTTCTTCTTTTTTTCTTTTTGGAGAAAAAGGTTAGAAATGCTTTCTTTGCTTTTAGAATAGGAAAGCTTACAACTTGATTACAAAAAACTATTATAAAAAAAAAAGCCTACAATTTTTGAAACGAAGAAAAAAAAAAAAGAAAAAAGAATTGAGATTAAGTGCAGTACCCACCCACCCAACAAAAAAAAAAAAGTAACTTTTAATTTTAATCATTAAAAAATAAAAGAAAAAAAATCAAAATTTAAAAGTGAGTGCTAAAAAAATTGTGTGAAAGAAAAATAGGGCGCAATAATTCAGTATCCTACTCTCTTGTTTGAGACTATTTGCATCAATGCAAAGTAGAAAAAATGCTTAATTTTATACATTTAAGTTTCAAAATCACTCACATTAGTCAAGTTAAAGATGTGTAAATTTGCAAACTTATTACAATAATTGTGTAAATTTATACTTGCACTATTTATTTTGAATTTAGTTTTTTTTTTTTTAATATTACGAGGGTGAAGGAAGAGAGTAAAGGCCGGTTGTTGTGTGTGAAGAAAGATGAACAATTAAATTTTTTTTTAAAATTTGATATTTTAATGAAATAGGCTGTATAATAGATAATATGATGTAAGTGTTTTGTAAAAATAGTATAAAAAAAATGTACTCTTATACTAAAATAAACATATTTTCCATGAAAGAGATTGTATTTATATTTAGCAAAAAGAAAAAAAAGAAAAAGAAAGAGATTGTATTCATAACTTTTCAAGTCCTCGAACAATGAACTATATTGTTTGTATTGAGATCCGTGCAATTAACTTATTTTTTTTATAAAAATTTTTACTTTCTTAAATTTTTTTTAATTTAACTAATTACTTATTTTTAATATTTTTTATTTAATGATTGAGATTGAAAGTTGATTTTTCAAACTCTCAATCTCAACCATTCATTACAATCCCTGTACATCAGTAGGAGACTGACTTTCTAAGCAAGATGCACCGATTTAGATGAGCTATCAGCTATACAGTGAATCGTTTGTCCCAAAAACTCCTGAAAAAACAAAGAAAAAAGAAAAAGGCTAGATAGAGAGAGTCCATGGAAGAAACCAATGTGAGTTTGAAACTTCTGATAGACAGAGAAAGACGAAGAGTACTTTATGCAGAAGCGGGCAAGGATTTCATCGACTTCCTCTTTCACATTCTGGTCCTTCCGGTCGGCTCTTACATGCCGCTTCTCAAAAAGCAAGAAATGGTGGGCAGCTTCCATAACATTTACGAGAGCGTTGAAAATTTTATAAGTAGTGCATACCTTCAACCAAACGTGAAGAAAGAGACTATCCTAAACCCCAAAGTATACATCTCTGATGGTACTGGTAATGATGTCCCTCACCTTTTGCCAAACATTGAATCGTCCACATCCACTAAATTCTATCGGTGTGATAATTCCAGCGGAGCCTGTGACAATTATGTGGCTTATGATTCCAGCTCAATCTGTCCTTCGTGCCTCCGTGTTATGAGCAGCGAGGTAAGTTTCGTAGACCTACCAAGCGCAACGAATATGGAGTCCTCCAGTGAGGGAGGCTACGTGAAAGGCCTGGTTTCATACATGGTGATGGATGATCTGGAGGTTAAACCCATGTCCATTGTCTCTAGTACTATCACGCTGCTTAACAGGTTTAGTGTCAAGGAAATAGGGGCTCTTGAGGAGAAAGTGGTCGATTTGGGCATGGATGAGGTATGTTAATTATGTCAGTCATTCTTTGCCTTCTGTGTATGAATTCATTAATTCTATTTTATGTATTTCTTCTTTTACTTTCCGTTCTAACTTCTAAACCATGATATTAAGAAACAAACGAAGTTTTGAATTGATTGCTGATCCTTCTCAATCCCAAGTCCATGTTCTTCAATGTTTCATGATGCCTACTGTGAATTACTTAATTATCAAAGGGTCTTTAGTTCTAGCTGGTACATACATGTTTTGTGTGTCAATTCTCATTTGATCTTAACTTATTGTCATCATGCAACAGTCATTTTCATTTTGTTATGTGGTATCATTTTATTTGATAAACTAAACACATGTGACAAGTTTATTTAGCACTTAATGAAAAATATGAACAAAGAGTTGCTGATGTAAACGAAATATAATTTTATTGAATAAAATCTAAATTTTGAAACTTTACGGAATAAAATTCAGAGATCCCTAAACTCTAAGGGTGTAGTTTAGACTTTAATCTATTAAATAATTGCTATGGAACCAATACGATGAAATGCAATCATTTAACTTTATTTTATATTGAAATATAATGCATCACCTCTGTTTTTCCCCTTAATACCCATTCATCTAAATGTTATTTTGCTCCTTAATTTATGTGGTTTATTGCTAGGGTGTGAAATTGCTCAAGGCTTCTATGCAATCGAAGACTGTTTTGACAGATGTTTTTCTCCCGAAAATGGGAGTTGGAACATACTGTTCTGAATGATGTTTTCTCTTGAGAATGGAAGTTGAAACAAGAATTCAAATGTACAACCTAAGAGCATGACAAGAGTTTCGTGGCATTGCAAAAATAATGTTGTTTTTATTATTATTATTGTAGTTAAATTTTTAATTTGGTTGTTGTAGTAGGGAGGTTTCCTTTGCTAGTTTCTTCTCTTCTCTGATTGGGGTTTTCCCTATGTACTCTGTTTTTTTTAATGAATTTAAGCTGAATTACCAAAAAAAAAAAAAAAAAAGATGTTTTGAATGCTCTTTCTCTCTCTCTTGCACTCACTCGGCTTAGTTAAGCAGCATTATGTTTCATCAAAATGAGATGCAAGTATATGTAAGTTTCTGTTAATTATCACCTCTTTGATATCATTGAGAGTTATGATGACCTCATCAATGAGGTGCTGGAAGATGAGTACATATAAGAGTGGCTGAGCTAGAAATTTAATTTTAACTGGAGCTAAGCTAAATAATGGACTAGCAAATGGATACAAATCACAATTTGTTTACCTAATGTAGAACAAGCATCACAAATTTTCCTTGAACAAAGAGATTGTCAAAAATTAACATACAAAAAGTATAAGAAGTAGAAAAATATATACTAGTAAAATTCATTAGAGACAATTAGGGCTGTCCGTGGGTCGGTTCGGATCAGGTTTGGGGTTGACCCACAACTGACCCGATTGGATCAGGTGTATGAAAACTAGACCCGCGACTGATTGAATATTCGGGTTAAACCCGATATCTCGGGTCATCGGTTGATCGGGTCAGAGCTATTGGGTGAATTCAGGTTTGAAGATCAACACAGAAGAAATCAGACCCAAACCTAAAGAACACAGTTCAAAAGTCACAACCACAATCCAAAACTAGAGAAATCAAATGAAATCAAATAAAAACAAAAATACCACAAACCCAAATCTCATCTGAGATTGAAACCAAATAGCACTAAAAACACCACAAACCCAGATTTGAGACTGAAATAAAGAGAGAAAAGGGAGACCCATATCTGAGATTAAAACCAAATAGCACCAAAAATACCGCAAAGCCAAAATCTAAGATCGAAAGAAAGAGAGAGAAAAAGGATACCTAGACCTAAGACTAAAAGAAAGAGAAAGAAAGAGGAGAAATAAGACTCAACTGGCATTGCCACCACTCCCTCCTCCACCATCACCGCATCCATCACTGCATGTCTACATCCATCACAATATCAGTACATCCACCCATCAGATTTTCACAAGATCAAAGCAAATTAGAGGAGGCTCTACTTCAACGGAGTGGGTTTGAGCAAAACTTGACCCATGACGGTGGCAATAGGGCAAACTTGGCTACGGCTGCAATAAGGCAGAGGCTAGGGTTAGGGGTATGAGAGAGAGATCAGAAAGATAGATTAGAGAAAGAGAGACGTGTTCGGGTCTTAAGCATAAAAATGGTAGAGAGTACAAATTTTTTTCCTTTTAAATTTTATGAGCGAGTCGGGTTGGTTGTTTCGAGTTTAAAATTCCTTAACCTGCCGCCCGAATTGAAATTTCAGTTTTTAACAGCACATGACCCGGATCCGACTGACCATACTATTCGGACCCACCCATTAGGCTTCAAGTCGGGCGGATCTGATCGGTTTGGTCAGGTCAAGTGACTCATTGGATAGCTCTAAAGCCAATGATGAAATCATGTGAAATTTGATGACTTGAAAGGAACCGTTGTGAGGATCAAAACTCATCACCCTATGGCCACGATCTACACTTCTTTTATAGTGAATTCCTTCATTTAGCATTAATTAGGCATTTAATTAGTCATTTTTATTCTATTTAAGGTTTTTTTTTTTTTTTTAAATAATTTTGTTATAACTTATAGTTTAAAAGTTAGAACAAGATCTCGTTTGTTTTGGGATGTCTTCTAGAAATGGTAGGATTTGATTTTGTAATTTTTTTTCAAATTTTCATTTTTTGGTAATTTTTTTTTTTTTTAGCCTAATTTCATACATAGCACAAATTAAGGTTTTTTAGGTGCTCCTAGCCATCTAGGTTTTCTTTTTATATTTAAAAGCATTATATGATAATATCCTCCTAAGAAATTCAGTTTTTAATCAATAATATTTTTAGAGAGAGTTTACTCTTTTATTTTTGGTGGATTTCAAAATTCTTCTTTTGAATACAAGCAACTTTGTAAATTCAAGATTTATCATCTTAAAGCACATGTATTTTGTTTTTTATGTCATTCCGCAGTGTAGCTTTGCCTAACTTCTCCTCCCTGGACCGCAATGGTTGGTTGAATAGTAGCCATTACCCATTAGTTTTTTTTATTGAACATTAGTATTAGTGGTGCTAAAAAACCTAATTGCTATTTCTAATATCACAAACAACAAAATACATGCCACATCAGTGGTATCAGGTAAAATTTTTGCCAACCTTACTACAGTACAGTAAACTGCCATCTTTGACAATCTACCGTAGCCCAAAAAAAAAAGAAAAAGTTTACTCCATCTTATCACTTCTTTCATTAAAAAAATATTTCTTTTTCTTACTTTTCACTCTTTCTCTTTTTTCTTTCTTTCTCCGGTACCAGTAAGCTCCTCTCTCTCTCTCTTTTCTTTTTCCTTTCTTCACCTCTTTTGTCTTTCTTCTAGTGCTTCTCCTTTTTTTCTCTTTTTCATTTTTCTTTCTTCGCCTTTTCTCTCTTCTCTCTTTCTCTTCTTTTTTTTTCACCCGTTCTTTCTTTTTTCTTTCTCCCTCTCTTTTCTCTATTTCTCCATCTCTATGGCTAGTGGCTAAAGTTTTTATGGTAGATGTTTTTCATTATTTTAATGAATTTTTTATATTATTTTAATCAAAATAGTAAAAAAATAAATTTTTTGATGTTGGGTAAGTTATAAAATGATATGTTAAAATAAATAAAGTAAAATTTTGAAATACTAAAAACTAAAAATTTTAGCTTTGAGGACGTATACTCATTTGAAAATTGGTGCAAAAGCAATTGGTAGCTTTTCAGATGACACATGCTAACTTTAGAGCATTTAGATTTGGAAATGCCAAAAAAAAAAAAAAAAATTTGCATTATCAAAAAATTATTTATCTATTTTACGAAATTATTTTTACAAAACATCCTACATCTTTTAGCATTTTATTATATTAAAATAATATTATTTTATACACACAACTGACACAAGCAACAAAAGAAAAAAAGCAACCAAAGCTAGAGACTAGAGTGTCAAACAGTAGAGAGGAGAGAGACTGAATGAAAGAGGAATAAAAAAATGTAAATCTTTTTTTCATAATTACTGTATATTATTATTGTTATTATTATTATTATTATTATTATTGTACATTTTTGGTGAATACTACTAGCTACTACTTGGTTAAAAAGTGCAAACTACACCTTTAAAGTTTGGGGGTTTTTAAATTTTATATTCTGAAATTTCAAAATTAATTTGAATTTTACATTCTGAAGTTATATTCAGTTTGCATCAACAACTCATTCATCCCTTTTATTTTGTTAAGTGCCACATAAGCTTATTAATTGTGTTTATGAAACTTATGAGTATAAAATTCAAAGACCTCTAAATTTTAGGGGGTGTAGTTGCACTTTAGCCTACTATATATTTTGCATTTGTAAAGGGATATGCATTATGCTTTAACAAAAAGGCTAAAATTATCACTATGAAAGTGTGGTTTGATGGTAAAAACTTGTATTGTTTCACATGAAATTTGGTAAGAATTGAGTAATGGTTCAAGCAGCGAAATTTCAACAAATATATTATGCCCATGATAATAGTCCCATCAAGGCCCTGATGGTATATGTTATATTATCTATTGTCTTCACATGACATGAGGTTGAAAAGTTCACACTAAAGACTCCTATATTATATATATATATATATAAAAGAAAGAAGAAGAAGCTAAAACTGACCAAAATGAATTAAGGGTGAAGGGTATAAAAAGGTTTTACAAAAAAAAAAAAAAAGAGCTATGAAAAGGCGAATGCTGACTTCACAAAAGAAAAAGAACAACCAGTCTTTCACAAACATTTTTGACAATTTTTTTTATCACTAACTTGACATGTTGTGATGTTGAATCTTGACTAAGATCACGTGAACCTGTAACTTTTTTATACTATTATTTGATTTAATTTTAGTACCGGTTAAAAAGTCGTAATTTTTGACATTATTTTTACGTGACAGACTATTATTATTTTCACATTATTTTTTTTTACCACGATTTGCCGCATGTGATGCTAGAATTTTTGTTCTTTTACCATTCACAATCCACATGTAATTACGGTGAATGTTGTGGCTGTCCACAGTCCAAAGACTTTTTTTAAAAAAATTCTTTTTAGAATAATGCTATATAAATATATAAAATTTTACAACTTTTATCATCGGCACTTTTTTTTGTGTGTACTTAGCATTTTTCTTGTAGGGAAGAAAAGCAAAGTGATTAGTCTATTTTGAGTAAGTCTAATCCTATAAATTTTTTCACAATTTTATCACAATTTTGTAACATGACAACTCATAAGCAATAAAATCATAGATCCAAATGAATCCACTATCTTATTTTCACCACAAATAACCACATAGTAAAATTATGAAAAATTTGGTGGCACGTCTATTTTTATTCTAATTTTTTTTTTCCTTTTTATATTGATTTTTTTTGAGAATCATCGAATACTTTTCCAAGTCCTCGTTCTGTGGCCGACAATGAGCTGTGAGTTCACCAACAGGATACGTTGTACTATTCGAGATTTCTTAAGTTCTAAGCCAAGCAACATGTACATAAACTGTCCATTACTGTACGTATAACCGTGATGACATATCATTTGTCCCAAAAACTTGTAATAAAAATTAAAGAGAGCTAGGCAGAGTCCGAGTCTCCATGGAAGAAACTAATTGTGTGAGTTTGAAACTTCTGATAGACACAGAAAGCCAAAGAGTGCTTTTTGCAGAAGCGGGCAAGGAATTCATCGATTTCCTCCTTCACATTCTGGCACTGCCGCTCGGCACTTTCATTCCGCTTTTCGAAAAGCAAGGAATGTTGGGCAGCTTCGGAAACATTTACGAGAGCATTGACAATTTACGTAGTAGTGATGATTACCTTCAACCAGACGTGGACAAGGAGACTCTCCTGAAAGCGAAAGTAGACATCTCTGGAGTCCCTCTCCAACTCGAAATGCCAAACGTTGTATCATCTGCGACATCCAGGAAATTGTATAGGTGTCCTAGAGCCTCCTCAAGATGTGACCTACAAGTGGCTTATGACTCCACAGCAATCTGTCCCTGGTGCCAGGAAGTAATGGTACACGAGCTATGTTTCGTAGACCCACCGAGCAAAATGAGAGGGTATGTGAAAGAAGTGGTTAAATACATGGTGATGGATGATCTGGAGGTGAAACCCATGTCCACCACCTCTACTTTCACTCTGCTTAACAAGTTCAATGTCAAGGAAATGGGGGCTCTTGAGGAGAAAGTAATCGTTTTGGGCATGGATGAGGTATGTTAATTTTCTGTGAATGAATTCATTACTTCTATTTTATTTATTTCTTCGTTTTAGTTATGGTGAGAAATAAATTATTGCAAAATAAAGATGTTTTCTTTTTTTGAGAGAAACAAAATAAGATTCTGAAACTGAGTTTACTGAGGTATTAGTTTTAGCTATATATTCGTTTCCCAATTTCTAAACCATATATGTTCCAATTTCCATAATATAAGAAAGAGTTCAATTATTATAAGTCCAGGTAGCTCAATGGTTCATATGTCTAACTTGAACAACTTAATTATAAGTCAAGTCAAAGGGTCTTTTATTTTTTTTAGGAAAAAAAAATGTGATACTGTATTCCCTCGATCTCTTTCCCCTTAAAGGCCACTCGTTGATCCAGTGGAAAGTATGCTTTACTTTCCACAATTGAAGACTAAAAAAAAAAGACTCTACTATTTCTTTTCTGAAGAAGGAATGAAAGATTTCATCTATTTGTTTTTTTTTTATAATCTCATCTATTTGCTTTTGAAATGTGCCTATTTCAATGTGAAGATGTGATATTTTGCTGATCTAAATATAATTAATAATTATTTGTTCCTTAATTTGTGTGGTTTATTGTTAGGTTGTAAAATTGCTCAAGGCTTCTCTCCAGTCTAAGAGTGTTCTAACTGATGTTTTCCTCCCAATCTTGAATCAAGAAGTCAAATGTGAAACGTGAGTGCAGGAGTTATGTGCCATTGCCAAAATGTTTTTTTTTCTCCTTTCCTTCTGGTTGCAAATAGGTTTTAAATGCTAGTCAATGTAAATGGAAGTATGCTTACTCCTCTCTCTCTCTCTCTCTCTCTCTCTATTGGAAGCTTAGTTAAGCAACATTATGTTTCATTAAAATCAGTTGTAAGTTTCTGTTAATTATCACTGATATTGCTTGGTATCACTAAGTTATGAGAGGACCTAAAAAATGAGGTAGCAATGCAATCTCTTGAGCCACATAGTATTATCATGTTAGCTTTGATACTATCATGTGATTTATGCACAATCCACACTCATATCCAATCTAATAAAAATCCAAATAGAAACAGAAAGCAAAAAAGTGCTTTTTGCTGAAGCAGACAAACAATTCATCGACTTCCTGAAAAATCAAGGAACAGTGGGCAACTTTGGAAACATGTATGGTAGTATTGAAAGTATAAGTACTACTTACCTTCAACCAAACTTGAAGCCCAAAGTATACATCTTTGAAACTGGTGACGTCCCTCTCCTATTGCCAGACATTGAATCATCATCAATGTCCAGGAAATTTTATAGGTGTAATAGTAGTAATAGTAGCTAGGCTCCAACAACAACTGTAATCCATACGTGTCTGCTGACAACAGAGCAATCTATCCTTTGTACCATGGTTCTATGACCTGCAATGTAAGTTTGGTAGACCCACCAAACGCAAAGAATACGGGCTCCTTAATGGGAGAAGATCTATCATCTAATACATGTATTTACTCTCTTACGTAGGGGTGTGTCTCATATATGTAATATCATCTCTCTCTAGTGGGGGAGGGTAAGTGAGATGGGTGGTTACATGATTATGCATGGATGATCTGGAAGTGAAGCCCATGTCCACTATTTCTAGTATCACACTGCATAACAAGTTTAACGTCAAGAATATTGGGGCTCTTGAGGAGAAAGTGGTCAAATTGGGCATGGATGAGGTATATGTTGGTCATTACTTGCTTTCTTTCTTTCTTCTGTGCACAATCTATTTTATTTATCTAATAGGAAACGTCTTTTTGGAAATAAACTATTTTGCCGATATTAGGATGTGATATTGTTCAAGGCTTCTCTGTAGTCAAAGAGTGTCTTGACTGATGTCTTCCTCTCAAAGTTAGAACGAGAAGACAACATTGAAATTTAATTTCTAGGTGCCAAATAGGTATAGGATTGCCAAAACTTTGTTATTTTGCTGCAAAGAAGTTTTAAATGTCAGTTAAATCTGGTGTTGCATGATATATAACTTTCTTGAAACTTTAGGTTGTTTTTTTCTTGGAAAAAAATTTGTTGGGCTTGAATCTGTTTTAGTCCTGAAATTTAAAAAGTTCTCGTTTAACAAAAAATTTCTATCAAGTCCATTCTTTAATTTGCTTCACATAGTATTGCTTGCGGACTTGGTTAATGGAGTATTGATGTGGTTTCTTTTACCTGGTCTTTAAAAATTTGGTAGAGATCGATCTTTTAATCTCAAAATTCTCTCTCCATCAATCTTTCATTATCTTTTATGTTATGTTTTTCTTTTGTTGGAAATGGAAAATTACTGTAGCTTTCGAAAATTCATGATGGTTATTTTTTCAAAATATTTTTATATCTTTGATGGTTTGTATATGCATAAACCAAGCTATAGGAATAGGGGCTAGTAAATTTAATAAATATGTTGTAAGCTATGTGAAAATTTTCGTTGTGGGGGTCAAAACTCAAAGGAGTTTGGGAACCAGATGTACAAAATGACTGCTATTTGGCCACATCTTGTCTATTCTAGGTGTCACTTTAGGATGTGTTTGGATATCGCTTATTTTGTTGAAATTGAAAAATTATTGCTGAAAGTACTGTCGATAAATGTAAAAGTTAGTTGAAATAGTACAGTGTAGCCCATGAATAGTGCCAAAAAAGTGAAGTGGGGCCTATGAATAGTAGAAAAATAAGCCAAATAGTGAAATAATTTTCATTTTTAATCTCTTTCCAAACGCACACTTAGTTTATTTAATTTGTATTTGATTTCAATGTTACTCTTATTGTTAAAATTTGGATGGAATTTGCTTACATGGCATAGAAGTTAGTTCACACATTAATTTACCTAATATGGACAATTTTACTTGATGGCATGGTGTCATATCACCTAAGTTTGTGCCACATCAACCCTCAAGGACTAACCCGACCCCGAAGCAGTAGGTAATTTTGAATGGAAGAAAAGTAAGGAGAAGGAGGTGACAAATGACAAAGTGTTTGCACAATTTAGAGTTGAGGGACCTCAAGGGAGAAATTACACTATAACATTCTAAACTATACCCTATATTACACTTTGCATTTTAAATTTTTCGAATGCATGTTTTGCATCATAAACTATGACTATTGTTACACTTTGCATCCCAACATTAAGTTTGCTATTAACTTGGATGAAAATCCAAAGTTTAGGGTGCAAAGTGTAATCAAGAGTATAATTTAAGGTAGTAAAATGTAATTTCTTATTTGTTTTTAAGGGATTGACAATTGAAAAAGGGGGGCAATTAGGTCTTTTCACATAATGTCATATTTTTTCATCCAAGTTAACAGCAAACTTAACGTTGGGGTGTAAAGTGTAACAAGATTCATAGTTTAGGATGTAAAATGTGCATTCGAAAAGTTTAGGGTCCAAAGTGTAATCTAGAATATAGTGTAGGGTGGTAAAGTGTAATTTCCCTGGACCTCAAGTCGTGTAATTGGGTTTATGCGATGGCTTTGGAATGGACTAGAAATTTTGATGGATCGAGGGTTTATGATTCTCATAGTTGAATGGGCCTTATGGATATGGTGGCTGCTTTGGATTGTTTCAATGGGTTGGTTTTGGAGGTTTAAGAGATTGGGTAAGCTTGATTGTTCATGGAGATGAATGTGTAGGAAGACAGTAATTACTACGGGTGTCCATGTCTTATTATCTTTCATTTTTATGTGGATATGAGATATACGTAGTATTTATTTGAATTTATATGTCACATGTTTTTTATTTAAATAATAATGTAAGGAAATTGAACCCACAAGACGCAAGTCAATGGTTGTGCCAATGATCTTGCCATTGCCCATTGGGATTTTTGGGCCTTGAGTTCGAATATGGTGGAGATATTAAGGGGGTGTTTGGATTTCTAGTTTCCATAACTTATAACTCTGTTTCCATAACTCATAACTCAACAATGGTGGGACCCATGACTCAAAAGCTTGTTTGGATTTCAATAACTCTGTTTCCAGTTTTTGTTTCCATCACTCAATTTTCTGATTTTTGAGTGATGAGTTATGGAAATTGAAAACACATTTTAGGTGTTTTCAGTTTCCATAACTCAGTTTCCAATGGTATTTTGGTAATTAAACCCACATACATGGGACCTACTGTCAGTGTAAAGTCATTTCCAAGCACACCTTTTTCTTCTTCTTTCTTTCTTTTTTCTTCACAGACTCACTCCAACGGCCATTTTTTTTTCTTCTTCTTCATTCTTTTTCTTTCTTTTCTTCTTCACAGAAACACCAAATATACTTTATAAAAAAAAAAAAGGGTTTCATTGCCACCAATCATTCCACAAACATGTTCATCTACACGGCCACAAAAATGGGTTTCATACCCATAAACATGTTCATCCACATGGCCATAAAACCTCATCCTCTGTGGCGGCCACCCTCTCCCTCGCAGCCGCTACTTCTCCAAAACCCCACCCGATAAACCCAGCTTCATCCAACTGATTTGATGACTGACTCAGCGGAGCGCCCGATTTGATGATCGACTCGGCGGAGCAAAGAAAGGCTCCACCGGAACGCGATCGTGGCGATGGGCAAGCGGGTTGGTCGAGTGGATATCGGAGTTGCATGTGACGCAGAGCGCCGCCGCGTCGGCCTTGCACGTGACGGACGCCGAAGCTTGCTTTCTGTGCTTTGCTCTTTACTTTAATTTTTTGAGCTTTGATTTTTTTGGAGCTAATAAAAGAGGAAGAGAATGGTGGGAGAGGCACTTTGTTGAAAGGGTGAAGGGGAGAGGCACTGTTGAAATAACAGAGTGGTTTGACACTCAGCTCAGGCATCGAACCCACAAAAAGGTGGAAATATTTGAGTGATGAGTATTGAAATCAGTTGCCAAACGGGTGTGGTGTAGAGAGTTGGGTATTTTAAGTGATGAGTGATGAGTGATGAGTGATGAGTAATGAGTGATGAGTGAGGAAAATTGAGTGAAGAGTGATGAGTGATGACAAAAAAAAAAATCCAAACAGGCCCTAAGATCTTTGCCAAATCTACTGGAGATTTTGAGATTCTTGTCAAAGGACAGTGATTGACAATGATGGTGCGATCAAGTGACAGTGACAACACCTAAACCCAAAAAAAAAAGGTAGTGATATGATAGATTTTAGTGGCAGTAGAGAGAGAGAGAGAGTGAATTAAGTTTGAACTAATACAAAATTAGAGAGTAATGTTACGTCCACACATTTTCATAACAAATTTTAGATGACAAGCTATTACTGTTTTTTTTAATCTGAGTTCATTATAAATTGTTTTTTTATTCATCAGTAACAATTAATAACTATATTTATTGACAACAGAGTTTGATGAATTTTCTTGGTTTGAATATATTTTTTTCTCGGTACATCAGTTTTTTATTTTTTATTTTATTTTATTTTTATATATAGACTATTGCTTTATTTGCCTCTTGACTATAGGAAAGCTTTTTTTTTTTCTTTTTTTTTTTTTTTTTTAATTTTTTTAATTTTTCGCTAAAATTGACTGAAAGATTGAGGTTTAAAGCAACCACATTAGTTTGTGCAAATTTTCTATCTATTTTGCAAGAAAAAACCTACTTTTTCTATTTTACACATCCACTTTTACAAAACATCCACATCAGTTTATCTATTCTACACATTTATTCAATAAAATATTCATTCTTTTTACATTTTTTATTATTTCCTTCCCTCTCCTCCTCTCTGGAACCCTTTCACAGACTCAACGAAAACCCAAAATCACCCACACCCAGCCACCACCATCAAACCACAATCATCAACCACCATCACCCCACAGAAAATCCAAACAGAAATTCCAAACCCCACAGAAAATCCAAACAGTAAATCCAAACCCCACAGAAAATCGAGACCCCTAAACCCCATCATTAACGACTTTCATCGTTTCGATCCTCGGCAGCGCTGGAGTTCGAGACCTCGGCCCCACACAAAAACCCCATGGCATCGAAGGAGGCACTGGAGCTGTCCAAGTAGTAATGAGCTTCACCCTCCATGTTCGATCAATTCTCCGTCACTGTCTCCGTTTCCAAACGAATTGTTGGATCGGAGAGGCTGATCGGCGTTCCCAACTCACTCGCCGCCCAAACTCATCGATCGGACTCAGTCCGTGGCATGCGAGATCTCTGCCGAGCTATCGTCGTCTTCGTCTTCGTCTTCGAAGCCTGAGATTTTGAAGAAGAAGGAGAAGCTGATCGACTTTGCAGAGTTGAGATGAGAGAAAGAGAGAGCTGTGATGAAATGAGAAAGAGAGAGTTGAGATGAGAGTCAGACGTAGGAGAGAGAAGAAATTATTAAAATAGTAAATACACGAGCTACAGTGACCGTGCATATAGTATTTGTATAATTATGCACAACTTTACACAACTTTACCCCCACAGATGTGGGTTTTTTTTTGGCCAAAATATGTAAAATGAAGGAGTTTTTGTAGATGTGGATGTTCTTACAAAAGGGTATGTGCTGATTACTTTATCTCTACAAAAGAAAAAGTAAGTGTACGTATGGATTGAAATTAAAATGAAAAATGAAAATTATTTCACTATTTAACATATTTTTGCTACTATTTATGGGTCTCACTACACTTTTTGGTATTATTCATAGGCTCCACTGTACTATTTCAACTAACTTTTACTTTTATCTACAGTATTTTCAGCATTAATTTTTTAGTTTCAGCAAAATAAGCGGTATCTAAACATACCCTAAGGTTTCAGAATTTGCGAAACCCTTCTTGTACATGGAAGAATAATAAAAGTAAAGAGATTTTTTCACAAATTCACAATTGATACTTTCCCATGTCCTCAACCTGTGATTGACAATGAACCATAGTTCACTAATAGTTAAATTTTTTCACTAGGAATTTATTAACGTGTGTCCTTAGGGTATATATTAGTAATCTATTTTAGGAAAATTTTTATGGAAAACTGAAAAAGTAATTCACTGTTTTGACAGTTTTTTCAATTTTTCATAAAATTTTTCCCAAAATGGATGGTTAATGTGTGCCCTAACCAGACCCATTTCACTATTCCACTATTTTTTTTTTTGTTTTTTGTTTTTTGTTTTTTTTTTTCAAGGATCTTAGCCCATACCATAGCTGATCATAAGAGCATTCGCATCTAGAATTTACAAAAAATTCTATTTTACCATCTTAAAACTCATTTTATCATTTATACCATACCATTTTTCAACACTTCTAACATATTTCTACACAATAAAATAATATATCCCAAAATCACCATCATTTACAATACAACACATTATTTATTCTTTCTCTCTCATTTTTTCTGTTCAAGAAAGACCACAAATTTACTGAAACCACCATCACCACAAGCCCACCACCGCTGCACTACACACACCTGACACCACCACTACTAGCAACCCATAATCTACCATCAACACCAAAAAAAAAAAAAAAAAACTAGACCATCAACACCACCCTCTTTGACCATCAACACCACCAAAAAGAAGAAGAAGAAGCAACCCACGGTCCCCACAACCTGCGGCGGCAAACCCAGACCCAGACCCAGACCCACGACAAACCCAAACCCACACCTATGACAGCAAACCCAGACCCATACCAATAAACCCACCCTTTCACCACCCACGGCAACCCCCACCTCCACGGCTCCACCATCATCAATCACCACACCACCACCAAACCAACCCAAACCAACCAACCAAAACCCATGAACCACACCGATCTCCACCGCCGATCAAAACCCACGAACCACGCTGATCAAAACTCACGAACAATGATTGAGGAAATCACTTCAAACCCACCACGCCGACTCGTTGATCTCCACAAGCCACTGATCAGCAACCGTAAGCCACCAATTAGCAAACCCAAGCCACCGATCAGAAACCCAGGCCGTCGATTTGAAATCCAGGCCGTCGAAGATACCCAGAAAAACACCATCACCGCCATGAGAAACGCCATCACTGATCAGCAAACGCCATCACCGCCACGCCTTCGTCGGACCTTACTTCGACCAACAGCAAGTCAGAGAGTGCGAGAGGGTAGATGAGAAAACAGAAAGAGAGAGTTGAGAAAGAAAGAAGACGTCTCAGCCTGAGAGAAAGAGAAAACAGAGGAGAGAGAGAATAAGAGTGATTAAAAAATGTATACAATAGTGCTACAATTCCATTCTATATGTAGGATGGCACTGTAGCAACATTGTGAAATTTTTTACAATAGTTCCCATTTGGCAATCCGGATGTTGAGCTCCTCTGGGCTTGAAATGCCAAATTTTCCTTAGATTTGGCATTTGCCAGGCCCAATGCAAATGCTCTAACCCGGGATTTCTTAAGCTCTAAGTATGGTCCGCCAAGCAACATGAACACAAGCTGTCCAGTCAGTGTATTCGAAAAAAAACAAGGTTAGACAGAGTCCATGGAAGAAACCAATGTGAGTTTGAAACTTCTAATAAGATTGAGAAAACCAAAGAGTACATGCAGAAGCGGGCAAGGATTTCATCGACTTCCTCTTTCACATTCTGGTCCTTCCGGCTGGATCTGGCATTCTGCTTCTCAAAAAGCAGGAAATGGTTGGCAGCTTCCATAACATTTCCGAGAGCGTTGAAAATTTGAGTAATGCTTACCTTAAACCAAACGTGAAGAAAGAGAGTATCCTAAACCCCAAAGTACACATCTCTGATGGTACTGGTGGTGGTGTCCCTCGCCTATTACCAAACATTGAATCATCCACATCCACTAAATTCTACCGGTGTTCTAATTCCAGCCGAGACTGTAATAAATATGTGGCTTATGATTTCAGCTCAATCTGTCCTTCGTGCTAGCGTGCTATGAGCAGTGAGGTAAGTTTCGTAGGCCCACCAAGCGTAACAAATATGGAGTCCTCCAGTGAGGGAGGCTATGTGAAAGGCCTGGTTTCATACATGGTGATGGATGATCTGGAGGTGAAACCCATGTCCATTGTCTCTAGTACTCTCACTCTGCTCAACAGGTTCAATGTAAAGGACATAGGGGCTCTCGAGGAGAAAGTTGTCAATTTGGGCATGGATGAGGTATGCAATTCATTCTTTGCTTTCTGGGATTTCATTAATTCTATTTTCTTTGTTTATTCTTTTATTACTTTCCGTTCTAAACCATGATATTAAGAGACAAACGAAATTTTGAATTGATCGCTGATCTGTCTCAATACCAACTCCATGTTCCTTTATGTTTCGTGATGTCTACTGTGAACTACTTAATTATCAAAGGGTCTTTAATTCTAGTTGGTACAAGCATGTTTTGTGTGTCAATTCTCATTTGATCTTAACTTATTATAGTATAATTTATATTGAAATATTAAATATTTCATCGCCTCTGTTTTTCCCCTTAACACCCATTCATCTAAAAAAAATGACTCATTTTTTTTTTCTATGTTGAATTTTCAGTTTGAAATATGTCTATTTCAAAGTGGAGATTTAATATTTCAAAGATCTAAATATAATCTATATAATTTTGCTACTTAATTTATGTGGTTTATTGCTAGGGTGTGAAATTGCTGAAAGCTTCTCAGCAATCGAAGACTGTTCTGACTGATGTTTTTCTCCCGAGAATGGAAGTTGAAACAGGAAGTTAAACGTACAACTTAAGTGCATGACAAGAGTTCTGTGGCATTGCAAAAATAATATTGTTATTATTATTATCATTGTTGTTGTTGTTGCAAATATGTTTTAAATGTTAGTTACTATTAGTCATAATCTTGTGTGGCATCTAAAGGGTAATACTCTCTCTCATTCTCTCTCTCTCTCTCCCTATGTAAGTTCTTGTTAGTTATTACCTCTTTGATATCATTTTATGATGACCTCAACAATGAGGTGCTGGAAGATGACTAAAGGATAGGAGGAGTGGCCAAGTTAGAAATTTAATTTTAAGCCGAGCTAAGTTAAATAATAGACTTGGGAAATGGATACAAGGCACAACTTGTTTACCTAATGTAGAACAAACATCACAAATTTTCCTTGAACAGAGAGACTTTCAAAAATCAACATGCAAAAAGTTTAGGAAGTAGAAAAATACTAGTAAAAACCATGAGCTAATGACAAAATTGTTGGAAAAAAGGTTTGAAAATTGCCAAAATTAATTAACAAAATACAAAACATATCAGTGATATAAGATGAAAGTGTAAAAAGATATAAACTTATCGATTTAAGCCAAGGCACGAAACTAAATCTACTGTCCTAAAAATGTGATTTCACCCTACTGGAATGACTCTGTCAATGCAAATCGCTTAGTCGGTCGCTCTCCAGGATACATAGACAGCTCTGTTAGTGTGCATTCACAAACAAATCTTTGAAATTGTCATTGGATGCCCAATATAACGATTGAGAAAAGATAAAAGAGATGGTATATTATTAGATAAACTCCTTTTTTCTTATGTTTTTCACCTATTTAAAAGAAGAGTAACCTTTTGGTTATATAGCAGAGTTGGTGGAATATTTCCAATGAAAGAGTTAACAAAACCCAATACAAAGTTTGAGAATCGGCCGTGATATAAGCACCCATATTTATCCCTTTGATTTCCTTCAACATCTACTGATATTATAGGGACATTTGCTAGGGATCGATTTGAACTGGTTAAGGCAAGATAGGTGAAAGTAAGAAAGGATAGTGATGATATTGTGGAGGGGTTGATTTTGTTTGTGAATAAAGAGAGAAAACCATGGGTATGGGGTAATCTGATGGTGTGGCTGGTGAGTTTAATTCTCACCAATCACATCCACTAATTTTGGTGAATAGCAATCCAGGTGGCACAAGATATTACCCATCATTTAATAAAATTAATTTCTTTTTAAATTTTAAAACATGCCCAACAACCATGTGAAACTTGGTGACTTGAAAGGAATTGTGGTCATGAGAATCAAAACTCCTCACCTTATGGCCAAGATCTATGCTGCATTTTGAGCAAATTCCTTCGTCTAGATATTTAATTAGTCAATTTTTCTATTTAAGGAATTTTTATTTGGCGAAACTATACTATTGGTTCCTAAAATTTACTAGGCAAGTACAATTTGTCCCTCAAATTTCAAGTGAGTATTATTGGTGCAAATCAGATCTCAAATTGATGTGTGAAACGGGTTTAAAAGGGTATGACATTAGGACTCTGTATGGCTGGCGGAGCCATCGCGTGGGGTGGAGCTGTGGCGAACAATATGCGAATCGGGTTATGCAATTAGGGTTTAGTTCTCCCACTCTCTCTCATTTCAGTTGGTACAGATCTTCGCAATTTGAATTGGGTAAGACCCAATTTAGTTGACTCTTTGACGTGTAAAATTGAGTTTTATAACATGTAAATTTAAAGAAGTACCACATCACATAAAAAATGTCATGTCATAGTTCTGTTAGCTACGTAAGCAACGAGACTAACAGCAATTAACAGAATGACCAATAGTACTCATATTTGAAATTTGAGAGATTAATTGTGCTCACCTAACAAACTTTAAGAATTAATAGTGTAATTTCACCATTTTTTTTTTCTAACTTCCAATTTAGGATGTCTCTTAGGAAACCAGAGGATTTGATTTTGTAATATTCTCAAAATTTTATTTTTTGGTAAATTTTTATATATTTTTTGGGTTTTTTAGGCAGTCCTAGCCGCCATAGGAATACGTTAGGGTTAATTTAATTTCTAGGTTTTCTTTTTGTATTTAAACATATTATATCCTCTTAGGAAATTCAATTTTCGATCAATAATATTTTTAGAGAGTGTCTTGCTTTTATTTTTTTGGTGAATTTCAGAATTTTCCTTTTGAATTTAAGCAAGATTCAACTGTTATCATCTTGAAGCATATGTATTTTGTTTATGTTTCCTAACTTCTCCTCCGCGGGTCACAAAGATTGGTTGAACTATAGCCATTTTCACAACACGTTTTACATCTAATTTTTTTATTTACATTTTAACATATTAAAATAATATTATTTTTTATAAACACAAGCAGCAAAAGAAAAAAAATTACAACCAAACCCAAGCGAGAGAGACTGCCAAACAAAGGAGAGAGAGGGAGAGAGAGAGAGAGGAATAAAAACATGTAAAATTTTTTGCCATAAATTACCAAATATTGTTATTTTTTTGTACATTTTAGAAATAAGTATTATCTATTGAGTTCTTATTCGATTATAAAAAATTTCACAACTTTTGTCCTAAAACTTTTATATGTAGTGGACTGTGATTGATTGTTTATTAATAAATTTTTAACTTTTTTTTCACCAATTACAACCGATCGTATATATGAGGAAGTAATGAAAATTGTGACTAATAAGACGGAGGAAATAAGAAGGTTTCACAAAAAAACCAGTCTATAAAGAGGCACATGCACATACTGAATAATTAAAACAAAAATTGTGATTCTTTGCGTGATATTAGAATTTTTGTTCACAATTCAAACGTAGAAGTCATAAAACGATCGATGAATGTTGTGGCTGTCCACAGGCTCTCTTTACTAAATTCTTGTCGTAAAGAAAGAAAAGCAAATTAGTACTTTTCCAATTCCTCGACCTGTGTTCGCCAAGCAACATGTTACATGTACATAAGATGTCCAGTACTGCACGTATAAATATCGTTTGTCCCGAAAAACTTGTAAACAATTAAAAAAAAAAGAGCTAGACAGTGAGTCCATGGAAGAAACTAATTATGTGAGTTTGAAACTTCTGATAGACACAGAAAGAGAAAGAGTGCTTTTTGCAGAAGCGGGCAAGGAATTCATCGACTTCCTCCTTAGCATTCTGGCACTGCCGCTAGGAACTTACATTCCGCTTTTCGAAAAGCGAGGAATGGTGGGCAGCTTCGGAAACATTTACCACAGCATTGACAACTTAGGTACTGTTTACCTTCAACCAAACGTGAACAAAGAGACTCTCCTGAAACCCAAACTACACATCTCTGGTGGTGGGTTCTGGAGTCCCACTCAAATCGCCAGACTTTGCATCATCTGCAAAATCCTGGAAATTGTATAGGTGTGCTAGAGATACGAGCAAATGTGACCTATATTTGGCTTATGACTTCAACGCAACCAGTCCTTCGTGCTGAATCGTGCAGTAAAGTTATGAACAGCGAGATAAATTTTGTAGACCCACCAAGCACTAACGGAGGGTATGTGAAAGGAGGAGTTACATACATGGTGATGGATGATCTGGAGGTGAAACCCATGTGCACAACCTCTACTTTTACTCTGCTTAACAAGTTCAATGTCAAGAAATTGGGGGTTCTTGAGGAGAAAGTGATCGATTTGGGCATGGATGGGGTATGTTAATTAGATAAGTCAGTCATTCTTTTGCTTTCTTTGAATGAATCCATTACTTCTATTTTATTTATTTCTTCTTTTGCTTTCCCTCCTTTCATTATGGTGAAAATTATTGCAAAATAAGATGCTTATAAGTTAAAACTGGGCTATGAAATATATGAAAGAAGCGAAATTTGGAATTGATAGCTGATCTGTCCCAATCCCAAGTTCATGTATGATTTATTTACCATTGTACCTCAATGTTTCATGATGTCTACCGCGAATTAATTCTAGCTGGTCCATACATGTTTTCTGTAGCTATCATTGAATATTTGTACAAATGCTATGGAGTCAGCATGTTCAAATCCTCTATACCATTTTTTGTATTCCACTTTATGTTCTCCCAATTACTACTTGTTATGTATTTGTTTAATTTTTCTTATAAAATAGCCAAAGTTTAAAACAGAAAAAAATATACACATGACAAGTAATTTTTTTTTTTAGAGAAAGAAACGAAGAAAATGACAAGTTGTAATTAGTGGAACATAAAGTAGAATACAAAATGTGATATAGAAGATTTGTATTCATTCAAATGCCATCAATGAACTCTAATTTCATATTGAAAAAAAATATAATATTGTATTCCCTCTCTTTTCCCTAAGCCTTCGTTTGGGAGGAGGGAATGAAATTGAATAGAAATGAACGAAGAGAATAATTTTAGAATATTCTTTTTTATCTTTATTTGAGAGTTTTAATGGAGGGAATGAAAAGTCTATTCTCTTATTTGAAAGTTTAAGTGGAAGGGAATGGAGTAGATAGGAGGGAACACTCATTTCCCTCTATTCCCTTAAAACCTCAAATTTTCATTTCCCTTGAAATTATGAGGAATTGGAGGGAATGTAATTAAATTTAATGAATTTTTTACTAAACTCCTAAAATACCCCTATATATTTAGCCATTTGTTTTAAAATAGAGGTTTAATAGTAATATTGTTATAAAATGATTCTATTTTTTTTCGCTCTATGTTACTCCCAAACAAGATTACTTACATTCCATTCATTTGCATTCATTTATTTTAAAACATCTAAACAAGGTTACTTAATTCGATTCGATTCGATTCCTTTATTTTCCATTCTTTTCCCTCGCTTAAATATACTCCTTATGATCATTACACTCCATTCCATTTCATTCTTTTATGAACTCCCAAACAAAGCCTTAAGGCCACTCATACATCTAAACGAAATGAAAAAAGGAAACAAAAAATGACTGTCCTATTTCTTTGCTGAAGAAGGATTTCACCTATTTGCTTTTGAAATGTGCCTATTTCAATGTGAAGAAGTGCTGTTTTAGTACTGATCTAAATATAATTAATAGTTATTTTGTACCTTAATTTATTTGGTTTATTGCTAGGGTGTGCAATCGCTCAAGGCATCTCTGCAGTCTAAGAGTGTTCTAACTGATGTCTTCCTCCAATGAAAAAAGAGAAGTCAAATGTGAAACGTGAGTGCAAGAGTTCTGTGCCATTGCCAAAATGTTTTTTTTTTTTTTTCCTTTCCTTCTGGTTACAATTTGGTTTTAAATACTAGTCAATGTAAAGGGCAATATGCTTGCTCTTCTCTCTCTATCTCTCTTTATTGGAAGCTCAGTTAAGCAACATTACGTTTCATTAAAATGAGTTGTAAGTTTTTGTTAATTAGCACTGATATTGCGTGGTATCACTAAGTTATTAGGACCATAAAAATGAGGTAGCATTGCAATCTCTTGAGCCACATGGCATTATCATTTTAGCTTTGATACTATAATGTCAGAACTTGAGATAGTGCTAGTCATATTTGCACAAAAATTCAGAATGACCAGTCAAAGTTACAAACAGTGTTCATTGTGATCACTTATACCGTTAATGTCTACTTATTAATAAACTTCTAATGTGGGACTCAATACACACGTGCACAATTTACACTCATATCCAATCTGATAACAATCCCAATAGAAACAGAAAGTTCTTTTTGCTTAAGCAGACAAATAATTCATCGACTTCTTTTACATTCACCAGCAACTGCTTGGAACTATCATTTCTCCTCTAAAAAGCAAGGAACAGTGGACATCTTATTGGAAACCTTTATGATAGTATTGAAAATTTAAGTACTACTTACCTTCAACCAAACAGACCAAAGAGACTCTCTTGAAGCACAGAGTGTACGTCTTTGAAACTGGTGAGGAAATTCTATAGGTGTAATAGTGTTGTGACATTTTAATATTATATAGTTTAAATGAATAATTATGACAACATAAATAAAAATATATGAGAGTTAATATGAAAGATGAGTACCACCGCATACTCTTGGTGCGATGGTCACTCCACAAATATAAGTACTTGTGAAGTGTGGGGGGCAAGGGCCGGGGTTCAAGTCTCTAGGAGAGAGTTTCACACATATAAACAATTAAATTAGGCTAGAGTAGTTTTCTATCTTGTATAAAAAAAAATAATAATAAAAAAAAGAAAAGAAAAGATGAGTAGTTAATGAAATGTTTAATTCCACATTGAAAATGAGATAAACGTTTTTATTGTTTTTAAGTGAGGTGATTAATGGGTTAAAATGTATTGGAACAGATACTGGGCAAAATACGTGCACGTACTCTCGAAGAATGTATTGACCCCAAAGTGTTAAATCTGGTGTTGCAAGATATATAACTTCTTTGAAACTTTAGATTGTTTTTTTCTTGGAAAAACATCTGCTAGGCTTGAATCTATTTTAGCCTGAAATTTAAAAAGTTCTCTTTTAACAAAAATTTTCTATCAAGTCTGTTCTTCAATTTCCTTCACATGGTATTGCTTGCTGACTTGTTTAATTGAGTATTGATGTGGTTTCTTTTACATGGTCTTTAAAAATTTAGTAGAGATCGATCTCTAAATCTCAAAAGTCTCTCTCCATTAATTTTTATATATTTATTTTATTTTATTGGAAATGAAAAATTATTGTAGCTTTTGAAGATTCATGTTGGTTCATTTTTCACAATATTTTTATCTCTTAATTTGATGATTTGTATATGTACCAAGCTTTAGGAATAGGTGCTAGTAAATTTGATAAATCTGTTGGAAGTTAGATGAAAATTTTTGTTGTGGGGGGTCAAAACTGAAAGGAGTTCATGATCCCATGTGTACAAAATGACTACTAATTGGCCACATCTTGTCGAGTCTAGGTGTCACTTTAGTTCTTTTAATTTGTATTTTATTTCAATGTTACTCTTGTTGTTAAAATTTGGATGGAATTTGCTTATATGACATAGAAACTCACATATTAATTTACCTAATATGGACAATTTTACTTGATGGCATGGTGTCATGTCACCTAAGTTTGTGCCACATCAACCCTCAAGGATTAACCCAACCCCGAAGCATTAGCTGATTTTGAATGGAAGAAAAGTAAGGAGGAGGTGACAAACAACAAGGTGCTCTCTCAATTTGGAGTTGAGGGACCTTAAGTTGCGTAATTGGGTTTATGTGATGGCTTTGGAATTGACTGGAAATTTAGTGGGTTGAGGGGTTATGATTCTCATAGGTGAATGGGACTTATGGATATGGGGGTTGAACTTTGAAGGGGACGCTGGTGGTTTGTGGATTGGAAAGGGGTGATTTGTGTGTGCCTTGGATTGTTTCAATGGGTTGATTTTTGAGGTTTAAGAGGTTGGGTAAGCTTGATTGTTCATGGAGTTGAATGTGTAGGAAGGCAGTAATTACTACGGGTGTCTATGTCTTATTATCTTTCATTTTTATGTGGATGCGAGACATGTAGAACTTATTTGATTTTATATATCACGTGTTTTATATTTAAAAAAATATATGAGGAAATTGAGAGATTCAATGTGATGATCTTATTGCAATAAATATTTGGTAAGTGATGAAAACTTATAGCTTATTTGATTTTGTAGCTCTTTTTTGGTATTATTCATAGGTTTTATTGCACTTTTTAGTACTATTTATGGATTTCATTGTATTATTTAGCTAGCTTTTAACTTTTTTTTTCTGCACTCAGCAAAAAATTTTCATTTTCAACTAAATAAACTGTTCTCAAATGGACCTGAACAATTGCTTTATTTCCCTTTTTTGACAAAGAAAAAGAAAAGAAAATTCCCAGCTAGAATTGAGTAGAGATTAAAGAAAGCTTACAAAAGAGAACATGACGATTACTTTTTCTTTACGAAAGTAAAAGAAATTACGAGTTTTCAGAATATGAAATCCTTCTCGTTCGTAATTGCTTTAGCAAACGAACTCCAGAAGTTTTAAAGGTTAAAAGAATAAAAAGAGAAGCAAAGAAATATTTACAATTAGAACTTCTCATATAAGTCCTCAACTTATGGCTGACAATGAACTACTGTTCATCAATAGAAGCCAGTAACCATCCGGGACTTCTTACATTCTAACTTCTAAGTATGGTCCACCAAGCAAGATGATGATGATTTTAATGGTAGCGTTGACAGAGAGAGTTAAGTCTAAATTGAAAGTTTGAAACAAAACTAAAATAGAGAAAATGATCTCCAACTACAATAGAATCTTTTAATTCCGTTTAAATTAAATTTTGGACACGTATCATTATCTTCACAGTGACAGGTCCATTGCCTAGCCCATGCTAAGTCCTAACTTGATAATGTGGCAAAAATGGCACCACATCATTTAAGTTGCTTTACAATTTAGGAAAGGATGAACTACAATAAAATCTTTCAATTCCCTTTCATTTTTAACTGGATGTGAAACATGCATCTAGTATTTATTTGATTTTTAAGTATCACATGTCATAAATTTAAATGAAAATATGAAGGAATTGAAATATTAAATAGGAGAGAATCTTATAGCAATAGATATAAGTTTTTTCATATGAACTATTGCTTTCTTTCCTTTTTGGCAAATAAAAAAAGAAAACTTCCCCAAAACAAAGGGTTACAAAGGGGTACGTACGTGCAGTGCTGATTACTTCTTCTTTACAAAAGTAAAAGAAATAAGGTTTCAGAATATGAAATTCTTCTAGTGCATAATTGCTTTAGCAAACGAACCCAAGTTTTAAAGGTAAAAGAAGAAAAGGAAAAGCTAAGAGATAATTACAGTTACAACTTCTCATAAGTCCTCAATTCGTGGCCGACAATGAACTGTGGTTTCACCCAATAGGAGCCAGTGCCTATTCGGAATTTCTTAAGTTGATCCGCACAAGCAACATGTATATAAGTTGTCCATTTTATCAAGGTTATGCCATATTGTTTGTCCGAAAATTTTTGAACAGAGTCCATGGAAGAAACCAATGTGAGTTTGAGACTTCTGATAGACACAAAAAGCCAAAAAGTGCTTTTTGCTGAAGCGGACAAGAACTTCATCGACTTCCTCTTTCACATTCTGGCCTTGCCCGTCGGAACTTTCATTGCCCTTCTCACAAAGCAAGGAATGGTGGGCAGCTTGGGGAATATTTACGAGAGCATTGAAAATTTAAGTACTACTTATCTTCGACCAAACGTGAACAAAGAGACTCTCCTGAAGCCCAAAGTACAAATCTCTGGTGGTAGTACTGTTCCAGGAGTCCCTCTCCTATTGCCAAACGTTGAATCATCTTCTACATCATCCAGGAATTTGTATAGGTGCTCTAATTACTACAGTCACAACTATGTGGCTGATGACACTAGCGCAAAGTGTCCTTCGTGCCAGAATTATATGAATGACAAAGTAAATTTCGTAGATCCACCGAGCGTAACGAATGCGGGCTCTTCCTCCAGTGAGGGAGGGTACGTGAAAGGAGTGATTACATACATGGTGATGGATGATCTAGTGGTGAAACCCATGTCCACCATCTCTAGTATCACTGTGCTTAACAGGTTTAATGTCAAGAATGTAAGTGTTCTTGAGGAGAAAGTTGTCAATTTGGGCATCAATGAGGTATGTAGGTCGTTCTTTGCTTTCTGATCATGAGTCTGTTACTTCTGTTTTGTCTATTTTTCCTTTCTTTTAATTAGCGTACTTCTTTTGTTAAGGTGAAATTTATTGCAAAATAAGATGCTTAAACTGAGGTATAAAAGATTGAAGCTTTTCGTGTCCTAAATCGTAATTCCGAAACCATGATATGAGAAAGAGACGAAATTCGGAGTCAGTATGTTCAAAATTCAAATGCTATCATTTAACTTTAATTTCCATATTGGAAAATTAATATTGTGTTCATTCCTACTCTTTCCCCTTAAGGTCACTTGCTTGTTCATCTTTTAAAAGAGTAAAGAAAAAAGAAAGTTACAAAGAAATGTAATATTGTGAAAATTTCATTTTTCTTCTTTTGGAAAAAGGATCTTCATCTGCCTTTGAAATGTGTCAATTTCAAGTAAAGATTTAGTATTTCATGAATCTAAATGTAATTAATAATTATTTTGCTCATTAATTTATGTGGTTTGTTACTAGGGAGTGAAACTACTCAAGGCTTCTATATGGTCAAAGAGTGTTTTGACTGATGTTTTCCTACCAATGTTGAAACAAGAAGTCCTGCAATGTGAGAGTCAGTGAAATGTAAGTGCAAGAGTTCTGTGCCATTGCCAATGTGTTGTGTGTGTGTGTGTTTTTTTTTTCGTTACATATATGTTTTAAATATACGTCAACTCTGGTGTGGAAATGTAAAGGGCAATATGCTCTCTCTCTCTCTCTCTTCATGTTTTATTGGAAGCTTGGTTAAGAAGCATTATGTATTATAAAAAATTGAGCTGCAAGTATATGTAAGTTTTTGTTAATTATCAGCTGCTTGGTATAATGAGATGTTTGATGATGACTAAGGCACAAGTTTGTTGACCTTATGCTCTATCGGTCCCAACGTGACCAATGCCCATAATAAAGGCTACCCCCTGCTTCCTTCTCTTCATTCACCTCCTTGAAGCCCCTCCAACAACACCCCCACACCCTCCCCCCCCCCCCAAAACAACTCTCTTCGGATTTGTTTAGGAAATATTTTAGGGACATAATTATATTTTATCACAATTTTACCACCACTCTAAATTGGTTGACTGTGGGTTGTGAGTTTATGTGAAAATGATTGTCTACCACTTATAATCGAACAGTTTATCAAATTATGTGATCCTTGAAAAAAAGATTAAATGCAACAAAATAAATTTATATCCAACCCATTTTTAAATAGATACATCCATGTTTAAGTTGACAAACAATGTGTGTCACCAAAGGGGACTTATCGACAATGGGAATCAAAGATGTAAGAATTGCACTTATATGCGAACTGTTGCAAATTAAACATGAACACCTTTTTGGTTATATAAACATCATATGGGGTAAAAAGAGTTACTTTATGTTGCAAAGTGGCAAACCAATAATATGGAACGGAGGTAGATTAAGGGATGGTTTCGCTGTTCCTTTCTTGTTTTTATCCTATTCCTTCCACTTCTTGGCACGCACAATAAAGATATGGCCAAAAGTTTTGTAGCTTATCTTGTACCTCTAGGTAGTTCTAATGGGGAAATCCAGGATTCAAATTCTCCCTCCCCATTGTTGTAATAAATAATAAGGCCTCGATACATACCAAAATTAGGTCTATCTCTCCTGAACACTCTTTACTTCGGACAAAATTTTATTAAATTACTGATTATCCCAAAAATTTAAACTATTGGAAACTGGTAAATTTAATTACTTAACCACACACTTTTAACATTTCCCCACATCAATGGGCTTAAACTCCCTACTAATTAATAGGCAAGGCCTAACACTTGAGATTTTAAATAGGAGCGAGGTATAGTAGAAGAGGTAAGGGTTGAACTCAGAGTCAGCTCTGATACTATGTTAAATTACCAATTCTCCCAAAAACTATGTTATTGAAAAATAGTAAGTTTAATCATTTAATCACATTCTTTTACCATATTATGTACAGTTTTTTTAGATGTAATACATTGCGTTCTTTAATTAAATTCAACCGCATGCTTGTTGCATTAAATTTAAATGTCATTAAAAATGATAACAACATTGACGTTTTATTAATCAATCAATATACCATTGTGTTTGAATTTAATTGGAGAAGGTAATGTAATTCACTCAAATTATTATAGTTTAATTCTATCCAAAATAACTTTCACATTATAACTTGGATCTTTTTGAAGTGACAAAAGGATACTGTGATAGCTAGATATTTTATTGTAGTTAAATATATCTTTTGAAGGCATGTGTGGTTTTATAATTGATATAGCTAGCCGTGAGTGGTGGTGAAGTCAGTGGAGTGGGCATTGGGTCCTAAGGTATGAGAGGGATGTGTTACCTTAATTAATTGGTTATATCATGATACCACTATTTTTCTCAATATATATATATATATATATATATCATGATACCATCTTCTTAGCATGCATGCTTTATCACTATTTTCTACTTCTCTTTTCCTTTTTTGCTTTTCGAAGCTGGCTGTGTAAAAGACTAAAAGTTACATAAGCTTCTGTTCTTCGTACTTTTTTGTGTTTTTTGTTTTAATCAAAGACAATAGCTTATACTAAAACAAAATTAAAATCCTAATATACAATGGGAGCCATTCGGAAACTTCTGCACCCGATCTGCTGTTCCTTGTACTTTTTTGTGTTTTTATTTTAGGGTCTAGTTAATGAGTGCTTTTAGAACATTTAATAATGAACTATTTTAAAAAATTTTAGATGTCACTACTATGAGAAATAAAAAAGACTGTTAAAAAATCAGTTAGTTTTTTTAATTTTTCATAAAATATTTCTAAAAGTATTTCCTAAACGAATACTTTTAAGTCATCCATTAACAAAATCCTTTATTTATTATGTAGTCTAATCCCACCAATCACATTTATTGACGCATCTATTTGTTATTTTATAGTATTGTGTGATAATAAAAAACAAAAAAGGGTTGTACATTTTTTTTCTTATCTCTAAAATTGTCTCCAAAATATTAGACCAATAAAAGCCCAACTCAATTGAAAATCATAAATATTTTGGGCAGAAAAAAAATGTTTTGAGGCTTTAATTTTTTTAAACCAATATCCTACATAGTGAATTGTCAACATTAGCCACCTAATTTCCCATATGACCATCTTCTCAAAAAAAAAAAAAAAATCTCATATGACCACACATCAAACAATCTCTATCCTTTTCTTAACACCAAAATCAAAATTGAAAATTAAATTACAACTTTTCTTAACAATAACAATGCATCGCCTTGTCCTAGATAAGGTAAACATCTTGGAAAAATATTTGTTGCCCTTGAATCTGTCTTAGTCTTGAAATATAAAAGTTCTCGTTTAATTTAACAAAAAATTTCTATCCAGTCCGTTCTTCAATTTCCTTCATAGTATTGCTTGCTTACTTGGTTAATGGAGTATTGATGTGGTTTCTTTTACATGGTGTTTAAAAATTTGGTAGAGATCGACCTCTTAATCTCAAAATTCTCTCTCCTTCAATCTTTAATTGTCTTTTATGTTTTGTTTTTCTTTTGTTGGAAATGGAAAATTATTGTAGCTTTCGAAGATTCATGTTGGTTAATTTTTCAAAATATTTTTATATGTTTGATGATTAGTATATGTACCAAGCTTTAGGAATAGGTGCTAGTAGATTTGATAAATATGTTGGAAGCTACATGAAAATTTTCATTGTGGGGGTCAAAACTCAAAGGAGTTCAAGAACCTAGGTGTACAAAATGACTACTATTTGGCCACATCTTGTCGAGTCTAGGTGCCATTTCAGTTCTTTTCATTTGTATTTGATTCCAATATTGCTCTTATTGTTAAATTTTGGATGGAATTTGCTTACTGACATAGAAATTAGCTCACACATTAATTTACCTAATATGGACAATTTAATTTGATGGCATGGTATCATGTTATCTAAGTTTGTGCCCCATCAACCCTCAAGGACTAATCCAACCCCAAAGCACTTGCTGATTTTGAACAGAAAGAAAAGTAAGGAGAAGGGGGTGACAAACGACAAAGTGTACACTTGATTTGGAGTAGTTGAGGGACCTCAAGTCATGTAATTTGGGTTTATGCGATGGCTTTGGAATTGATTTGGAATTTTGATGGGTTGAGGGTTTATGATTCTCATAGGTGAATAGGTCTTATATATTATGGGTATGGTGGCTGAACTTTTGAAGGGAACCACTGCAATTTGGGGATTTGAGAGTGGTGATTTGTGTATGCTTTGGACTGTTTCAGTGGGTTGGTTTTGGAGGTTTTAGAGATTGGGTAAAGCTTGATTGTTCATGGAGATGAATGTGTAGGAAGGCAACAACTAGGGGTGTCCATGTCTTATTCCCTTTTATTTTTACCTGGATGTGAGACACGTAATATTTATTTGATTTTTAAATGTTATATGTCTTATATGTAATTAAAAATGAGAGGAAAGTGGAAAATTCAATAGGAGAGGGTCTTATCACAGTAGATATAAGCTTTTTCATATGAACTATTGCTTTATTTTCATTTTGATAAAGAGAAAAAAGAAAATTCCCCGCTAGAATTGAGTCAAGGTTAAACAAAGGGAATGTGATGATTACTCTTTCTTTACAAAAGTAAAAGAAACGAGGTTTCAGAGTATGAAATCTTCTCGTACATAATTGCTTTAGCAAATGAACCCTAGGAGAAGTTTTGAAGGGGAAAAAAAAGCAAAGAGATAATTACAATTAGAACATTTCATAAGTCCTCAATTTGTGGCCGTGTGTTTGAGAGAGAGAGAGAGAGAGAGAGAGAGAGAGAGAGAGAGAGAGAGAGAGAGAGAGAGAGAGAGAGAGAGAGAGAGAGAGAGAGAGAGAGTTAAGTTTAAATTGAAAAAAGGGGGAGGGGTGATATTTCACGCAAGTAATAGCACGTCTTGTGTTAAAAAAAAAAAAAAAAAAAACTGCATATTACATTTTGTTGGTTGGGTCGATTTCAATGTGTCAAAATCCCCAAACCCACCAATTGATTCAAACCCGTAAAAACCTGAAAACTGCACCCAATTCTGCTCGAATAATTAGGCCAAAATCCTTGATGACCTTTCAATTTGGGTCGAGTCATCCAGGTGGGTTTTTTGGACAACCCTAACGTGTGGTATAGTTTGTTCACATGGCTTAGGCTTGAAGTGGTTTTGTGGAGTAGGTCTAACTTACACCGTCTAAGACTCTAAGTATGGCCTATAGGTGCGGTTGTTCAATAGTGGTGTTGCCATATCTATTATGTGTTTTTTTTTAATGACTAAAATAGGTTTTTTGGTCCCAATATATACATTTAAGCTAGATTTTCGTCTTGTGACAATTTTTTTTATTACTTTAATCCTTTTGATTTTGATTTTATTTCAATTTTTCTTTACAATAAAATTTCGATATAGTTTATTGATGTGGTGTATGGAAACTATCGGAATCTGTTTTTGATGACATGAACAATAATATCACCAAATATAACTTGATAATGTGGCAAATATGGCACCACATCCTTAAGTTGCTTTACAATTTGGGAAAGGATCCCCTATAATAGAACCCTTCAATTACCTTTCATTTTTAACTAGATGTTTGACATGCATGTAGTATTTATTTGATTTTTAAAACATGACTTAAATCTAAATAAAAACGTGAAAAAATTGAAAGATTTAATAGAAGAGAATCTTATCTTATTGCAATAAATATAAGCTTTCTCATATGAAGTATTGCTTTCTTTCCTTTTGACAAAGAGAAAAAGAAAAATTCCCAAGGGTTACAAATTAAAGGGTACGTACATGCAGTGCAGTGCTTATGAAATTCTTCTTGTACATAATTGCTTTAGCAAACGAACCCAAGTTTTAAAGGTAAAAGAAGAAAAGGAAAAGCTAAGAGCCTAAGAGATAATTCGTGACCGACAATGAACTGTGGTTTCACCCGATAGGAGCCAGTGCCTATTCAGAATTTCTTAAGTTGATCCGCCAAGCAACATGTACATATATAGGCTGTCCATTGAATCACGGTGATGCCATATCATTTGTCCGATAATCTTCGAACAAAGTCCATGGAAGAAACCAATGTGAGTTTGAGACTTCTGATAAACACAGAAAGCCAAAGAGTGCTTTTTGCTGAAGCAGACAAGAGCTTCATCGACTTCCTCTTTCACATTTTGTCCCTGCCCGTCGGAACTTTCATTACGATTCTCACAAAGCAAGGAATGGTGGGGAGCTTGGGGAACATTTACGAGAGCATTGAAAATATAAATATTACTTGCCTTCAACCAAACTTGAACAAAGAGACTCTCCTGAAGTCCGAAGTACATATCTCCGGTGGTGGTACTGGAGTCACTCTCCTATTGCCAAAGGTTAAATCACCTTCCACTTCCAGGTACTGGTATAGGTGCTCTAGAAACTATAGCTGTTACTCATATGTGAGTAATGACTCCAGCGCAAAGTGTCCTTCGTGCCAGCGCTCTATGAATGACGATGTAAATTTCGTAGACCCACCACGCGCAACGAATGTGGGCTCTTCCTCCAGTGAGGAAGGGTACGTGAAAGGAGTGGTTACATACATGGTGATGGATGACCTAGTGGTGAAACCCATGTCCACCATCTCTTGTGTCACTCTGCTTAACAGGTTTAATGTCAAGGATGTAGGGGTTCTTGAAGAGAAAGTGGTCGATTTGGGCATCGATGAGGTATGTCAGTCAATCATTCTTTGGTTTCTGTGCATGAGTCCATTAATTACTTTCTTTGTTTATTTTTTCTTTTTATTTTTGTTTATTTTTAGACCCCTTAAAATACAATCAGATTAATCTAGTTATTTAGTCAAGTGATTAACTTAGGTAAATTATGCAGATCTAGGTTAACACATATAAATCATATCATTGATGTAAGGTTGAATTTATTCAACCATCTAATTGGCTTTATTTCGTGCCAAATTTGCTTGTAATTCAGCATTTAGTAACCCTGTATTTAGGTGGGTTTGATGTAAGGGTAGTGAGTGAGATAGAGTGAAGATTGCTCAAGAGTGTGCAAGAAAACAGAGACTTGCGGGTGACTCGCGGCTGTAAGCCGCCAGACGCAGCACACGTGCCAAGCATGCTGGAAGGTGAACAGTCATGCAAGCTGGAGCACTACAGGACAAAACAGGACAACTGGCCATACGGTTATCTCGCGACTTAGTCAAGCCGCGAGGTCAAGCCGCGAGCCACCCCTGTTTTGTAAAACCTGACGTTTCACATTCCTCTCCCACTCCAGTATAAATACCCCTTTTACCCACGATTGTGAGAGAGCTTCCAGAGAGAATTTTGAGAGAGAAACCCTAAAGAAAAACAAGATTGATTCACCCACAATCTATACATTAGAGTCTCTTCAAATTCCTCAACTCTCTTCCTCTTCATTGCCAAATCCTTGAGAGGCCTTTTTACCATAAATTTGTTCTCACCATATCCATTACTGTGAGAGGGTTGTTTGGTGTTCTGGGAAGCAGTTAGGAAGGAACCAATATTCATTGGTTGATGCTATGGTCTAGTAGCGGAATCCGGGAAGCTAGAAAAGAAATAGGTTCGGCGCAACCTCGTTGGAGCAAGAAGTTTGGAGGGCTTAGGTGCACTGGGTAGATTAGGCTTGGAGGGTCTATTGCTGTCCATGTATCCCAACTGTATTTTCTAGTGGATTGTTTACCGCTTGGAGGGCGGCGGAGAGGTTTTACGTCGAGGGCTTCGGTTTCCTCTTCGATAACACATCGCGTGTTGTCTTTGTGTTTGCATCTTCCTTCCTCTCTATCTTTGCCTTCTTATTATCTGCTGTGGATTATATTTTGTTTTGGCTTAGATAGTTTTTTACCAATTCCATATTATAGCATATGTTAAGTTTCCGCACACTAGTTGTTTGACATATTGCTTGAATTGGATAAGTTGTAATTTGGGGGTCTAAACGTTCAAAGGTGTTTATACACGTTTTTGAACTTTCATTTGGTATCAGAGCGGGTACACTTTTATTGGTTTCAATACCATTGTGTGATCCTTGACTCCCTTTTGAGATGGATCAATCTCAATCCCTAAATGCACCTCCATATTTTGATGGTAGTAATTATGCTTTTTGGAAGGTTCGCATGAGAGCTTTTCTGTGTTCTATTGATGAATCTGTTTGGGATGCTGTTGAGATTGGTTGGACCAGACCTGAGGCAGCCAAATCCACTTGGGATAAGGCAGCTCTTGCTGCATCTAATGCTAACAGTAAAACACTCAATGCTATTTTCTGTGGTGTGTCTCCAGATGAATTTCACAGGATTTCTCATATCACCATTGCCAAAGAAGCATGGGAGATTTTGGAAACCACCTATGAAGGCACGAAGAAAGTGAAAGACACCAAGTTGCAAATGCTGACCACTCAGTTTGAGGAGCTTAAAATGAGTGAGGATCAGTCCTTCGACTCTTTCTATGGGAAGCTGAATGAGGTGGTAGTCAGCAAGTTCAATTTGGGGGAGAAAACGGAGGATTCAAAAATTGTAAGAAAGATCCTTCGATCATTGCCGGAAAGTTTTCGTGCTAAAGTAACAGCGATTGAAGAGAGCAAGGACCTTGATGACATCAAAGTACAGGAGCTGGTTGGTTCTCTGTAGACTTATGAGATGTCGCTGCCCAATCAACGGAAGAGTAAATCTCTTGCTCTAAAGACCATTAATGAGAAGGTGGAAGATCAAGACTCATCGGGAGAAGATGTGATTGACAAAGATGTTGCATACCTTGTCAAAAATTTTAGAAAGTTCTTGAAATTCAAAAATAATGGCAAATTTGATGATAAAAGAAAATTCCAAAGTTCTGGAAGGGAGAAAAGGGAATTCAAAAGGAAAGATGGAAAAGAATCCCAACCTACACAAGGTGTCACTTGCTTCGAATGTAACGGGCATGGACACTTTAAGAAGGAATGTCCGAATTATTTGAAATCGAAAGGTAAAGTGTATGCCACGACATTGAGTGACTCGGATTCGTCTGACTCAGAATCTGAAGAGAGCTGTGATGGAGAGGGGAACTATTCAGCTTTTATGACTATTGCTCATGTTGAGTCTTCAGATGATTTGAACCGGCTTGTACAAGACCTTGGAGAACATAGTGATGATGAATCACTAGAAATTGTTGAAGAATCAGATGCTGAACAAGATGAAAGCACAGCAAATCTTCAAGAGAATTATAACTCACTCTTGGAGAAGTCGGGTGAGTACACAAGGGTGGCCAAGGCTGCTGTGAGAAAAATGAAGAAGGCAGAGGAGGACTACAAAAGTCTCCTAATCCGATATAGGGAGGCCAAATGTGAGATAGAAACACTGAATGGTGAGTTGTCCGAAACTTACACAAAAGTGAGATTTCTTGAGAATGAGGTTGTGCAAGCAAATGCTAAAATAGAGAGGGTCACCACCAAGAAGCTAGATGATGTTATCTCATCTCAAAAGAGCTTTTCAGACAAATCCGGATTGGGATATACCGGAGGAAGTAGTTCATCTGAAAATGTCACTAGAGAAGTGAAGTTTGTAAAGGCCAAAGATCCAGTTGTAGCTGACCTTACTGATGAGAAGCTCAAGATGGAGGAGAAGAAGAATGTGGTGAACCAACGGATGCTGAATCCCCGTAGTCAATCTGTGGGCAGGTCTAAATCTCGTGCCAAGTCACATCCACGACCACAAAGAGGTCCTAGAGCTACTTATGTGTGTCATTATTGCGGACTTCAAGGACATACCCGACCAAATTGCCAAAAGCTGAGAGCAAAGAACAGTGCAACTCCTCAAAGGTCAGGAGGACCTAGAAATGATAGAAGAAATTGGGCAGGTGATCAATCTAGAGATCAGAATGGTGATCCCGGAATGATGAACGTGATGAAGATGATTGGTGCATTCACCAACTGCTTGTAAAGCTTCTCACGAAGGTTTGAAAGCCCTAACTCTCGTACCCAATCCTATAAGGAAATCACCCCAAACGCAAGTGACGTGTGGGTGAAAAAGGGTACTCATGCATAAGCATTACAACATGTCCATGCATTAATACTTCCTATGTTTTGTGACGATGTTTGTTTGTTTGCTTGTTATTTTTGCTGCTGGTTGTTTGCTTGTCTACTTGTGCATATTTTTTGTTTTTGATCAATCTTTTTCTTCTTATGTGTCAAAAATCCAAAAGTCACATAAAAATTAGAAAATCAAAAAGCTTGATTGACATTGTTGAGTTTTTGTCTCAAAACTTGTTTTGCCTTGTACCTTTGTGCTAATGGCTTTGTGCATTTTCGAGCATTGCTTGTTTCTTTGCACTCATATCTCTGTGGGAGAAATCTTGAAATCTTTGTGATTGTTGTAAATAGATCTTCAAACTTGTCATGAATGATTAGTGAATGGTTATGTTGATCTTGAGACATGCATAGACTTGTGTCTATATATCTTCCCACTCTTCATTTTTGTTATTGCTAAAAAGAGCTCACTAAATGTAAATCTCCAAATGAAAAGAGATATTGAGCTGCAAAAGCCTGTCGCACATACTAGTATTCGATTAGGAAAAAGGGAAAGCGACCAAAAATTAAAGAGAAATGTTTATTCAAAAGGCCAAAGGCTTGTTCATTAAAGAGATTTATCAAATATCACTCTCACAATGAGAGGTGTTGTCTCAAAAGGATCAAAAAGATCAAATGTTATGATTGAAAGTGGAGTCAAATGTAAAGCTCCAAGTCATGTTATCAAGTTTTGTGGGAGGTCATATATACATATTTCTATAAGTGAGATAGATCACATGATCTAGTGCTAATTGTGTATGCCTTGGTTGAATTGATCATTGAAGCTTCACATTAGACTAAGGACTATCTCATTGTTGATATCCACACACAACACACAAGTTTATGTTCAAAGAATGCCATAATCATTTGTGTAATTGTACTTGATGAAATATGTTTTTCACATGCTCAATCTTTGTTGTTTCAAGCACAAAAAGATTTTTGAGTGTTTTAGGTGTTTTTGGAAAGTATTTTGTTGAAAAATCTGAAAATTTCAAAAATCCAGTTTTGCCCTGTTTTGGCGGCTTAGTCGCGGGTATGTCAAGTCGCGAGCCTCAGTCGCGTGTTCGCGGGTCCATTTTGGCGACTTGTTCGCGAGTGAAAGGTCCAGTCGCGAGGTTATCCAGAGATTTTCGCGGCTCAGCTCGCGACTCTATCGCGGGTAGACCTTCCAGTCGCGAAAAACACTTAGAAAATTTTTTTCAAAATTTTTCCTTTGAGGGTCTTGGCGGCTCAACCTAGCGACTTGCTGGCGACTCACCTCAGTCGCGAAAAACGCGTGTTTGGCAAAAATAGGGATAGTTTTTAAAAGCGTTTTCCAGTTTTTCCCTCGAACTCTTGTGACTGTTCATTGTCTTTCTAAAACTGCTCTTACCCATACACTGTGCCTCCAGTTTCAAACATCATTTTTGCTCCATTTGTTCTCAAAATCATCTAGTAAGGTATGGTTTTTCTATTCCTCACTACATATTTATGTTTTGAGTTTCATTTTATTGCTTTGTCTATGAGTTGCTATTGCTGTTAGAATCTTAATGTGCTCGATTTTTTTTTTTTTTTGTTGAATGTACTGGTTTTTGTGGGTTGTGTTTGATTCTGATTTACTCTATTGTTGGTTACATTGTGCTTTGTCGTTTGGAGGGTCCTCTCACTCATTTGGGATATGGGTTTGATAATTTCTTCTGGGTTTTACTCCATGTGTGAGTACGTATGATTTTGATCTGTCTTTTGCTCTATTGTGGTTGTATGAGTTGTTCTGTGTGCATTTCATGGTCATGGTCGACTGTCTCATTAACAGTTATCTTTGAATATGTGTTTATCTATGCTCTTTTGCACTATTACCATTTTCCTGCACCTGTCATTTTGTGCTCCTTTGTATTGTTGGAAGTCTGGTTGGGTCTGCACTATCTTCAGTTTGTATTTATGTTTGGAAATTTTTTTTCCTTTTATTAGCACTGAATCTTGTTGACATTTATCTTGTGTGGTACTGCTGTTAGTTCTTTGCTGTGGGCCTGTTCTCTTGCAGATGTCTCGTCGATCTTCCAGGGGAAAGGACATTGTTGCTGACGATCCAGCAACACCAGTTGCTAAAAGGACTCAACTATCATCACAGGCATCTCAAGACCCTAATGAGGATAGGTTCAGAACTCCGCTTACCTCACACGTCTACTCAAACGTTTTTGACAAGTCAACTACTATAGTGGAATGGGTGGTGGAGTTTAACACCTTAGGGACCACTTTTATCCCTCGAATCTTTGAGAAACGAGATTGGGCAAACTTGTTTGGGAACTTTGACGATCCAATGGATGAACTGGTTAAGGAAGCTTTCTCCAATACAACTGATCTTGGAGCTGAACTAATTTTCTGGGTCAGAGGAAAGGAGTTTATCGTCACTCCGAACTCCATCGCAGATCTTCTCGGCATCACCAGACCTCAGAATGTGGATCTAACTCCTTACGATGAACGAACTCCAGAGGTTGGAGAAATTCTACAAATCCTAGGATCCGATCATGAAGTATCAAGTGCAGGAACATCCATCAGCACCGCAAAGTTTGCACCAGAGTTGACCACTCTGAAGTTGATCATGTTCACCAATCTCTACCCACTGTCCAACACTACATTCATCAATCTTGGGAGAGCTCTATTCCTTTGTGATCTTATTACAGGAGCCTCCATTGATATATGTGCTCACATCTACTACACCTTGAGGAAGACCGCTTGTCGAACTGTAGCTCGAGGAATCATCCCATTTTGCAGTCTCATCATGAAGCTCATTCTTCGTGAAGGCATTATTCCCCCTGCAGATGGAAAGATGTTGACCCGTCAGCGTCCTATTTCCATGTTCACTCTTCAAGCTAGCAGAAGTCACTCCTCTAAAACACCAAGGAGTGCTCACATCTCTCCGGTTACTCCATCTGCCCCTGAATCAGAGACACCTGCACATACCACATCTACTTCGCGTGCTGCTCCTGAAGCTTCACAGGTTAGTATTCCGCAAGCACAGACTGCTCCTCATACTGATAGAGTGGGCAGTGTACTTGAGCATATTCAGAAACGCATTGATGAGATTGTGGCACTTCTCTACTCCACAAACAACCATGTACAAATGCGTCTTGAGACTATGGAGAATCAGCTAGATGCTATTCAACAAAGGTTGGACGAGAGCCTTTAGCTATTCGTGCCAAAAAGGGGGAGAGCATTCAGTAAGGGGGAGAAAGTTCAAAGGGAAGTGAGCATAAGTGTGCATACTGATAGGGGGAGTTCACACATACTTTTGTCATACTTTTGTTTTAAGTCTTATTCTCTAAACTTATAGGCTTAGGTTTTGTTTGTTGGACTTTTAGTGTTTTTATGGGTTTGATACATTGTGTTTTTGGTGTATAGTTGTTTCTAACTCTTATCTATACTCTTGGTTTAAACTTTAACATATTTTGATGATGTTATTTAGGATTTTTTTTGTCTATACCCATGTTGCTTTTGTAAGCTTTTAGGGTTATTGTTTTATGCATAGTTTGTAGGCTTTATGGTATGTACCTTGCTTAATTGCAGCCTTTATGCTATGTTGAAATCAGTACTTTAATCTAAATGTCTTGCATTTTGATTTATGTACTGTCACTCTTGTGCCCTTGTAGGATTGTTCCTAGATGCATATACCTTGTGTACTATGCATTGGTTGAGTGTTGAACATACAAGTGTCTTGCCTTGTGCTTGTTAACTTGTATGTCCTTGTGTTCATTCCAAGTGTGAATGAGCACTGTGATCACTACTTTGTGGTGTTCACTTGGTTGATCAAGCCATGATTTGTTTCTTAACTCCATCTTTGCTTGATCACATATTGCCTGTTTCATATGCATTTTATGATTTTCTGCTTACAATGATCATGGTGTATTGTTGTGTTTCAGGAGTATTATGTTCATATGATTCAAGTGCTTTACAGCTTCTAGAGTTAGGTGTGAGTGAGTTTTGTTCAACTGTTCCCAACTCACATGTTAAGTCTAGAGTCTGTTTTAGGGTTTTGTCACGGAATAGCCAAAGGGGGAGATTGTAAGGTTGAATTTATTCAACCATCTAATTGGCTTTATTCCGTGCCAAATTTGCTTGTAATTCAGCATTTAGTAACCCTGTATTTAGGTGGGTTTGATGTAAGGGTAGTGAGTGAGATAGAGTGAAGATTGCTCAAGAGTGTGCAAGAAAACAGAGACTCGCGGCTGGGACTCGCGGGTGACTCGCGGCTGCAAGCCGCCAGACGCAGCACACGTGCCAAGCATGCTGGAAGGTGAACAGTCATGCAAGTTGGAGCACTACAGGACAAAACAGGACAACTGGCCATACGGTTATCTCGCGACTGGATCTCGCGACTTAGTCAAGCCGCGAGGTCAAGCCGCGAGCCACCCCTGTTTTGTAAAACCTGACGTTTCACATTCCTCTCCCATTCCAGTATAAATACCCCTTTTACCCACGATTGTGAGAGAGATTCCAGAGAGAATTTTGAGAGAGAAACCCTAAAGAAAAACAAGATTGATTCACCCACAATCTATACATTAGAGTCTCTTCAAATTCCTCAACTCTCTTCCTCTTCATTGCCAAATCCTTGAGAGGCCTTTTTACCATAAATTTGTTCTCACCATATCCATTACTGTGAGAGGGTTGTTTGGTGTTCTGGGAAGCAGTTAGGAAGGAACCAATATTCATTGGTTGATGCTATGGTTTAGTAGCGGAATCCGGGAAGCTAGAAAAGAAATAGGTTCGGCGCAACCTCGTTGGAGCAAGAAGTTTGGAGGGCTTAGGTGCACTGGGTAGATTAGGCTTGGAGGGTCTATTGCTGTCCATGTATCCCAACTGTATTTTCTAGTGGATTGTTTACCGCTTGGAGGGCGGCGGAGAGGTTTTATGCCGAGGGCTTCGGTTTCCTCTTCGATAACACATCGCGTGTTGTCTTTGTGTTTGCATCTTCCTTCCTCTCTATCTTTGCCTTCTTATTATCTGCTGTGGATTATATTTTGTTTTGGTTTAGATAGTTTTTTACCAATTCCATATTATAGCATATGTTAAGTTTCCGCACACTAGTTGTTTGACATATTGCTTGAATTGGATAAGTTGTAATTTGGGGGTCTAAACGTTCAAAGGTGTTTATACACGTTTTTGAACTTTCAATTGACAAGTATGGAAAATAAAGAACACAACGATATGATAACTCAGGAAAACCAAATCGGTAAAAAACCTGGGGAGGATTTAATCTAGCTATCCTCAAAGTAAAAAACAAATCCACTAGAAAGAATTGAAGTTTACAGAATAGCGACTTAGACCACTAAAATCCTATTGCTACCTCAAGTAGGAAACTTACTACCATGATCCTATGATAGCTCCGAGTCCACGAATTACTTCTTTCTTTGGATTCCCAGCAAGTACAAGCACACTCGCTTGTGTATCTTTAAACTTCTTGAATGCAGCAACTGAATGATCACCAAGTTCTTGACATAATCTTGAATCTTGGAAACCCTAAGTATGTGTGAAGGCAAACACCTCTAGATCTCACAAAAGATTCACACATAGCATAAAGAACAACCTTAGAGAGCTTTTGGATACAAAACCCTAGATCTATAAAAGAGGCACAAGATGCACTCTAATCTCTCTAAAAAGCTTATAAAAACGTTTTAGGGTTTCTTTTATATATAAGAGTATTTTACTTGAAACCCAATACGTTTAAGTAGAGTTTGGGCTGAATTAGAATTCTGCAGAAAAATAAAACTGCAAGTGGTTCGATCGATCGAGTTTAATTTTCGATCGATTAAGCCTTACAGATTTTGTCCAATAAATCCTGCAATCACTCGATTCTAATTTTACAAATAAACATACTTTGAGCAAGCCTAAACCTAGACTCTATGTTTTGATCATGGTTTGCCAACATAACACAAATTAAAGTTCTAATACATTAGTTCTTAAAGTCTTAGAACCTAACAACTTTTTATTCTTTAGTTATGGTGAAATTTATTGCAAAATAACATTAAATTGAGGTATTACACTACAAGAAAACTGGGCTATTGCGGCGGGCCAAAAGCGCCGCTAAAGCCCAAAAAACGCCGCTAAAGGTACATTTGACCTATAGCGGCGGGTGCTATTGCGGCGGGCTGTCCCGCCAGTGCTGCAGTGCCGCTATAGGTCAATTGCGGCGGTCGCAAAAAGCGCCGCAATAGATCTGTCATTTAGCGGCGGTTTTGGTTTATTGCGGCGAGCTAAAAACCGCCGCCATATGAGGTTGCCATTTGGGTCAAGTGTCCTTTAGCGGCAGGATAAGCCCGCCGCTATAGGTTGTCACCTATAGCGGCGGTAAATAAGCGCCGCTATAGGGCTTCATGAACATCGTACCCTATGTACCTTTTAGCGGCGGTTTTGCCCGCCGCTATAGGTTTTTTTTTTTTTTTTTTTTTGGGTCCCTCCTGGGTTCTAAAACCACATTTCTATCAAAAATAACCTGTAATAATTTTCACTCCACTAAGACATTAGGAGCACAACAATGAACAAAAATACAAAATAATACATAGCACTAGGCTAATCTATGTAATTGCATTCAAAACTGAATAATTTGTACAGCTTATGGATATTTATACAAGTACTAACTTCTACGGAATTTAACATACTCAGCACAGGACCTAACGCCAGCTGTACAAACTGCTAACAGAATTACTAACTTCTAGCTAACAGCCTTAGTTGCTAACTAATTGAGTTACAAAAGCTCTAGCTAACTCTAGTTGTTACTTAAAGTTGCTTATTACAATTTCACACTAAAACTACTAGATTATTCTTCTAACTGCTACTGCTGCTGTTGTAAGCTAATGAGTAATGTTAATACATCAGGCTACTGCATCATTACTATACATAATATGGAGTCAAGTCAAATGAAATATGTGCTAACTATCTAGATGGATTGCATCACAAATTTAACAAGAGTAAAGTACAAACAATATAAAAATATTCTATAACAATTTCCAGGATACAAAACACATAAAATTTCCAAAACGAGGGTACATTTCTCTGCACAAGTACAAAGCCATGTACCCCAAAAACAGTTCAATTTGGGATTACATATGTGTGTGTCTATATTTAGAGAGAGAGAAGGAGAGATTGATGAGTCAACCAATATAATTAAATGCAAAACATTTTTAAAAAAAGTACAACAAAAAGCTACCCGAGAGAATTTGCGGACAGTTTTATTGTTCTAATGTCCAGACAAACCTGCCAAGTAAATACCAGAGTTGTGTTGGTCTCTATAAAGTATGATCAATGATGTTAAAACACTATTAAAGTGAAACCAAAAAAAAAGGAAGATACCTGCCCTGACATGCTATCCAATGTATGCCATACTGCACCAGTTTGACCTTCACTTTTAACTTGAACGGTCACCAAACCAAGAACAGTGCTTTTCCCAATTATATCCCAATCACTTTGTTTCAAAAATAAACAGAGTGGATCCTAATACACAAAAAGTCCCATGACTTGGATGACATTAAACACCAAGAATATAAATCAATTTGAAAAACCAATAAAAACTAAGTCTTTTTTTGAACATTCAATAATTTCAATAAGGAAGATGGATTTGAACTCTGGAAGTCTCAATTTAAAACACCAATGAGATGCCAGACCAGTTGAGCTCTTGGGCCAATAAAAATTCAATTCAAATTCGAATAAACAAAATACGGAGTACTTTCCATAACTACTTTCCTAACCACAAGAATCAACTAGAAGCAATGGGATTTAAGTATCTAGTTGGAAAGTTTTAGCAAGAGAGAATTTTTGGCATAAAAACACAGCTCAAGTCTCACAAATGAAATAAATAAATTGAAAAACACGAAAATCTCATATTGAATAACAATTTTTTTTGGCATAAAAACAAAGCGCATATATATCTCTCTCTCTCTCTCTCCAAGATATAACAAAATGTGGATTATAATTTCTTTAATAGTTGAATTTGGAAGGGTACCTGGAGGGCATGTTGAAACCTGCTGTACTTGTGGAACTCCTTAACGCACTTTTCGAGAGTTGCTTTATGGACGTAATTGATACCATAGATACCAGTTGAAGGGTCATACCTAAGGAAAGAAAAAAACAGTTAGTATCTCTATCTGTTACCACAGTTATACCAATATGTGGGAAATGCCATATGTTAATAAATATCAGACAAATCCACAACACCAACATATTAACAATATAATGTATGCCATAAGAACAACAAATTTTATAAAATGCAGGAACCCAAGAGGCTTCAATGAACTGTAGAATTTATGGACCTAATGCAACTCAAACTTAGGTACCCATCACTACCAAACTAAATATTTTTCAGAAGGATGATAGTTCCTCGGAAACATCAAAATACTAAATTAAAGCAGTAACCTGTTAGAGGATATTTAAAGTTATATTATACCATATACATAAATCCTAGGCTCAATTTCACCATAGGACCCACAACCCAATAAGACAACATAAAGTCCACCCAGTTTTATTGAACATGAACTTTAACCTGAAAAGTTGCACTAATAAACTAAAATATCAAGTCAATCAAAAACGTCACTCATCTAAGCAAAGCACAAAAAGTTATAAAAAGTAAAAAATAAAAATAAAAAGGGGGGGGGGGGGGAATCCTAGCTGAAAAGGAACGAAAAGTACAATATTATTATTATTTTTTTTTTTAAGTAATTCAAGGCTAATATCATTAGGAACAAAGATGTTAGAACTAGATTAGCAGTAGCAGACCACGGGTCAAAATGATCTTTACATTGGACAGTTAGATTTGACTATTCAATCATCATAGACAATGAAATTGTGAATATAGAATTGGGGGGGAACGTAAAAAGAAAAGATGCACATCCAAATTCAATGTACCAAAACTACCTGTATCAATAAACTACAATACTTGTAATTTATCTGCCACAAGATCTCTCTGCCACGCTCCCTCCGCTGGCTCCCAAAGCCAATAGCCTCCGATACAGTTGCTGCCCATTAGCTTTGACAGGGAGACAAAGAAAGATCATGGACAATGCAAACCAAGCATAATTGGAAACTTCATGAACATATAAAATTCTTGTTGTTTGCAATCACTCCTAAAGCGTATTAGCATTCACGAAATAGGTTATATAGAAAGTGGAAGGACTCACATTGGCCAAATATCAATATGAGCAATGAGTATTTTCCCCTGTAGTTCCTGTTTACCTGCAACCATGTTTTTGTTGTAAAGGATAAATCCAAACAAATGCAAGCAAATGCCATTAAGAACAATCGTAAGACTTTATTTGGATGCATGGAAAGGGAATCTGTAGTTCCAAGATCATATTTGGTTGCTTTACATGCCAATGAATTTGGATTTGATTTGAATTTTCAAGATAGTAGTTTCAGAGAAAAAGCCAGAGCTTTAAATACTGAAATTCCAATCCAAATCCAATCTTGCAAAATCAAACATGGGCAATTGCCTATAATCTAATTAAGACTCATAAAAACTTGTGAGAGATTTAGCCAAAAAAGAAATTCCTACATTAGCATGTAAAGAAAACCCAGCAACAGCTCGAAACTAATCCTAAACAAAGCTAAAAACCAAAATATATAAAAGAACTGTATTAATCATCCAAGTTGAAAGAACAAACTTGCTTAGTTTGCCTTTTAAATATTTATTGATTTTTCACAATCAACACTTATCCAGACTAATTACTAAGAAGAACCCAATCAACAATACAAAACCCAAGATAACATCTTTGGAAATAGAATTGGAAGCAAAAGGGTTTTCCCATCTTCACTTTTTATTCAAAAAGAGGATTCTTTTTCCCTCCCATGCCATATTTTTGTCAACAAGATTCTAAGAAAACCCAATAAAACACATCTGAATCAGTAATCACCACAATCTGTAAACAGTGAGCATATGCAAATCAAAGCAAAAGCAAAAGCAAAAGCAATCCCCTTTTCAATTGGGGTTGCTCTTTCTTTTGTAAACAAGGAAACCCATTAAAGATAAGGCCATTTTTCATCGGTTTCACCATAGCTTTCAATTAATATGTATGGAAAAGTGTACAAATACTCAGTTTATAACCATAATAGAAGAAGAAAAAACAAAAACAAAAAAAAGAATACACGAAAAGTGAAGGCTAGCTGAGAAGGAAAACTCACCAAGATCAAAATTTGTTGTTCTTCTGCAACTGCAATGCATCGGACTCAAAGCACAATAGCGTTCCTTGCATTACAAAAAGTTTATTTCGAAGTGGAGAAAACTGTTATCAGAAGAGAAGAAAAAGTAAATTTTTTATAAAAGAAACTCAAACCCAGGAACAAAATTACCCAGATCACAATATTTTCCTCTATTTTCTCGGGAACCAAAAAGAACAACGAGGAAAAAAAAAAAAAAAGAGAGAGAGAAAATATATATACGAAGAAGAATCTTGAAGATCTGATAGAGAAGTGAGGGTTTGAGATTCGTTGCTTTACCTTTCGGAAGGCAGCGATTGACAAAGAGTGTGAAATTTGAGATTTCTTCTTCGAAACCCTAAGGACAGAGTTTTTAGATATTAATCTCATATTGAATAACAATGAAATTTCACAACAACAAAGCACAAAAATTTTCTCAGAGAGAGAGAGAGAGAGAGAGAGAGTCAAGGATTCAAAGGCTTTGGGACCGAGAATCCAAGAAGGAGATCAGTGAAGAGGGAGAGGGGATGGGGAATGAGGAGGGCGGCTGAATGAGAAAGAGATGTGTAGGGTTTTTTTTATGTTTGGTTTTAAATAGAACCAAAACGACGTAGTTTTGATAATAGTAACTTAAAAAATGAAAAGGAAAAAAAAAAAAAGGCTGTCATGGAGGTTAGAACCCTGGACGGGACCTTGAAAAATATGCATGGCACGCGTGTTAACCCCTAAGGCAACATATGTTTCAGTTGTTCACTATTATTACCTATATATGATATAAAACTGAAATTTTTGACTTACTTTAAAATTAGAATTTAAAAAATAATTATAATTTTTTTTAATTAGACCAGACATTAATTTTTTTTATATATAAAAAAGGACTCACTTTAGTTTCAATACAAAGAAAAAGAAAAAAGAAAGACTCACATAACAAAAAAAAAAACTTTAGGACGAAGGAAACAAGAGAGAGAGAGAGAGTACTGTTTGGACTCTCTTACTATTTAATTTTTAAAAAGACCACACTTTAGATTTTTTTTTTTTTTTAAGGGACTCAATTTAGGTTAAAAAAAAAAGCCTAAAGTAAAAAAAAATAAAAATAAATAAATAAATAAACTTTAAGATTAAGGAAAAAAAAGAGAGAGACACTTATTAAATTCATATTTTGAAAACTCAACCATTGGATCACATTTTCTATATGTTCTTAACATGTATGCCAATTTTCATGCCAATCGGATTTAATTTACCATTTAAACTTTAAACTCATCTTTTATGCGTTATTTTAAACTACAAAAACTTGAATTTAAACAATTGATTGATGACATAGCTATTAATATTTGATCACCTTGAAACTTTGTAAGCATGAAAAATATATGAAGATAATGTAATCTGACGGTAGATTTGTCAAAATTCACATCGAATTAAGAAATATAGGGTTAGGTTCAAGTTACACTTAATGTAACTTTAAAAAATGTTACACAAATCAATAACTTATTGTTGAATTCATGTTTTGAAAATCCAACCATTGGATCATATTTTCTATATGTTCTTAACATGCATGCCAATTTTCATGTCAATTGGATGTAATTTACCATTTGATCCTTAAACTCATCTTTTATGCGTTATTTTAAACGACAAAAACTTGAATTTAAACAATTGATTGATGACATGGTTATTAATATTTGATCACCTTGAAATTTTTTAAGTATGAAAAATATATGAGAATAGTGTAATCTAACGGTAGATTTGTCAAAATTCACATCGAATTAAGAAATATAGGGTTAGGTTTAAGCTACATTTGATGTAACTCTAAAAAATGTTACATGAACCAATAACTTATTGTTGATTTCATATTTTCAAAATCCAACCGTTGGATCCTATTTTACATATGTTCTTAGCATGCATGCCAATTTTCATGCCAATCGGATGTAATTTACCATTTGATCGTTAAACTCATCTTTTATGCGTTATTTTAAACGACAAAAACTTGAATTTAAACAATTGATTGATGACATGGTTATTAATATTTGATCACTTTGAAATTTTTTAAGTATGAAAAATATATGAGAATAATGTAATCTAACAGTAGATTTGTCAAAATTCACATCGAATTAAGAAATATAGGGTTAGGTTTAAGCTACATTTGATGTAACTCTAAAAAATGTTACATGAACCAATAACTTATTGTTGATTTCATATTTTCAAAATCCAACCGTTGGATCCTATTTTACATATGTTCTTAGCATGCATGCCAATTTTCATGCCAATCGGATGTAATTTACCATTTGATCTTTAAACTTATCTTTTATGCGTTATTTTAAACGACAAAAACTTGAATTTAAACAATTGATTGATGACATGGTTATTAATATTTGATCACCTTGAAATTTTTTAAGTATGAAAAATATATGAGAATAATGTAATCTAACGGTATATTTATCAAAATTCACATCGAATTAAGAAATATAGGGTTAGGTTCAAGCTACACTTGATGTAACTCTAAAAAATGATACATGAACCAATAACTTATTGTTGATTTCATATTTTCAAAATCCAACCGTTGGATCTTATTTTCCATGTGTTCTTAGCATGCATGCCAATTTTCATGCCAATCGGATGTAATTTACCATTTGATCTTTAAACTCATCTTTTATGCGTTATTTTAAATTACAAAAACTTGAATTTAAATAATTGATTGATGACATGACTATTAATCTTTGATCACCTTGAAATTTTGTATGTATGAAAAATATATGAAGATAATGTAATATAACGGTAAATTTGTCAAAATTCACATCGAATTAAAAAATATATCGTTGGATTCTAGTTACACTTGATGTAACTCTAAAAAATGTTACACCAATCAATAACTTATTGTTGAATTCATATTTTGAAAATCCAATCGTTGGATCATATTTTCTATTTGTTTTTAACATGCATGTCAATTTTCTTGCCAATCGGATGTAATTTACCATTTGATATTTAAACTCATCTTTTATGCCTTATTTTAAACTACGAAAACTTGAATTTAAACAATTGATTGATGACATGGCTATTAATCTTTGATCACTGTGAAATTTTTTAAGCATGAAAAATATATGAAGATAATGTAATCTAACGGTAGATTTATCAAAATTCACATCGAATTAAGAAATATAGGGTTGGGTTCAAGTTACACTTGATGTAACTCTAAAAAATGTCACACCAACCAATAACTTATTGTTGAATTCATATTTTGAAAATCCAACCATTGGATCACATTTTCTATTTGCTCTTAACATGCATGTCAATTTTCTTGCCAATCGGATGTAATTTACCCTTTGAGCTTTAAACTCATCTTTTATGCCTTATTTTAAACTACGAAAACTTGAATTTAAACAATTGATTGATGACATGGCTATTAATCATTGATCACCGTGAAATTTTTTAAGCATGAAAAATATATGAAGATAATGTAATCCAACGGTAGATTTGTCAAAATTCAAATCGAATTAAGAAATATATCGTTGGGTTCTAGTTACACTTGATATAACTCTAAAAAATGTTACACCAACCAATAACTTATTATTGAATTTATATTTTGAAAATCCAACCGTTGGATCATATTTTCTATTTGTTTTTAACATGCATGCCAATTTTCATGCCAATCAGGTGTAATTTACCATTTGATCTTTAAACTTATCTTTTATGCGTTATTCTAAATTACAAAAACTTAAATTTAAACAATTGATTGATGACATGACTATTAATCTTTGATCACCTTAAAATTTTGTATGCATGAAAAATAGATGAAGATAATGTAATCTAACGGTACATTTGTCAAAATTCACATCGAATTAAGAAATATATCGTTGGGTTCTAGTTACACTAGATGTAACTCTAAAAAATATTACACCAACCAATAACTTATTGTTGAATTCACATTTTGAAAATCTAACCGTTGAATCACATTTTATATTTTTTCTTAACATGCATACCAATTTTCATGCCAATCGGGTGTAATTTACTATTTGATCTTTAAACTCATATTTTTTACGTTATTTTAAATTACAAAAATTTGAATTTAAATAATTGATTGATGACATGACTATTAATCTTTGATCACCTTGAAATTTTGTATGCTTGAAAAATATATGAAGATAATGTAATCTAACGGTAGATTTGTCAAAATTCACATTGAATTAAGAAATATAGGGTTGGGTTCAAGTTACACTTGATGTAACTCTAAAAAATATTATACCAACCAATAACTTATTGTTGAATTCATATTTTGAAAATCCAACCGTTGGATCACATTTTATATTTGTTCTTAACATGCATGCCAATTTTCATGCCAATCGGGTGTAATTTACTATTTGATCTTTAAACTCATCTTTTATGTGTTATTTTAAATTACAAAAACTTGAATTTAAACAATTAATTGATGACATAACTATTAATCTTTGATCACCTTAAAATTTTGCATGCGTAAAAAATATATGAAGATAATGTAATCTAACGGTAAATTTGTCAAAATTCACATCGAATTAAGAAATATAGCGTTAGGTTCAAGTTACCCTTGATGTAACTCTAAAAAATGTTACACCAACTAATAACTTATTGTTGAATTCAAATTTTGAAAATCCAACCGTTGGATCTCATTTTCTATATGTTCTTAATATGCATGCCAATTTTCATGCCAATTGGGGGTAATTTACCATTTGATCTTTAAACTCATCTTTTATGCGTTATTTTAAATTACAAAAACTTGAATTTAAACAATTGATTGTTGACATGACTATTAATTTTTGATCACTTTGAAATTTTGTATGCTTGAAAAATATATGAAGATAATGTAATCTAATAGTAGATTTGTCGAAATTCACATTGAATTAAGAAATATAGCGTTGGGTTCAAGTTACACTTGATGTAATTCTAAAAAATGTGACACCAACCAATAACTTATTGTTGAATTCATATTTTGAAAATCCAACCGTTGGATCATATTTTCTATTTGTTTTTAACATGCATGCCAATTTTCATGCCAATCGGGTGTAATTTACCATTTGATCTTTAAACTCATCTTTTATGCGTTATTTTAAATTACAAAAACTTGAATTTAAACAATTGATTGATGACATGACTATTAATTTTTGATCACCTTCAAATTTTGTATGCATGAAAAATATATGAAGATAATGTAATCTAACGGTACATTTGTCAAAATTCACATCGAATTAAGAAATATATCATGGAGTTCTAGTTACACTTGATGTAACTCTAAAAAATGTTACACCAACCAATAACTTATTGTTGAATTTAAATTTTGAAAATCCAACCGTTGGATCACATTTTCTATATGTTCTTAACATGCATGCCAATTTTCATGCCAATCGGGTGTAATTTACTATTTGATCTTTAAATGGGAAGACGAAAAAAATAGAGGGAAATTTAAATGTCTATTGCGGCGGTCCAACCCGCCGCAAAAAGGAGTACATATTGCGGCGGGTCAATGACCCGCCACTATATCTAAGATTAATGCCGCTAAAATAGGTCTATTGCGGCGGGTCATTCGCCCGCCGCTGTAGTTTGCCGCAAAATACTTGAGCTATTGCGGCGGTTCATTGACCCGCCGCTATATCTAAGTTGAGTGCCGCTAAAACAGGTCTATTGCGGCGGGTCATCAGTCCGCCGCTGTAGTACGCCGCAAAATACTAGAGCTATTGCGGCGGGCATATGGAACGCCGCAATAGATCTCATATACAGCGGCGGGCCAAAAAAGCGCCGCAATAGGCGACATATTGCGGCGGTTTTTGCACCCGCCGCAATTGCTCAGTTTTCTTGTAGTGTTAGTTGAAGCTATTATCGAGTCCTAATTCCTAAATCATCTTAACATGTTGTGTCAATTCTCATTTCTTCTTGCCTTGGTTATAGTATATTGCTACAACTATGGAGTCGATCTTTTTTTTTTTTTTTTTTTTTTTTGCGGGGGTGGGTGGAACTGATGTCAATCTATTCAACTGGAGTCAATCTTAGAAGAATTTATTTAAATGCCACAAAGTAAATCAATATGCAACCCATTTTTAAACAAATAAGTCAGAAATGGAGAGGATCCTCATCTTGTCGTCGAAGGGATAAGACTGACCTGGGCAAATGGAAATTAAAGATGTATGAATTGCAATTATATGTGAAGTGCTGCAAATTAAACCTGAATGAACACCTCTTGGCTGTATAAACATCATATGGCATAAAAAGAGTTGCTTTACAATGCAGAGCACTTGCACTAGTGCTTATATAACAAAAAAAGTACCATATTTTAACTAATCAAGCCAAAAATTCACCCACATCAAACCATACAAAGTTATGTAAAAATACAAAATTATGTAAAAATACAAAATTACAATAGTAACCGTGTAAATTTAAACTAACACTTACATTTAGTTTTTTATTCTTTTTTTTTTTACGTACTTCGAAGATAAAAGAAAAGAGTGGATATTTGTTGTACATGTGTGAAGAAAGATAAAAAATTAAAAATAAAGAAAATTTAATATTTTAATGAAATGTAGTGTAAGACAGATAATCTAATATGGTAAAAATATATAAGAAATTTTTTATGAGCTGATCCGAATGCTAAGAGTTATCTAAGATGGTCCAGCTATTCCTTTCAAAATGTTGTTCACTAACTCCAATTGGCTTCTCATTTGCTTGAAGTTATTGCTACTCATAACTCTCGTTAATTTGTGGCCAAAATTGAAAGGATTTTCCATTGAGAAAGGTGAGTCCATGCATGCAGAAAATGATTATTTTGCCGTTCCAGTTGCCCAAGGTTCGTGAATAACGAGTGCCAATGAAGAGGGTAGCTAAATAAGGCACCTCCCAGAGTGAATTCTATATAAAAAGGAAACAGCCAAGCCAAAGAAGCCACTGAACTATATTATAGACAATCCATTGAAAGTTCCATAACCCTTCACATATACCAAACATGGGCCATGGCTAACACTAAAGTAAGCCTGAAATTATTTATAGACAATAGGAGTCACCGAGTGATTTACGCTGAAGCTGGCAAGGAATTCATCGACTTCCTCTTTACCATTCTTGCCCTGCCTGTCAATCTTTCCTTCCGCTTCTCAATCAGGAAATGGTGGGCAGCTTGGAAATCATTTACGAGAGCTTTAAGAATTTTAGTCCTCCTTATCTTCAACCATACGTGAACCAATCCTCTCTCATGTACCCCAAAGTATATTTCCCTGGTAATGCTGGAGGCCCTCTCCAATCGCCAAACGTTCAATCATATATCAACATCCATGATATACTGTAGGTGTTGTAATGAATAATGATCTCGCATTCGTCTCTGATTTTTAGATCCATGTGTCATTCCTAGCCGCAGCGCATTGTGTCCTTTGTGCGGAAAATCTATGGATCGTCCTGTTATTTTTGTTCTTTCGTTTTGATGAATTTTACAAAATAAGCAAGCTGAGGATACTATTTGTAGCTACACGAATCCTTATTCCTAAACATGATAATATTAATTGTCCTTTTAGGTAGACTAGCAAGTTGCAAGTGAGTAATTCAGGAAGGGAAAAAAAAAACAACTTTGGTTTAATATCGAAAAACGAGATATTGTAACCAGGTAACCATGTTTTTACCATTGACTCATTGAGCATTGTGGTCACTTCTATGTATAACATATAAATACATAAGAATCATTTTGATCTTTTTATCTTTGCTATTGCTAGGGAGTGAAGTTGCTGAAGGCTTCTCTGCAGTCAAAGACTGTTCTCACTGATGTTCTTCTTCCATTGTTGAAACCAGAAGGAAAACTAGAGGTAGAAACATCCTATTTATAAAGTTACACATTTTTCAAACCTTAAATTTCTAAAAGATTTAATGATTAAAAAAAATCACTATTGTCTCTGCTCTCAATCATTATTAAGCATTTAATATTGCCTTCCAACTTAGCTTCCTAATTAGTACTCTTACATTTTTTTTCTCTCTCCCTTATTGATTATATTTCCGGCTATTATAACGCTTAAAGAGTGAGAGACAGACAACCGTGGGAGGCAATGGTGCTGATGCTGTTGCTGCCCCCGCTGGTGGTGGTGCCCCTGCAGCAGTTGCTGCTAATTCGAAGAATGAGGAAAACGTGGAAGACACAGGGGATGAAGAATGAGGAAAACGTGGAAGACACGGGAGTGTGGCGATTAAGAGGATTTCTATTATGGCCTAGCCGGCCAGAAAGTATTAGAAAAGAACCATAAAAAGAAACTGTTTTTTTTTTTTTTTTTTTTTTTATATTTATTTTTATGATAAATATAAATAAACACACTACTCTCTCCACAATATAAGTCAGTACTCTACAACATATTTACAACAATACAACTACAAATCATGTGTCGCCAAAATACAGGAATTTATTCCAAAACTCTAAATGAATCAACACAAGACCACAAATCCCCCTAGAAACTCCAAAAGCAAATCTAGGATTGGCACACCCAAGGATTACAACTCCAAGAGTTTCATCTCCAAAAGAACTAACGATATGGCCTTTTTAAAAATTAGCAAGGCTGAGTCACCAACTATTTAAAACACGAGTCTCCCAATTAGCATAGTACTCCAATCGCCACCAATAAACTAAGCTTCATACCCGACATATAGCAATTGATTTGTAAAAGTGTTGAAGGGTGGGATGAGTTAAAGCCCAATAAGTAGCATAATTAATGGGGTAAGGGAAATGCAAGTTTTGTGATAATGAACATTTTACAAAACGTTTCATAATTGGGAATTTCAACTGAAATACTATTAAATCATTTTTCAGTAATAATATGACAAAAATGATTATACAAGGTAGCGCCAAACTTATAACAATAATTTCCATGGAACTACATACTATGTACTGTGAGAAATAACACCTTTCCAAAACCAAAAACAAGGAAATCCAGCACAAATATGACCTCTTTTGCATGTGGTCTCTTGGCCCCATAGGTAGCAGCTCCACCCACACACAATCAAGGAACCTCTTCCCCCATGGGGGGTAGGAAAGAACGCATCATCCAAAGTGAAGGGCACTAACCTGGATCTAACATCGTTGTCACAAAAACTACAGAAATCAAATCGGATGATCATTAGGAAATCACACATAGCATAAGGTTAAAACAATATAAAGCTCACAGGTTATATGTACTTTCAAATACATAGTTTATATCCACAAAGTTTAGAAAAACCTTAAATAACCAAGACTTCCACAAAGTTTGTAAGGTTTTCAATTTCATTCTTTGTCAACAAGGTTTTCTATCAATTTCCCAATAAAACATCTTTAGTATTTTCAAATAATACCATAAATCCACAAAATCCACTATCAAAGGTATTCAAGATGCTTTTCTTTTCTATCCAAATATTCATGCATTTTCTTATATGCAATATTAAACATGATGCTCTTTTCATATGTAATCATATATAGTAGGGTCACAACACGACTCTTTTTAGAAAACCATAGTTTCACAAATAATTTTCCAAAACGTGTTTAACCCAAAAACAACATTTTATACAATATGATTATTTTTCTAAAAATCTCATTAAAAAGCCACTTACCTCGAAAAGCCAACCAAATTTACCTCAACCGATCATCACATAATCAACCAATCTAGTCACTAGGTCCATCACCAAGAGTATCGGAACCTAGAAACAGAATAATCAAGCTTATCAATAACAAGGCCTATCACAAAGTACCATTACACTTATCTCCATAAATTAAAGCGATCTCCTAAAATCAAACCAAATGCCCTAAAGCCTAACTTGCCCAACCTAAGACAAGTACCCATTCCCAAACGGGAACCAAACAAGCATACAAGAACTCATAGTGCCATAACACAAAACTAAAGCATTTAATTCTCTACTACAAGCAATGTGCATATAAGCATAACATAAAACACATCACTTCAAAATAGAGGTAGCATATCTCACGAGTTTTCTTTTTGGGTACTAAATGATTAAACCAAACCATAATTAAAATCAACTAAGTAAAACACATGAATTTACAAGCCAATCCACTTAACAAAGGTTTGAAGTAAATTCCACAAAATGTCAGTGTTTTCATCACACTTTCAGATTCACTACATAGTAGGCCAGCCATTTTGTAAAAATGGTTTGGTCGATGAAAAGTTATTCAATTAATTCGAAATTTAAGGGAACATATCCCTATATATATACACACAAAGTACCATAGAAAATTCAGCCCAAAAATATTTTTATATAATTTATTAAAAATCACATATTGCAACTGAGTCAAATCTGCCCCTCACAACTTTAGAATCCAAAATAAAATTGCTATAATTTTAATACTAGCCCAAATGCTTTGAGAATTTATTCACATTAAAACCACATGATTTAAAGCATATTAAAAGCAAGGAATCAAACCCATAATCTCATATAAACAATTTATCAAACACTTGGTATGCAAAAAGCACATGCACACATCACTTGCATAAATTTATAGTTAACACTACACTCACACCCACATATGCCAAAGTCATTTCAAAATGCAAGGAAACCCTCTTTCAAAAATTAACCCCAATCTCCCATATAAATCAAAAAACCCAAATGATTTCTTAAGAAACCTAACTCACACGGTGGCCAAGTGATACATCCATCCATTTCACCTCATTATATTAAAAACCTCCAATCAAGTCTTAAATGTCCCAACTAACTCCCAAAAACAAACTCACAACATCAAAGAGCAATCCTAACAAGATAGGATAAAAACCCAAAGATATTAAAAGGTGGGTGAAAGAGATTTTACCTTAGATTCATGTTGGGAGAAATCACAAACCATGAAAAATAGTTTTATGCTTAAGGGTCCGTTTGGGAACAGCTTATTTAGCTGAAATTGAAAACTTTTTATTGAAAGTGTAGAAAATGAGGTTAAAAGCTAGCTGAATAGTACAATGAGACCCATAAATAATGTTGGGAAATTTAGACCCTAGTTGATAGAATTAACAAGTTTTAAACCCAAGTTGTTAATTAGATTTATTATGAATAAACCTTGTTAAAACAAACAAACATCAATATCATGTCAATACCATGCATAACGGAAAAATAAATAAGACAAGATATGATAACCCGAAAAAACCAATAAAACAAACTAGTTTCACAATAAAAAACTTGGGGGGAAACCTTCCCGAAAAGCAATCCACTATAATGAAAAGAAATTTCAGATTTAGTACAAAATCTTTGTCTCTAAACTCTACAATCCCCGTAGATGAACTTATAGTAGAAATCTTCACCGCTTCAGAACCTCTGAACTCTTTAATATATGAACGCAATCCTTTTGCACGAATCCTAGTACGTGACTAATCAATGATGCACGGCTCCTAGTATGTGACTAACTCACCAACTTGAAGAAGATGTTGGCTGCAAAGTTCTTCACTTCATCAACACTGAAGATCAAAAAACACTTGATTACAAAACCCTAAGGCGCAAAGATGCAGTAGCTTCTTTCAGAGAGAATAAGACACTCGGTTACTTTTTCATGTGTTCTCCTTGTATTCTCTTATGTGACATACTTTGAAATAAGCCTTATATATGTTTAGGGTTGTGAGAAAAGAAACCCTACACATACATGTCAACATGGGCCGAAAATCTGATTTGGAAATTCTGATTTTGTAGATCTCGATAGATACTATATCTGTCGAGTAGTTGTCGAGACTTCAATAGATATATCTATTGAGCTATATGTCGAGCTTTAATGAACAACACTTCTTCACTTGTTTTTGGGACAGATTTATATGGCTGTAATACTAAACTTGAACTCTTGTTCTTTGAAGTACTAAACCCATCCTAGATCTACCCAATTACAAGTAAAGTGCATTTTGTCAAAGGATTAGCCAATTTACAATAACATATGTCTCTAACAATATCTACATATGTCCTAACAATCTCCCCTTTTGGCAATCCGTGACAAAACCATAATAAACAAATGAAATATGAGAGAAGTCATAAATCACTCAACTTATACTCACTTGTTAAATACAATAAAATCTAATCCTAACATAAACTCTTGAAAAACATTGCAAGAAGAGAGTTCATGGTATGATAGATTTTGACAACCTGTCTTTCTGAAACATTTTAAACAAAACTCATCAAGGTATCTTAATGTGAAACAGAAATATAAGATCGTATACATAAAGAAACATGTGTATAAAGAGAGAAAATAAACAACACATGGAGAGATAGGTGAAGAAGACATACATCATATATATATATATATATATATATATATATATATATATATATATATATATATATATATATATAGGATAAGCACAATGTATGTAAACATGGTCACAAGACTAGCATACAAGAAGCTAAAAAAAGCTCCTAAAACAACAAGGAGGTAATCATTCCCCCTAACAAGATGAAACACAACTCCCTCGTACAAAGACATGTTATTCTCCCCCTAACATGTAGAATTTTAAAAAGAAACTACATTTTCTCCCCCCTTTTTGTCATGATTGACAAAGGGTACAAGAAGCCATAAAACTTCACCCGAGAAATATAGAGATGATCTAAGATGATCAAGGGGGCATAAGGAATCCATATATATGAATGAATGTAATGAAACAAGATGATATGGATGACAAGATAATAGAAAGATGCAAAACATGTGAAAAGCAATGCATGCAAGAGGGTCTCAACAGATTAAGAAGCTGTCGAGTTGCTATCGAGCAGAAGCCAACCTTGATGTGTCGAGAATCTGTCAAGGATCTATCGGCCAAACAATTTCATGATGGATCGAGAAGCTATCGAGACAAAATCCAGAAACCTCGATAGATTAAGTATGCGATAACTTTTGTCGAGAAAGGAAGTCTAAGGGGCTCAATAGATAGAAAGTTGTCGAGGATCTATCGAGAAGCTATCGAGCTTGATAAAAAGCAGTTTTTCAAAGAAAGGAAAAACGCACAGAGATGAATGCAAACAAGCAAGCTACTTAAACATAGATCCAATCAACATGTTAAGCTCTCAAAAACATCTCTCAACAAGAAAATGCAAAGCATTCATAGATCCAAAATACACACACACACACACACACACACACACACACACACACACACACACACACACACACACACAAGTCCAACCCATTTTATATTTCAAAATCGAGTCAAGACAGTTTAGTGAGAATACATTAATACATGTATCCCTTTGTGATGGCCAAATCACATTGTACCTGCACATGTATTGAAAGTAGCAAAGAATTTTGCGTGTTGTGTATGAAAACATCATAAGATTGCATAAGTGTCTTATGTTATGACGATTTGAGATATGAGAAAATCAATTTAACTCACACACAATCATAATTGCTTGATGAGGACTATCACCTTTGAGGTACATCTTATAACTCCCACATCTCCTAGAAACACGCATGCAACCATATTTAAAAGCATTTGATTCTTTTTTGCTTTTGATTTTCTTTGCATATTTTTTTTTTGAGCATATCATGCATGAGCATATAAGAGAAAGAGAAGAAATACCCAATTATGTTAAGCTTAAACATCACAATTTTGCTATGCCAAAGCATACAGATATTATTCATGATTGGCGGGCTTCAGTGGTGAGATGGTTATTTATGTCTTTCTCTTAGGATTTTTTAGTCCTTCCCGTCAAAAAGCTTCCCGTCAAAAAGAGTGATATGAGTGTTAAGTATAAGAGATTACTTAATCGTACTTATCACAAACACGAGCCACAAAGCTCACTTACTTAGTTGTGCATTGAGATGCTCATCCAAGTTACAAAAGATACAAAGTGTTAGGACATATGTCACTATTTTATGTAATTGATTAATCCTTTGACAAAACGCACTTTACTTATATTTGGATAGATTTAGGATGTGTTTAATACTTCAAGAAACTGTGTTTCAAGATCAAGTGTTGAAGACATGCAAGTCTGTCCAAGAAACAAGCTGAAGAAGTGCCTGTCATTAAAGCTCAACAGCTAGCTATCCATCGAGCTTAAGAAGCTGTTCTAGCCCCATGGCTTGACAATTACTCGACAGCATCTCGACAGACAGGTATCTCTTGAGCTTTATGAAAAACAGAATTCCAGTTATATTTTGGCTTCAATCTAGTTTTATGTGTTTGAGCTTTCTTTTCTCACAACCCTAGACATATAAAAAGATTATTTCAAGGGCCATCAAAGTGTTCACAAGTTGCACAAGTGTTGAGCAAAGTTTGTTCAAGCAAATTGTGACTGGAGACAAAATTTGCCCTAGTTCATCGTTCTTGAAGAAGTTGCTGTGTTTGTGCACTATAGGGTTTTGTGACCAAGCATCTTCTTGATCTTCATCGTTGGGATGAATTGAAGAACTTTGTAGCCAACAACCTTCTCTAGTTGGTGATTGAAGTCGTGTATTGGGATCCGCATAATTGGTTAGTCACGTACTTGGGAGCCGTACATCAAAAGGAGAAATTGTCACTACAAAACAAGTCCAATTAGTTATTGGGGTAAGGGTTCAACTGTAGGTTGGTATAAGGTACTAGGATTCCTTTACTTGTAACCGCTTGTTGTGATAATAGTGGAATTTAGGGAGTAGTGACCTGAAATCACCTAGTGGGGTTTTTGCCGTATTGGTTTTCCCCATTCGTAAACAAATTATCGTGTCAAATTTGTTTTCTGTTGCATACTTAGTTTATTGGTGATTTGTTTATGCTACCACGCGTTTGCATGTTAATTAACTTAATTAATTCACTTGGCTAAATTAATTGGTTAATTTATCACAAAGGGTCAATTTGTTTTTGGCCTATCAAGTGGTATCAGAGCAAGCACACTCTGATTAGGGTTATCTTTGCTATATTTGATCCATTGAACCCTGTTTGTCATGAATAGAGGACAGTCATTAATTATACATTCTTTATTTGATGGCACTAACTATGCATACTAGAAAGTACGCATGAGAGTTTTTTTGTAGTCTTTAGATGAAAAGGTATGGCAAGCTATAGAGATTGGCTGGACCAAGCCAAAGGAAGCGTCGGTCGATTGAGATGATGCCAAGATTAAGGCGGCAAACTTCAACAGCAGGGAATTGAATGCTTTATTCAGTGCAATCACCAATGAGGAGTTCAATAAGATATCCTCTACTGAAACTACTCTAGAGGCATGGACCATCCTCCAGACAACCTATGAGGGAACCAAGGCTATCAAGGATTCGAAGCTACAGAGGCTCACTACAAGCTTCGAAGAGATTAAGATGGAGGAGGATGAGTCGTTCAATGAGTTCTATGCCAAGCTCAAAGATATAGTGAATTCAACATTCAATTTTGGGGAAACCATTCCTGAACCCAAGATTGTGAGAAAGGTGCTTAGATCTCTACCCAAGAGATTCCATGCCAAGATTACGGCATTTGAGGAATCAAAGGATATTAACAAGATTCTTTTGACAAAGCTGGTTGGTAATTTGCAAACCTATGAGCTAGGGTTAACAAGAATTGGCAAGTCGGGTAAGGGCAAGAGCACGGCATTGAAGGCCAAGAGCAGTGATACTGATGAGTCTTTAGACAATGAAGATTCTAAGATGAAGTCCTACATCACCAGACAATTCAAGAAGTTCATAAAGAATGCCAATGGGAAGGGCTTCGACAAGGACCGTGCGCAATCCAGTTCTTCTCAGTTCAAGAGCCATAATAAAGGGAAGAATGATGCTAAGGATGACAGTCAGTACACTGTTCCCACAGGACCTAAGTGCTTTGGGTGTCAAGGCTTCGATCACATGAAACAGGAGTGTTTTACATATCTCAAGAGCATTGGGAAGAGCAAGGCACTTGCTGTTACCTTGAGCGACATCGAGCCTGAGGATGATTTTGACAATGAGGATGACGGAATCTTGAATGCCTTCACTGCCACTATCAATCCTACTGATGGGATTGTTGAAGATGTGGATGAAGAAGAGGAATTGGTGGAGTCCAAGTTTAAGAAGATGGATGATCAAGATGATATCCATACAGCCTATGAGAAATTATACAAGATTTCTAATAAACATGAGAAACTTTATAGGCTAACCACCAAGAAGCTCAGTGATGTGGAACTTGATCGTGAAGAGCTTTCCATGAAGTTTGATGAGGCTAATCAGACTATTGGAGCACTGAGGTTCGAGAACAATTTCTTGGCTGAAAAGACCAAGAAGCTTGAAGCGGAGCTGTTTCAAGTCAGAGCTCAATTAGAGAGGACTTCAAGTGCAAAGTTTGATGAGATGCTCAATTTTCAGAAATCTGCTTCTGATTGAATAGGTTTGGGGTATGGTTTCTCTTCTTCTAACATTGCTTCTACTAGTACTATTATTTTTGTTCCTCCTAGTAATAATGTTGAAATTGAGAACAATGATGTTAAAACTAATTTAGCTAGTGAGAACTTAGACAAAGATAAATCTATCTTAGGAGCATCCCCTAAGCAAGATAAGAAGGAAGCTAAAAACCCTAGGGCTAAGAAGGCTAACTCTCAAAAGCCTAAACAGAAGAAGTAGCATCTCTGTCATCATTGTGGAGTTGCCGATCATACTCAACCAAATTGCTATAAGTTGTTAGCCACTCAACAGAGCAACGACATGATAGCATCTGGAAGCCAGAATCAGCTTCAATCCTCTCTTGCTCCCCTTGGAGATCTTCTCAAAACCCTCATGTTCCTTTTGAACTTGAACGGTTTCAATTCTTCTCCCTCGTCGCCGATTCAAGGGTTCACTCAAAGGAAAGGTTCTTCCAAGGTGTGGAAGGAAAAGGGCTCCAAGAGATTCTATCACTTTTCTCTTTCTCTCTTCTTGTTTTTGTGTGTGCATTACTTGTGTGTTTTGCTTTCAAGTTTTGAGTCAATCTAGTTTTATATATTTTTTTTGTTTAACATGTTTTTGTTTGCTTTCAGTTTTGTTTATTTTGTTTTTGATAAAAAAAAAAAAATTGAAAAATCAGAAAAATACAAAAACAGTGTGTGTTTTGTGTACATTGGTACTTGTGTACCTTAGATGGCCGTTGAAACAAAGTTTTTTAAACTTTGTATCTTTTGTAGCTTAGATGAACATCTCTATGCACAACTAAGCAAGTGAGCTTTCTGGCTCTTGTTTGTGATAAGTAAGATTAAGTTATCTCTTGTACTTAACACTCGTATCACTCTTTTTGTCAAGAAGGACTAGAAAATCCTAAGAGAAATGCATAAATAACCATCTCACCACTGCTGCTCACCAATCAAGAATTGACATTTGTATGCTTCGGCATAGCAAAAGTATGATGTCAATGACATTTGTGTGTTTCGGCATAACAAAATTGGAATGTCAAATGCTTAACATAATTGGGTATTTCTTTTATCTCTCTTATATGTCCATGCATGATTTGCTTAAAAAGAAAAATATGCAAAGAAAATAAAAAGCAAAAAGATCAAATGCTTTAAATATGATTGGAAGCATGTATTCTAGGAGATATGGGAGTTATAGGATGTACCTCGAAGGTGATAGTCCTTAACAAACAATTATGATTGTGTGTGAGTTAAAGTGATTTTCTCATACCTCAAATCACCATAACATGTTGACACATTTGCAATCTTGCGATGTTTTTCACACACAACATGCAATATTCTTTGCTACTCTTGATACATGTGCAGGTACAATGTGATTTGGCCATCACAAGGTTTTACATGTGTTAATGTATGCTCACTAAACTGTCTTAACTTTTTTTTGAAATATAAAATTGGTTAGACGTGTTTAGCATGTGTGTGTGTGTTTTTAGGATCATTGTGTTTAAAATTGTTGTTGAGAGATGATTTTGAGAGCTTAAAATGTTGATTGGATCCTTGGTTGAGTTGCATACTTGATTGCATTCATATTTGTGTTTTTCCCTTCTTGAAAAACGGATTTTAAGCAATTTCGACATCTCCTCGATACCTCCTCGACACCTGGATATTTGTCGAGCTCTTAAGCTTTTTCTTATCGCAATCTCGATAGATCCTCGACATCTAGGTGGATCGATAGAGAAAGTTCTTGGACCCTCAATAGCTTCTTGACAGCTGGTGGATCGATTAAGCTTCTCTTCTTGTGTCTTTGCTTTGTTCCTCGACACCTTCCCGACAGCTGCATATGTTGACGTTATTTTTCTCGACACCTTCCTCGACAGATGTCTCAACACCTCTCGACACCTTTATCTGTCGAGAATTACTGAGGATATATATATATATCTATATATATATATATATATGTATATGTGTGTGTGTGTGTGTGTGTGTCTTCTTCGCAATCGATTCTCATTTCCTCTATCTCTTTCGATCTGTCCGCACTTGTTCATTTCCCAAACACTCTCTCTTTCACTTTTAACCTCTTCCTTAAGCATTTTTCGAGATTAATCAAGTTTTTCTTCACTTGGTAAGCTTCGATTCTCTCATTTTCATACATTTCATTCTTTGAAACCTAAGTTTTTGGGATTTTTGCAAAATTTGGGGTTTTTCAAAATCAAAGAGGTTTTTGTGCAATTTTTGGATGGGTTTTGAAGATTCAATCTTAAAAACTTCATGCATTGTATTCCATGTGCATTATAACTGTATTTTCATGCATTTAGTTGTGTGTTATACATGTTGCACTGCTTCTGTACTGGTAGGTTTGGATTGGGCTGAGCCCATGATGCAATTTCTTTTGCATATCACATGTTCATGCATTCCCCATGCATACGTACTCTCTTTTCAATATACTTGTTATATTTGAATTGCTTTGGGACTTTTTTGATTGTCTCTTTCTCTCCCTCTCTTTTCTATTTATGATAGTCGTGTCTATGGCACCTAAGCATAAGTCAGCTCCGTCCCGGAACCCTCTTCATTTTGGGGCATCGTCTTCTTCTGATCCTACTCCTTCTATTCGGCTTCGTGATGAGGATGCCTAAAAGGACTTCTCGGAGAACTTTTCTCGATGAGGTGTTCATTCAGAACACTGCGTCATTTTGGCGGACTTCACCGATTTTGACCTACTTGATGTCATTCTTAGTCGGGGTTGGGAGTCACTCTGTGACGTCCCGGTCACATGTCCTTCCGTGCTGATTTAGGAGTTTTACTCCAACATGCATGGAATTGATTCTTCAGTAACTCTCTTTTTTACTCGCTTTCGAGGTACACGCATTTGTGTCATACCGCAGCTTGTTGCGAATGTGCTTCATGTTCCACGGGTAGAGCATCCTGACTACCTCGGATGTGATCGTTTGAGGATTGTGTCCAAAGACGAGATGATCTCTGCTTTCTACGTGTGCCCTTCGGATTGGGGTGATCATCAGTTTACACTATGTAAGACCTTTGCTAAAGATCCTAGATTCATTAACATGGTGATGACTTTTGTTTTGCACCCACTCTCTCACTATAACTCTATCATAGAGCCTCGTGCTTGATTTTTGCTTTCTTTGTTAGAGCACCTCACTATAGATTTTCCTTCACATTTTATTCTTTCCATTATAGATGTGTTTAGGGATACGGTTACCCATGATAAGCTCATTTTCTTTTTGGCTATCATGCAGATTTTATGCCACTTTTATGTTCGTTTTCCCTCTTCCGAAAATTTTTCTGTCATGAGTGCCATAGACGTCGCTACCGTTAAACGTAGCGAGGCGCAGTTTAGGTCACGGCAGTCGGATTCAGCATCTCCTCCCTCCCGTTCGGCTCCATCTTGATCTCCTCCATCCACATCTGCTCCCTCCTCTTCTTTGAGCAATGTGACACTAGGGGACATCATGGTGCAGCTACAACGCATGGATGCTCAGTTTGATACACTCTCTACAGAGCTGTATTAGGTGAACGCTCGTGTTAGTTGTATTGCACGACGGCAGGCGGCCATGGGTGGCTTTGCTCCTGAGGCGTCTCCTCCACCTTCTCCAGTGGCTTTTGATTCTGAGGATGAGGATGAGGATGATGGTGATGACGATGATGCTTCTGATGATGATGATGGAGATGCTAGCTCTACCGATGAGATGTCTACTTAACATTCTTACCCTTTGTCACTTGTGACAAAAAGAGGAAGTAGTTTTGGGATATGAGAGTAGTCATTCTTAAGGGGAGAGTTAGTATAGGACATTTTCTTAAGGGGAGTGTTGATATTTTTTTGAGGGATGTAGTGAGGATTACATGTATTTTTTTCTTTTCTCTATTTTAGATACATTTATTCTTGTACATTGGTGTTGTGACCTTTATTGACATATATTGTACTTATTTTCTTTATATGATGATGTATGTTTCTTTCACCTATCCTTGCATGTGTTGTTTCTTTTCTTTCTTTATACATATGGTTCTTATTACTTGTATGCAATCTATTATTTCTGTTTCACACAAAGATGCCTTTATGAGTTTTGTTTAAAGTGTTTCAGAAATACAGGCTGTCAAAGTCTACTTGCCATAAACTCTCTTCTTGCAAAGTTTTTCAAGAGTTTGTGTTAGGATAGATTTTATTGTATTCAACAAGTGAATATGAGTTGAGTGATTTATGACTTCTCTCATATCTCATTTGTTTGTTGTGGTTTTGTCACGAATTGCCAAAGGGGGATACTGTTAGGAAATATGTGATTCACTTGTTAGGAGCATATGTCACTATTTTATGTAATTGGCTAATCTTTTGACAAAACGCACTTTACTTGTATTTGGGTAGATCTAGGATGTGTTTAATACTTCAAGAAACTGTATTTCAAGATCAAGTGTTGAAGACATACAAGTCTGTTCAAGAAACAAGCTGAAGAAGTGTTTGTCATTAAAGCTCGACAGCTAGCTATCCATTGAGCTTAAGAAGCTATTCCAGCCTCGTGGCTCGACAGTTGATCGACAGCATCTCGACAGACAGGTATTTGTCGAGCTTTATGAAAAACAGAATTCCAGTTCTGTTTTGACTTCAATCCGGTTTTATGCATTTGGGCTTTCTTTTCTCATAACCCTAGTCATATAAAAGGATTATTTTAAGGGTCGTCAAAGTGTTCACAAGTTACACAAGTGTTGAGCAAAATTTGTTCAAGCAAATTGTGACTGGAGATAGAATTTGCCTTAGTTCATCGTTTTCGAAGAAGTTGCTGTGTTTGTGCACCGTAGGGTTTTGTGACCAAGTATCTTCTTGATCTTCATTGTTGGGATGAACTGAAAAACTTTGTAGCCAACAACCTTCTCTAGTTGGTGATTGAAGTTGCGTACTAGGATCTGCGCAATTGGTTAATTTGGGAGCCGTGCATCAAAAGGAGATATTATCACTACAGAACAAGTCCAATTGAGTATTGGGGTAAGGGTTCAACTGTAGGTTGGTATAAGGTACTGGGATTCCTTTACTTGTAACCGCTTGTTGTGATAATAGTGGAATTTCAGGAGTGATGACTTGAAAATCACCCGGTGGGGTTTTTGCCGTGTTGGTTTTCCCCATTCATAAATAAATCATTATGTCAAATTTATTTTTTGCTGCATACTTAGTTTATTGGTGATTTGTATGTGCTACCACGCGTTTGCATGCTAATTAACTTAATTAATTCACTTGGCTAAATTAATTGGTTAATTTATCACAAGGGGTCAATTCGTTTTTGGCCTATCACAAAGTTTTGAAAACTTTGTTTCAATGGCCATCCAAGGTACATAAGTACCAATGTACACAAACACACACTGTTTTTGTATTTTTTTTTTTTTTATAGATTTTTCTCTTTTTATTTTGAAAAAAAAAAAAAAAAAAACTAAACAACCAAACAAAAACAGATAAACAACATGAAAGAATGAAGATAGATGCAGATTCATGAAAGCATGATTCCAAAAGTAGATAAGAAATCAAACAAAGAGAGTCTTACTTTAAATAGAAAGAATTAAAGTAGAGGATAACAGAAAAGACAATTAAGTCTTAGGTTTCTTTATCACCCACACAGCACGAGTTTTTGGCCGTGAAGATGAAAATGAACGTGTTCGAGTATGTCTACTAAATGACATAGAAGAATTAGAATTCTTCTGAAATTGAGTTAAAAAGCTCAAAACTTTCAATAACTCTCCAAACAAAGGTGTAGTTCCTTAAGAGGAAACCTGTGACCGTTTGGACACTTACTTTTGAGGATACAACTTAAAGTAATTAGGACAAATGTGTCCATAAACACCACAATGGTGACAAACATGAGCAGTTTTAGGACTACTAAACTTCCTAGAGTGAGGTCCAACAAAGGATTTAGAATTATATAGATCAGTTATGGATTTCATTCCTTTGTCACATTTCTCAGATTGGGGCACAAAGACAGTCTTAAATCCAGAAGCAGTGGAAGAGGAGGGGTTGGAGGAAATAACATATCTTAAGCCAATGTTATTAGAACTAGGCTTTTGAGTACTTAAAACCTCATCAAGCTTTACACTAGACATCCTCTTTATTTGAGTTTTAGCTTGACTAAGCTCAATGTCGAGATTCTTGACCTTCTCTTTTAATGAGGTGTTCTCCACAACAAAAGTCTCAACTGTTAGGACATATGTGATTCACTTGTTAGGAACATATGTCACTATTTTATATAATTGACTAATCCTTTGACAAAATGCACTTTACTTGTATTTGGGTAGATCTAGGATGTGTTTAATACTTCGAGAAACCTTGTTTCAAGTTCAAGTGTTGAAGGCATGCAAGTCTATCCAAGATTCAAGTGTGAAAAGTGTTGTTCATTAAAACTCGACAGCTAGCTATCTATTGAGACCTGTAGAGCTATTGAAGCCCGTGGCTCGACAGTAGCTCGACAAATAGGGTATCTGTCAAGGTTTATGAAATTCAGTTTTTAAGGACTGTTTTTCATTCAATCCGTGATTATATGTTTGAGCTTTATTTTCTCACAACCCTAAACATATAAAATGATTATTTTAAGGGCCATAAAAGATGACACAAGTTGCACAAATGTTGAACAAAGTTTGTTCAAGCAAATTGTGACCGGAGACAGAATTTGCCCTAGTTCATCTTTCTTGTGAAGAAGCTGCTGTGTTTGTACATCGTAGGGTTTTGTGATCAAGCATCTTCTCGATCTTCATCGTGTGATGAATTGAAGAACTTTGCAGCCAACAACCTTCTCTGGTTAGTGATTGAAGTCACGTATTGAGATTTGCGCAATTGGTTAGTCACGTACTGGGAGCCGTGTATTACAAGGAGAGATTGTCATTATAGAATAAGTCCAATTGGGTATTGGGGTAAGGGTTCAACTATAAGTTGGTATAAGGTACTGAGATTCCTTTATTCGTAACCACTTGTTTTGATAATAGTGGATTCTTAGGAGTAGTGACCTTAAAATCACTCGATTGGGTTTTTGCCGTGTTGGTTTTCCCCATTCATAAACAAATCACCATGTCAAATTTATTTTCAGTTGCATATTTAGTTATTTGGTGATTTGTTTGTGCTACCACACACTTTGCATGTAATTAACTTAATTAATTCACTTGGCTAAATTAATTGGTTAATTTATCACAAGGGTTAATGCGTTTTTGGCCTATTAAGTGGTATCAGAGCTAGTCATAGGTTCGAGTTGTTGGAGCCGCATTGTGAGGGAGGGATTGTGAGGGTTTTCACAATTCGCTCTAATACCAATGGGCTTGGCCTGCGATCGAATGCTATAAAAGATTTATGCCCCCTCATCCTTCACCAATTGGTCGTTGGATGGATCGGTAAGGCACACGGTCCGACATTAACTAACCTTGTAGTCTCATTTTAATTTGACTAACATATCAGGTTTTTTCAGTTTTTACCTCATTAAACTCTTTTCTACAAAGATAAAAAGTCTTTTCAGATTTTATAAATTCAATGCATAGCTTATCATAAGCTTCCAGAAAAAGCAGCTTTGGGAACGGTGGGCAGCTTTGGAAACATTTATGATAGCATTGAAAATGTAAGTACTACTTACCTTCAACCAAACGTGAACAAAGAGACTCTCTTGAAGCACAAAGTTCACATCTCTGGTGGTACTGGTAGGTCCCTCTCCTATTGCCCGACATTGAATCATCATCGACATCCAGGAAATTCTATAGGTGTTCTAGACTCCAAAACAACAACTGTTATGGATATGTGGCTGATGACGGTAGTGCATTATGTCCTTCGTGCCAGGGTTCTATGACCCGCGATGTAAGTTTTGTTGACCCACCAACGGCTGATAATACGGTCTCTAGTGGGGGAGGGTATGTGAAAGGGGTGGTTACATACATGATAATGGATGATCTGGAGGTGAAACCCATGTCCACCATTTCTAATATCACATTGCTTAACAAGTTTAATGTCAAACAATTAGGGGATCTTGAGGAGAAAGTTGTCGAACTGGGCATGGAAGAGGTAAGTTGGTCATTATTTGCTATCCTTTTATTTTATTTTTTATTTTTTATTTTATTTATTTTTTAATTTTTTTGTGCACATTCTATCTTGTTTTATGGAAAACAACTATTTGCCCATGTGTTTTTTTTTTTTTTTTTTGGTTAGGGTGTGAAATTGCTCAAGGCTTCTCTGCAGTCGAAGAGTGTCTTGACTGATGTCTTCCTCCCGAAGTTGGAACGAGAAGTCAACGTAGAGAGTTAATTTCAAGGTGCAAGAGTCGTGTAGGATTGCCATAACGTTGTCATTTTAAATGTCAGTTAAATCTGGTGTTGCTTTCTTGACCCTCTAGGTCTTTCTTTTCTTGGAAAAATATTAGCTGGTCTAGAATCTGTTTTAGTTCTTAAATTTAAAAAAGTTATCTTTTATAAAAAAAATATGAATCAAGTTCATTCTTCATTTTCCTTTATACCGCTTGCTTACTTGGTTAATGGGAGTATTGATGTGGTTTTTTTCAAATGGTCTTTAAATTTTTACAGAGATCGACTTCTCAATCTGATGTAAAAGATCAAAATTCTCCCTGGATCAATCTCTAGTTATATTTTTATGTTTTGTTTTTCTTTTGTTGGAAATGGAAAATTATTGTAGCTTTCGATGATTCTTGTTGTTTTTTTTTTTTTTTTTTTTTTTTTCAAAAGATTTTTTTATCTTCAAAGATTTGTGTTTGTACCAAGCTTTAGGGATCGGTGCTGGCAAATTTGACATATATATTGGAGGCTTATGATAACCTAAAACTTAGGTAAGTGAAGTATTAGATTCTCATTGAATTCAAATATTTTTTCAATGCAATCAAGGGTTTTAATTAAAGCATTTAATGTAGTGCACTTAATGTACAATATCTAAATTTTATCCGATGACTACTATTTGGCCACGTCTTGTCAAGGCTAGAAATCACTTTAGTCCTAATTTGTATTTGATTTAAATGTTACTCTTATTGTTAAAATTTTTATGGAAGTTACTTACGTGCCATTGAAATTAGCTCACATATAATTTTAGTTTGAATTATTCTTTTACCTGTGAGAAGATATTTTTTCTTGTTTCAATGTGTGTAGGACTAGGGTCATAAAGTTGGGGATCAATTTGCTATAGAACTGTGGTTTAGGATGGCTTGAGCTAACATTGATTCACTCTCTCTTTAGCTACCACAATTTTGTTGCATGGTTAGCGGTTCTTTGATGGGTGGGGAGTGGCAGTATGACCGATGGTGCAACCGATAGTGTTGGGTGTTGGTCAGGCATGAGAGGGAGGAAAGAATTGAGAATAGAACAGAAAATTATGATGCAATTTAAGTGATGTGGTTCTATATTTGCCTCATTATCCAGTTAAATTTGGTGATATAATTGTCCATGTCATCAAAATTAGGGGTCCAATAAATTCCATTTATGACATTAATAAATTCTATCCAAATTTTAACAGAAAAGAAAACATTAAAATAAGAAGTAGATTATTTATATATATATATATATATATATATACACACACATAAAGAAAATTCTCTTCTTTCAACTAGACTTTTTATGGTTAAAAATATCCTCATTAATGAAGGGTAATTTCATTTAGAAATATGATTATAAATGTCAAATAACAAATTTCATTTTGAATTCAAATTACGGGCTATTGCTTTTTTCTAAAGTTTATCCTTTTTATTTGTTTGAAAAAAAAAAATCTAAATTATGATAGATGCAAATTATTAACATTTATCCAAAAAAATAAAAGAGTCTCTGAGCATGCCCGTGAGCGTGTACTCATAGGCTAGTATGTGTGTGTATATATATATATATATATATATATATATATATATATATATATAACCAAAATAAATGTACAAAGACAGGTTGAAAATTTGAAATTACCATGAATGTACCCGACCAAAAACATATTTTAGTCAATTGACTAAAAAAATTAAATTAAAAAAAGTCAAAATGTAAAAACATTTCCTTGAGTTTGGGTCAGTTGCAAGGTCAGTTGCAAAAACAACTTTTGAGGTTTATAAGTCCTTCAGGTTTCCTTATCAACGAAATGGACCTTTGAAACTTACTTCATTAGCTTTTATGAATGGAAAATCACATTATCATATTAAAAAGATGCATCATTTGATTCACACTTATAGTTATATGATACGCTCGTGATTTTTCCATCTATAAAAGCTAACAAAAGTTTTGGCAAATATTGAAATCTCAAAGAGTTGTAATGAAGAATTGGAACTTCGAATGATGTTTTTGTAACTGACCCAAACATGGGAGGTTTTTTTTGTTTTCTTTTTTGGCATTTAGAACCCACCCCCCCCCCCCCCCCCCCCCCCCAAAACAAAAAAAAAAAGAGTCTATTCTAAAAAAACACAAAATAGATAAAGCTTTTTCATATAGACTATTGCTTTTAACTAAAGGCTTTTTTTTACCTCTTTAGAATTGACTAAAGATTAAAGAAAGGTTACAAACGGGTGCAGATTACTTATTCTTTTAAAAAAGATAAAGAAAAGTGGTTCCTGAGTTTGCAAAAGATTAACTGCAAAAGAATTAGCCAAACGGTGTCACGGGATAAGATAACATTCAGATCGAATGATGGTAGAGAATCCACAAAGACCACTGTTGATGGGTGTTGTTGGACGGAGGGGGCTTCAATGAGGCGAGGGAAGAAGAGGTAACCTTTAGGATGGCCATTGGTCACGTTGGGACTGATCGGGGGTAAAGAAAACAAGTTGTGCATTAGCCCCTCAGTCATCCTTAAGCAACTCATTGTTGAGGTCATCATAACTCGACCATACAAAGTGGTTGATAATTACCCGAAACTAACGTTTTCATTATAAATACTCTAAACACATGTTTTTAGTACACTTTTAAAAAAATTGTTTTTGCGTTGTTTTGAAAATAGAAACCCCAATAGTATTAGCAAATGGACCCTAACATATTTGAATCTCATTTTGATGAAACATAAACATAATGGTGCTCAACTAAAGCCTCCAATAAAACAAGAATAATACTAGATATACAAACTATTTTACAAATAGCTGATGTGATAAATGATTATTAATAAATGAAAAAAGTGATATTAATAGTGGACCTATATGAAAACTAATAAGAGATTGACCACATTAACATTTTTAAATAGTTTGTGACTGTATCATTACTCATTTAACAAAAAGGGAGAGAGAAAAGAGTGAGCATATTACTCTTAACATTGCCAAATCAGATTTGACCAACATTTAAAACATATTTGCAATGAAAAAACAACATTTTAGCAATACTCTTGAGCGGAAAATTATTGAATACTCTGAGAGTATTATAAATGCATACTTCTTCATCTTACATGAATTGCAAATCCAATCATGAATTTAATTAATGAAATCCACTATTTATTTATTTATTTTTATAAATAATGGGATCCACTATTTTTTGAGAGGAATGAGTATATATTTATGTTACGCCCTTGTTTTTTTCAAAATAAAGGTTACGCCCTTGTTTTCATATATACCGTGCATGTCTCATATTTGACTTACGGGAGGAAGACATCAGTTAGAACGGTCTTTTTTTTTTTTTTTGATAAGAAGTACTGAACTTGTATTCAAGTGTTAAGAAATAGTAGCTACATCAATATCCTGAGCACAGGCCCGCTCAATATAGCTCGGCCAAGATTCTACCCAAGCAACGTAACTAACTAATGACTTAGAATACTGTGCTAACATGTGGGCAGGGACATTTCCCTGCCTTTTTGTATGGGCGAAACAACATGACCTGAACCAACGTGACTGCTGGAGGATACTGTTACTCTTTGAGTATAGAGAAGTCTTCAATATCTTCGCTCCCTAGCAACAGACCACATAAATCAATGAGATAGCAAAATAATGATTAATTACACTTAGAATAGGGAAATACCGAAATCTTTATTTTGAAATTAACACGTTTCAAAGGCAGACGGAGAAAGATCATTTTCCAAAATAAGAGAAATGACACTCACACGGTAACAAAACAAAAAACTGACATACCGTGTGAGTGTCATTTCTCTTATTTTGGAAAATGATCTTTCTCCGTCTGCCTTTGAAACGTGTTAATTTCAAAATAAAGATTTCGGTATTTCCCTATTCTAAGTGTAATTAATCATTATTTTGCTATCTCATTGATTTATGTGGTCTGTTGCTAGGGAGCGAAGATATTGAAGACTTCTCTATACTCAAAGAGTAACAGTATCCTCCAGCAGTCACGTTGGTTCAGGTCATGTTGTTTCGCCCATACAAAAAGGCAGGGAAATGTCCCTGCCCACATGTTAGCACAGTATTCTAAGTCATTAGTTAGTTACGTTGCTTGGGTAGAATCTTGGCCGAGCTATATTGAGCGGGCCTGTGCTCAGGATATTGATGTAACTACTATTTCTTAACACTTGAATACAAGTTCAGTACTTCTTATCAAAAAAAAAAAAAGACCGTTCTAACTGATGTCTTCCTCCCGTAAGTCAAATATGAGACATGCACGGTATATATGAAAACAAGGGCGTAACCTTTATTTTGAAAAAAACAAGGGCATAACATAAATATATACTCATTCCTCTCAAAAAATAGTGGATCCCATTATTTATAAAAATAAATAAATAAATAGTGGATTTCATTAATTAAATTCATGATTGGATTTGCAATTCATGTAAGATGAAGAAGTATGCATTTATAATACTCTCAGAATATTCAATAATTTTCCGCTCAAGAGTATTGCTAAAATGTTGCATTTGAAATGAGAATTAGTGACCTACGAAAATTTAAGTTGTTGGAGGCAGACATAATGAAATATTGAGGTACATAAACTTGGGATTGAGACGGATCAGCGATCAATTCCAAAAATTTCGTCTCTTTCTTATACGAATATCATTGTTTAGAAATTAGGACTCTATAATAGAACAACTAATATCTCAGTTTAAGCATCTTATTTTGCAGTAACTTTCACCATAATGAAAGGTCAGAAACTAAAAGTAATGGACTAAAATGCACAGAAAGCAAAAGAATGATCAGTGATCACATAACATACCTCATCCATGCCCAAATTGACAACTTTCTCCTCAAGAGCCCCAAATTCCTGGACATTGAACTTGTTAAGCAGAGTGCTAGTAGAGATGGTTGACATGGGTTTCACCACTAGATCATCCATCACCATGAATGTAACCAGCTCTTTCACGTACCCTCTCTCAGTACTGGAGGAACTCGTTTTCGTTGCGCTTGGAGTTGGTGGGTCTACCATATTTTTCTCGTGGTTCATAACATTTCCGCACGAAGGACAGATTGCGCTTAAGTCATAAGCCAGATATGAGTCACAGGCGCGTCTTTTTCTAGAACAACTATACAATTTCATGAATGTCGATGATGATTCAATGTTTTGCAATAGAAGAGGGAGTCCAGTACCACCACCAGAGATGTTTACTTTGGGCTTTAGGAGAGTGTCTTTGCTCACGCCTGGTTGAAGGTAAATACTGCCTAAATTTTCAATGCTCTAGTAAATATTGCCGAAGCTGCCCTGTATTCCTTGCTTTTCGAAAAGAGGAACGAAAGTTCCGATGGGTAAGGCCAGACTGTGAAAGAGGAAATCGATGAATTCCTTGCCTGCTTCAGCAAAAAGCACTCTTTGGCTTTCTCTGTCTATCAGAAGTTTCAAACTCACATTGATTTCTTCCATGGACTCTGTAGCTATCCCTTTTTTTTTTTTTTTTTTTCAGAAGTTTTTGGGACAAACGATACACCTCATAGCTCTCATGTAAATTAGTACATGTTGCTTGGAAAGTCACAGTCTCCTGATGAACCACAGTTCACTGTCGGCCACAGATTGAAGACTTTGAAAAGTTATGAATATTGTTATTATTATTATTATTATTTTTTTGTATAAAATATAAAAATCACCCATTTGAGGCTGAAAACTATTTAGACTTTTCAAAAATATTTTATTTGTCATATGCTTTTATACTTATATTGTATGTGTTTTATTTTTTCAGCAACTAATTTGTGATTTGTTTAATTGCCAAATTTCACAATGATAGTTTGTCACAACTATCTGCACAAAATCTTAATACTAATTCAAAGGAATTAGAGCATTCCGTATCATTTTGTGCAATTTTTTTTGAGTCTATTTTAGTATAAAAATACACTTTTTATTTTTAAATTTTTATTCACTTTTCAAAATGTTCTTTATCTGATTATTTATTTACATAACATTTACTTAAAATATCAATTTTTTTAATTGTCACTCTTAATTTCGTCACATACAATAATCAATATTCACTTTTTTCTTTCGTTTTCGACATAAAAAAAGAAAAAATTAAAAAATTAAATGCATAATGAATAATGTCAGTATCAATTTACATAGTTACTATAACAATTATGTATTTTTTTTTGTTTTTTTTTTGTTTTTTACACAACTTTGCATGACATGATGTAAATGTATTTTGGACTTAATTTGTTAAAATGTGGTACTTTTTTATTAGGGTTGTGTTAACGGGCACCTTACGGTGCCCGTTAACAACCACTTTTGTGCAGTTTTTTGTCATAAAAAAATTAACAAATTTTTAATAGATTTTTATTCTTTTTGACAACCCCTTTAATAATTTTTTGCATTTTTTTTCCACTTTTGACAACCCTTTTAACAAACACCGTGTGGTACTTGTTAACATTTCCCTTTTTATTATTCAAACAAGAGTCTTATTAACAAGGACAAAATTTAAGTACAGTACCTTAGGTATTGTTCCTTAGGTTTCTCTCTTAAGATTCAACCATGTGACTACTTAACTAAAAAATACACTTCTATTTCATGAGCAAAAATTCACATGATAGAATTTTAAGAGAACCTAAAGAACAGTATCTAAATACTGTACCTAAGTTTTGCTTTATTACCAAATATACTTAAAAAATTTATCAATAAACTATTTTTATGAAAAATATAAAAAATTGTAATAAATTTTTTAAAAATATTTTCTATAAATAATTTCCATTCAAAGAATGATGTGTCAGGACTTAACACACATCATTATCTCATTGAAAGTTGTGCTCTTTAACTTTTCTCTCTCTTTTTTTTTTTTTTTTTTTTTTTCTCTCGCACAGTGTATCCTCAAGTCTTTCAACCAGAGACTAATCATTGTTCACGTGGGGTGGGCCCACGAAGGGGTAAAACGCTGGCCTAGGAAATTCTTTTCAAAGTGCAGGTAGCAAGACTCAAACTAGGGAGCACACCCAGTCGAGCCCAGTACAAGCACCTTGAGACCAAGAGCCCAACCAACTTGGCCATCCCCCTGGGTTAACTTTTCTCTTTTCTTTGTCCTTATGGTGCGTGAAACTTTACTGTTGTTTTAGTGGCCCTGCTCCCACTCCTCTAGCACGAAAGCTTTCCTGTACTATCTAAACTTCTGAAAATGTTTGTGATCATTATTTATTGTGCACCAACTATATTAGCTGATTAATGTTAGAAACACATAAAATAACACAATTTATGTTATAATTTGTCCACGTGATAAGTTGTAAGTAGCAAATATGAAGGTAGGTCTATGTAGAGATATACTTTTACTACTTACAACTTACCACACAAGCGAGTTGTGACACAAATTATACCATGCATTTTATGTAATCTTTGCATTACTCTTATTAGCATTATTAAAAGGCTTAAAAGGAAAGAGACTTCATAATTTGTTTAGAAAGATAAAACCTCATCGATGGTTCTTCTTTTTCTTTTTCTTCTTTTTGGAGAAAAAGCTTAGAAAATTGCTTTCTTTGCTTTTAGACTAAGGAAGGCTTACGCTTCTCACAAAAAAAGAAAAAAGAAAAAAGAAAAAAAAAAGACTAGGAAGGCTTACAGCTTGATTAAAAAAAACAAAAAAAAGAAATTATAAAAAGAAAAAAAAAAGAATAAGTGCTTGTTTGGAAGGAGGTTGTATTATTTATTTATTAATTTTTTTTTTTTGGTAAAGGTTTATTTGTATATTTATATGTATCAATCGTTGCATACAAGAGTATGTAACCAAAAAAAAAAAAAGAAGGACAAGTGTTTAACCCTTAAACACACATAAACACATATACATACATACATATATATATATATATATATATATATATATATATATATATATATATATATATATATATATTTATATGTACGTTTTTAGACCCCTTAAAACACAATTGGATTAATCTAGTTAATTGGCCAAGTGATTACTTAGTCCAAATTTCATATCTAGGTTAACACACAATCATATAATCATATCAATGTAAAGTGCGGAATAAAAAGAACACAAAGATATGATGACTTAGGAAACCACACCGGTAAAAATCTGGGGAGGATTTAATCTAGCTATCCTTAAGGTAAACTTGAATCTACTATAAAAGAATTGAAGTTTTACAATAGCGACTTAGACCACTAACATCCTATTGCTACCCACCAGTAGAAAACTTACTGACACGACCACGTGACAGCTCCAAAACCAGGGACTCCTTCTTTCTTGGATTCTCCAGCAAGTACAAGCACTCCTATTTGTGCCAGGAACAACAGTAGTAGTAGCACTAACAGGATCTGATAGTTTTTAGACCCCTTAAAAACACAATTGGATTAACCTAGGTAATTAACCAAGTTGTTACTTAGTCCAAGTTAACAAATCTAGGTTATCACAATCATATCATGCAAAGCAGCGGAAAGATAAATAACACAAAGATATGATCACCTAGGAAACCAAACCGCTAAAAACCTGGGAAGGATTTAACCTAGCTATCCTCAAGGTAAACCTGAATCCACTATGAAAGAATCAAAGTTGTTCAACAGGACTTAGACCACTAACATCCTATTGCTACCCACCAATAGAAACTTACTGACAAAACCACGTGCAAGCTCCGAAACCACGGACTCCTTCTTTCTTGGATTCTCCAGCAAGTACAAGCACACCCGCTTGTGTTTCTTTAAGTTCTTATGGCAGCAACTGAACGATCATCAAGCTCTTGAAGAAATCTCCTTCTTGATAATCCTAAACTTGTGTAAAGGAAAGCTCCTCACAGATCTCATAAGAGATTTACACAAACAGCAATATGAGCAACACTAAAACGTGGCTAGGGTTTGCCTTTTATACCTAGGGCAAATTAGAAAACCCTAAACATTTTAAAACAAACTAGGGCTGAGTTGGAATTCTACAGAAAAACACCTCTGACCCGATTTTCGATTGATCGATCCTAAGTTTTGATCGATCGAACTAGGCCGAGAAGCTTAAATGGTTCCTGCATCAGCTTATTCCAACTTTACATAAATGAACCAACTTTGAGCAAATCTAAACACGACTAAACATCTTGTTTTGATCATGGTTTGCCAACAATACACATTAGAGTTCTAAATACATAAAATCCTAAGTCTTTAGAACCTAACAAACTCCCCCTTTGGCAATCCGTGACAAAACACAACTAAAAGCTCAAAGTTTGCAAAGAAAAGCCCTTTACAAAAATAATGCTCATAAAAACAAATTCAATCCTAACTACTATCCATCAGTTGCAAGTGTAGATAGAAGCTCAATTGAATCAACTTGTATATTTCCTGAAACACTAAACAAAATGCATAATCGCATGTGTGGAAAATACAAGTAAACAAATTAAATTCTTGATATCAAACAACACACAATAAAGACATATATCAATGAATAACTCATAAATATAAATCAATAAGCAGTTGAAACAAGAAACATATATGGCAGTAAAAGTATCTCCTCCTAACATGAATAGCCCAACAAAAATATGGCAAGAGCTAAAAAGATAAAATACAATGTGAAGCACCTAGATACAATCTAAACTCCACAAGCTCCAACCAACAAACAAAAAAAATGGTCTCCCCCTGAAAACAAAACTCTACAAGTGTAAGTGCTCAACTACTATGTACTCCCTCTTTTTGTGACGGAATGCCAAAGGGCAATCAAAATCCATCATCAAAAGGAGGTGGCGGTGAAGATCGTCGAAACTGTGCCAACTCTGCGCGCAAAGCACGAATCTCATCGAGCATGTCCACCAAAATCTGTCCATGAGCTGCCTGAACGGTCAGGACATGATCCAATGTACGTTGAATGTCTGAATCATCCGAAGTAGTCGGTGGAGGAACATCAGCATCAGCAGCAGCACCAAACGCCTCAGCCGTATCAGCACCTGTAGAAGAGGGAAGAGGGAGAACAACACCAGATGACGCACCTCTAGGACGTGTAGGACCAACTCTCATGTGAGCAACCCTCTGCCTAAGGAAGGTGGCATCTATGGGAGCTACAACATGAACGGGCTCACTAGAAGGGAAACCATCTAGACCAAGAAACAACAAAATCCTATGAATGAAAATGGGATGAATAAGAGCATGTGCTACGGCAGAACTCCTATGAACTTCGTTCAAAGAACGAAGAAACAGATGAGGAAAGTTGATAGACGCACTAGACACAAAAGCGTATAGAAACACACATCCCTCAAAAGGGATGGTGTGGAGATGAGAAATAGGCCACAAAGAATGACACGCTATCCTAAAGAAAAGATAGGCTGTCTTAGTAAGCTCAGCAGACGTGATCCGAGGATCAGAACCCCACTGGATAGAAGACCCAGTGATGTATGACATGACGTCATCTAAGGGTGGAGACTCCTCATAGGGATAGACAAGCTCCCTAATGACTAGAACCCCAAGAGCATCAGCCACTACCCGAGGAGTAATGGTGAACTCAACACCTCATATCCAACTCCTAACAAGGGTGTTAGAATCATAGACGTGACAAGAGAGATTCGAAAAGAACTCTCTAATCAGGGCGGTCGGGGGTGGATGATCTATCTCTAACAGGGACAACCAACCTCTAGACTCAAGGTTTGCCCTAATGGCTGGATCAACCTCATCTAAAACCACAGAATGCTCAGCCCAAATGTTACACTTACAATTCAGCTTCTCATAAACCTCTCTGCTTTTGTCATTCCTAAATACCTCACTCCTAGAGGGAGACTCAGAGGAAGTGGAGGGGGTCCTATGGGCTCTAGTCTTCCTAGGCATGGTGCTAGGATAAGGACAAAGACACAAAGCAAAAAAAAAAAAAACAAAAAACAAAAACCAATGACAGACTGTAAGTTAGCACAAAAACAATATAGAACAAAAATCTATATGATGCATGAACAGAGTAAATGTCATGAAACAGAGTAAATCTATATAATGCAGTGAAATTAAGTTCAAGTTCACAAAATTGGCTTGAGCATAGAGTTTCTAAACAAAAACCCCAAAAATTTGAATAACCACTTTTTCGATTTGTAAAAATTGACCAATTGATCATCACACAAGATAGATTACATAAAATAATGATCAATTACATCAATTCAACAAGCCAATTTCATCAATTGAAACCAATTTGAACAAAATCCCCAATTCGGGTTCAATACAAGCCCTAGAATTTTTAATTTTTCACAAATCCCCAAATTGATCAAATTAACCAACATAGATCATGAATATATCAATATAGCAACAAAACCCATTGATCAAATTCACAAAATAAGGTTTGATTCATCAAAAATCCCAAATTATGCATAGTCCGAAAATTTTACCCAAAAACCATGAAATAATGCATGAAACATGAAAAACAATGCAAAAGGAAGGGTAATATGGACATACCGGCTTATGGAGAGAGAAACCTAGCAAGAAATTTGGAGGAAAACGACAAAGAAATCCTTGTGGAGCCTTGCCGAGTCAGAGAGAGAGAAAAAGTTTTGAAAAAGTGGTTTGAACAAGTCAAATATGATTTTTTAAAAACCTGATTCACGAGTTTCGATTGATTGAAAAACAGCTTCGATTGATCGAAACAGACAGAGGCTTCTTTAAAAAATTTCAAACAATTTGAAAACAATTTCGATTGATTGAAAAACAGATTGGATCAATCGAAACAGACAGAGGCTTCCTTAAACAATTTAAAACAATTTCAATTGATCGAAAAATAGATTGGATCAATCGAAACTGGCAGAGGCTCACAAAATTTTGAGGAAAAACACAGTTTTTGAAAAAAATTTTAGGAACAACTCAAAGCATTGAAATTGATGAACAAAATGCATGAGTATGTGATGATATGATTTTCAAAAACAAGGAGTTAAGCCCAATTTTTCCAAAGTTAAAATTTCTTACATTCTCCATAAATTTTCAATCATCAAATCAGTTTTGCATAAAACTCAAAGTATTTGCAAACTTGGTTGGTCAGACCAAAGACACACACAATAACATGTACAATGTTTAGCAAAGAGTAACTTGTATAGTGTGTGCAACTAGCAAAAACTTGAGATACATGTGAGGTGATATGAATATAGCAATTAAACACAAAGTCTACAAAATTCATCACATAGAATTTGAAAAAGACTGTCACCTAAAGAGTTACATCATATAACTCTCACATCTCCTAGATCATAAGCTTGCAATCATGTAAGTTTCTTGATTTTGCCTCATATTGTTCACACAAATTTTAATTATTCAGAAACTTATTAAAATAGCCGAGATAATGTACACACCAATTTTATTTGATTGATTTAACATTAAGTCTAATAATGTACACACCAATTTTAGCATTAAACTGAGGCTACACCTTATGTTCTTTTTGTGCATGTGCTACACTTTTTCGAGCACAAAATCTTACGATATGCACTAAGGTGTTCATGATTGGCTAGTGAACAGTGGTGAGATGGTTATTTATGCCTTTCTCTAAAGGTTCAAATCCGACAGTCAAAGACAAGTGACTTCAAGATCAAGACAAAGTGATCAAAACCATAAACATCTTTCCCACACAACATGCACTACAAATCTTCAACTAGTAAAGTGCAATAAGTAAGCTCATCAAAGCTAAACAAGGTACAAAAGACATGTTATGTGAAAATAAATTGACCAACCTTGTTTTCAAAAACCAAGAAAATAGTGCAAAAACATAATTTGGTTCCTTTTTTTTTTTTTTTTGAAGAAATAAACAAAAACAACCTAGAATGAAATGCATGAATGTTATGCAATGCAAATCCTAGAAACAAAGAAAACAAAAACCAAAAAACAAAGGTCACAAAGAATAGCAATGAAGCACAAGGACCAAGAAAGCCAAGACAGATCAGGGATACAGAATCACACCAATTACTTGACGAAGTGTCTCAAACTTACTTCTATCAAGAGGTTTGGTGAAAATGTCGGCATTCTGTCGTTCAATAGGGATATACTCAAGACACACAATCTTTCTTTCAACAAGATCTCTAATGAAGTGATACCTAATCTCTATGTGCTTAGTCTTAGAATGTTGAACAAGGTTTTTAGATATATCAATAGCACTAGAGTTATCAGAGTAAACAACCATGGTATCTTGGGATATCCCATAATCAGTTAAAACCTTTTTCATCCAAAAAAGCTATGAGCAACAACTTCCAGCAGCAATATATTCTGCCTCTGCAGTAGACAAAAACACAGAATTTTACTTTTTACTCATCCAAGCAACAAGATTGGCTCCTACATAAAAACACCCACCTGTGGTGCTTTTTCTATCATCAGCATTACCAGTCCAATCAGAATCAGAAAAACCAGCAAGAGACAGATTAGACTTTTTACTATAAAATAATCCATAATCACAAGTTCCACTAACATATTTAATGATTCTTTTGATAGCATTCAAGTGTGAAACTTTAGGATTAGATTGAAATCTAGAACAAACACCAACACTAAAGACAATATCAGGCTGACTAGCAGTCAAATACAAAAGACATCCAATCATGCTTCTGTATAATGTAACATCAACAGACTCACTTGACGGATCATTTGTTAATTTTGCATTGGTAGCCATTGGTGTTCTAGCATGTGCAGCATTGTCCAGTCCAAATCTTTTGACTAGATTCCTTGCATATTTTGCTTGGTTGATGTAGATTCCTAAGTCCGTTTGCTTCACCTGTAATCCCAAGAAATAAGTTAGTTCACCAACTATACTCATTTCGAACATAGCCTTCATTTCATTTGCAAAAGAATGAGCAAGAGAGTCATTAGTAGCACCAAAAACAATATCATTAACATAAATTTGAGCTACAACAAAACTATTCTTATCCTTTCTTATGAAGAGAGTAGTGTCAGCAGATCCCCTTTTGAATTCATGCTCAGTGAGATATGCAGTCAATCTATCATACCAAGCCCGTGGAGCTTGTTTCAAACCATACAGGGCTCTCTTCAATTTATACACATCATTCGGTCTGTGAGGATCAATAAAGCCTTTCGGTTGTTCAACATATGCCTCTTCTTACAACATTCCATTCAAGAAAGCACTTTTGACATCCATTTGATATAGCTTGAAATTCAGGTGACTAGCTATAGCCAACAGTATCCTAATGGATTCCAATCTTGCTACCGATGCAAAGGTCTCATCGAAGTCAATCCCTTCCACTTGTGTGTAACCTTGAGCAACAAGTCTTGATTTATTTTTGATAACAGTGCCATGTTCATCTGACTTGTTCTTAAAGATCCATTTAGTTCCAATTACATTTACACCCTTTGGTCTAGGAACTAATTCCCACACATCATTCCGAACAAATTGATGAAGTTCTTCATGCATAGAGTTTACCCAATCAGCATCTTGAAGAGCCTCATCTACTTTTTTCGGTTCGAATTGGGACAGATAGCATGAGTGTGTAATTACACTTAAGGCTTTTGATCTTAATCTCATGTTATCATTCAGACTTCCCAACATGTTTGTGGAGGGATGATTAAGCCTTACTCTAGTAGAAGGACCTTTGACTAGAGATGTGGAGGTACCTTTCTGTTCTGATGAAGGACTAAACTCATGTTGAGCCTGTTGAGTCTCATGAACCGGAGTGGATGGTTTCGGACTTGATGGCACAGAAATTGCATCATTCAGCACCATCAACTCTTCATCACTGTGCTTCCCAACATAATTAACAGGAAGTGAGTCATCAACCTCCATAGGCTTATCTTGAACCGGAGCAGTACTTTCTGAATGTGCTTCTAGACATACTTCATCATTGATCACATCATTTGACGATTCCATGACTGTTTTGGTTCTCAGATTATACACTCTATATGCTCTACTAGTAAAGGAGTACCCTAGAAAATATCCGTTGTCACTCTTTGCATCAAATTTTTCTAGGTTCTCTCTATCACGTAGAATGTAACAATCACTACCAAATATCCTGAAATACTTAACAATCGGTTTCTTTCCTCTCCAGAGTTCATAAGGAGTCTTCTTGGAATCAGGTCTGAAATACACCCAGTTGAGTGTATGACAAACAGTGTTAACTGCTTCTCCCCAGAAGGATTTGGGAACCTTTTTATTGTGTAGCATGACACGTGCCATCTCTTGAACAACCCTGTTTTTCCGTTCCACTATTTCATTCTGTTGAGGTGTCTTGGGTGAAGAGAACTCTTGATGTGTGCCTTGATCATTGCAGAAAGTAGCCAGTTTGGTATTCTCAAATTCTCTTCCATGGTCACTTCTGATTCTGCCTATCACAGTATCTTTCTCAACCTACAATTTCTTGCACAGATGTATCATCTTCTCAGGAGCCTCAGCTTTATCTTTCAAAAGCACAGCCCAAGTATATCTAGTAAAGTCATCCACAACCACTAGAATATATTTCTTTCCACCTAAACTCTGAACTCTAGTAGGACCCATAAGATCAATGTGCAGTAAGTCTAGAGGTCTTGAAGTTTGAACACTTGCTATAGACGGATGTTTAGATTTTATCTGTATACTTATCTAACATGGTCCACATATGCATTTATCTATCTTCTCAAACTTAGATAAACCAACAATAGCATCACATTTGGAAATCTTTTCTAACTGCTTATGACTTGCATGCCCCAATCGTTGATGCCACAAATCAACTTGATCAATCTTTGCACTAAAGTACTTGTTGCTTATACTAGGTGTTAGGCCATAACAGTTGTCAGCTGTCCTTACACCAACACACATACAGTCACCTCCTCCATCAAGTATCTCACATTCATACTTAGTGAAGAGAACATTCAATCCATTGTCACAAATCTGACTGATACTAAGTAAATTTGTTTTCAGTCCATCAACATACCAAACATCTTCAAAGACCAGCAACCCTGGAATGTCCACAGTTCCAATGCCTCTGATCACAGATTTGCTTCCATCTCCAAAAGTGACTGTTCCAATCTTTCCTTCAAAGAGAGTCTTGAATAATCCTTTGTTTCCTGTCATATGCCTGGAACAACCACTATCCAAATACCAAAGACAAGAATCACGTGCCTTTAAGGCGGTTAAGGCAGTATAACACAAGTAATTTTTATCACATGTGATAGGACCAAGAAGTTCAAGGAAAGATTTAACAAAAGCAACAAGAGACAAATACAACAAGTAAGCAAGTTGATGAATAAGCAAAAAGATTTTCCAAGAATCCATAACAATAAGGGTCAAGGATCAGCTCAGTGATCAAAAGATCAACAACAAGAGAGCAACCCACTCTGATACCACTTGATAGTTTTTAGACCCCTTAAAAACACAATTGGATTAACCTAGGTAATTAGCCAAGTTGTTACTTAGTCCAAGTTAACAAATCTAGGTTATCACAATCATATCATGCAAAGTAGCGGAAACATAAATAACACAAAGATATGATCACCTAGGAAACCAAACCAGTAAAAACCTGGGGAGGATTTAACCTAGCTATCCTCAAGGTAAACTTGAATCCACTATGAAAGAATCGAAGTTGTTCGACAGGACTTAGACCACTAACACCATATTGCTACCCACCAGTAGAAACTTACTGACATGACCACGTGTAAGCTCTGAAACCACGGACTCCTTCTTTCTTGGATTCTCCAGCAAGTATAAGCACATCCGCTTGTGTTTCTTTAAGTTCTTATGGCAGCAAATAACGATCATCAAGCACTTGAAGAAATCTCCTTCTTGATAATTCTAAACTTGTGTAAAGGAAAGCTCCTCACAGATCTCACAAGAGATTTACACAAACAGCAATATGAGTAACACTAAAACGTAGCTAGGGTTTACCTTTTATACCTAGGGCAAATTAGAAAACCCTAAACGTTTTAAAACAAACTAGGCCTGAGTTGGAATTCTGCAGAAAAACGCCTCTGACCCAATTTTCGATTGATCGAGCCTAAGCTTCGATCGATTGAACCAGGCCGAGAAGCTTGAATGGTTCCTGCATCAACTTATTCCAACTTTACATAAATGAACCAACTTTGAGCAAGTCTAAACACGACTAAACATCTTGTTTTGATCATGGTTTGCCAACAATACACATTAGCATTCTAAATACATAAAATCCTAAGTCTTTAGAACCTAACAGGATCAACAGACGCCTCACCAGAAGTAGTACCTGTAAAAGAAAGAGGGGGTGCGGTACTAGAAGGGTCAACTCGAGGGCGTTTAGAGCTTTCTCTCATTTGAGCAGCCTTCTGCCTAAGAAAAGTGGCACCTATGAGAGCAATAATGTGTACGAGCTCAGAGGCTGGGAAGTCATCTAAACTTAAAAACAACAAAATCCTATGAATGAAAACAGGATGAAAAAAAGCATGAGCAGTAGAGGAACTCCTATGAACTTCGTTCAAAGAACAAAGAAACAGATAAGGAAAACTAATAGGAGCATCCGTAACAAGAGCATACAAAAATGCACATCGCTCCAAAGGAATGGTTTGTAGATAAGAGATAGGCCACAAGGAATGACATGCTATCCTAAAGAAAAGATAGGTAGTCTCAGTGAGCTCAGCAAAAGTGATTCGAGGATCAGAATCCCACCGGATAGAAGAACCAGTGATGTATGATACGATGTCGTCTAGGGGAGGAGACTCATTATAAGGATAAACAAGGTTCGGGACCACGAGTACCCCAAGAAGGGTTTGCTGTTCCTGTTGGTGGTGCTGCTGCAGTTGTTCCTCCACCACCTACTTCAGATGACTTTGACATTCGTCGTACATTGGAGATTGTCATGACTGTTCAGGCAACTCATGGTCAGATTTTGGTGGACGTGCTTGATGAGCTCCGTGCTTTGCGAGCAGATTTGGTGCATCTTAAACGTTCGCCTTCACCACCTCCTTTTGATGATGGATTCTGATTGCCCTTTGGCATTCCGTCACAAAAAGGGGGAGTATATTTGGACACTTGTAGAGGAGTTTTGTAGTTAGGGGGAGAGATTTTGTTTGTTGGAGCTTGTGAAGTTTAGATTGTATCTAGGTGCTTCACTGTGTATGTATCCTTTTTGGCTCTTGATGTATTGTTTTTGGGCTATTCATGTTAGGAGGAGATACATTGTTATCTGTGTTTTTTGTTTTACTGCTCATTGATTTATATTTATGAGTTATTCATGATATATGTCTTTGTTTTGTGTTTTGTGAAATCAAGAATTTATTTTTATTTTACTTGTATTTTCCACACATGCGTTTATGCGTTTGTTGAGTATTTCAAGAAATATACAGGTTGATTCAGTCGTGTTGCTGTCTACCCTTGCAACTGATGGATAGTAGTTAGGTTGGATTATTTTGTAACGGGCATTATTTTTGTAAAGGGCTTTTACTTGTAACTTTAAGTATTGTGTTTGTTTTTTGTCACGGATTGCCAAAGGAGAAGTTTGTTAGGTTCTAAGTACTTAGAAACTAATGTATTAGAACTCTAATTTGTATTGTTGGCAAACCATGATCAAAACAGGTTTTTAGTCTTGTTTTAGACTTGCTCAGAGTATGTATTTTATGTTAAGTTGGAATCGAGCTGCAGCAGAATTCATTGTACAATTCGGTCTGGCTCGATCGATCGAGAATTAGACTCAACCGATCGAAAGTTAGGCAGAATGTTTTTTCTGTAGAATTTCCAACTTAGCCCTAAGCCCATATGACGTATAAGGTTTTATGTTTTACCCTAGGTATAATAAGGAAACCCTAGCCACGTTTTTGAGGTTGCTCTATTTGCTGTGTGTGTGAATCTCTTGTGAGATCTGAGAAGTGGTTGCCTTTACACATGCTTAGGATTATCAAGAAGGAGATTTCATTGAGAGCTTGATGATCATTCAGTTGCTGCAATAAAAGATTAAAGATACACAAGCAGGATTGCTTGTACTTGCTGAAGAATCCAAGAAAGAAGGAGTTTGTGGTTTCGGAGCTGTCACGTGGTCGTTTCAGTAAGTTTTCTACTGGTGGGTAGCAAAAGGATGTTAGTGGTCTAAGTCGCTATTGTAAAACTTCGATTCTTTTATAGTGGATTCAAGTTTACCTTAAGGATAACTAGGTTAAAACATAAAACCCTACACGTCATATGGGCTTAAGGCTGAGTTGGAAATTCTGCTAAAAAAATATTCTGCCTGACTTTTGATCGATCGAGTCTAATTCTAGATTGATCGAGTCAGACCGAATTGCACAATGAATTCTGCTGCAGCTTGATTCCAACCTTACATAAAACACATACTTTGAGCAAGTCTAAAACAAGACTAAAAACCTGTTTTGATCATGGTTTGCCAACAATACAAATTAGAGTTCTAATATATTAGTTCCTAAGTACTTAGAACCTAACAATATATACACGCGTATATATATATATATATATATATATATTTTTTTTTTTCTCCTACATATTCTCGTATTCTTGTATGCAGCAATTGTCGCAACGCACCAAAACATTAAGGGGGTGTTTGGATTTCTAGTTTCCATAACTTATAACTCTATTTCCATAACTCATAACTCAAAAATTGTGGAACCTATGACTCAAAAGCTTATTTGGATTTCAATAACTTTGTTTCCAGTTTTTTTTTTTTTTTTTTTTTCCATCACTTAATTCTCTGATTTTTGAGTGATGAGTTATGGAAACTGAAAACACATTTTAGTTATTTTCAGTTTCCATAACTCTGTTTTTAATGGCATTTTTGTAATTAAAATTAAATATGGGTCCCACGGTCAAACTTTTTGCTCTCTCCAATAGACTTTATCTTCTTTTCTCTTTTTTCTTTTTCTTTTTGTCTTTCACGGGTCTAGTACAAACCTTTCTCTATTCTCTTCTTCTTTTCTTCTTTTCTTTTCTTTTCATGTTGGTTTCTAGGCTTGGGATTTTTATTTTTATTTTTTTATTTTACAGGGTTTCCATTCCTTTTTCTTTTCTTGAGTTCGACGAAGTTGTCGCTGCCGTTGATGTCGAAGTTGTTGCCGCTGTTGATGTTGTTGTTGCTATTGTTGTCACTGTGGGTTTTAGCGGCGGCTGCGGTAGTGGTTTTTCCATTTTTTTTTGGTTTTTGGAAAAGAAAAATACTGGATAGCCTAATAAATTACTATATAGCCATTTGGTTATATTGTAGATCTGGGAAAAGCATGAAAATAAGGATCATGGTGGGCTTGATTAAAATATGTGTTAACATGGATGAAGAGAAAAGCAAAGAAAAATAGGGGAAAATAAAGAGAAAAGTAGAGAAAAATGAAGGGGAGAGGCAGGGGAAAAAGAAAAAAGAAAAAAAAAAAAGAGAGAGAAAAGTCAACTGACATTGAGTCAATGTGTGGGTCCCACAAACAGTTGAAAAATATTGAGTGATGACAAGTGAGTGATGGTGCCAAACGAGGTGGGGTGTAGGGAGTTGGGTATTTTAAGTGATGAGTGACGGAAATTGAGTGAGGAGTGACGAGTGATGAAAAAAAAAAAATCCAAACAAGGCGTAATTTTCTAAATAGTTTTCAACTTCAAATGGGTGAACTTTTTTACAATATTCATAACTTTTTATTACATGAGCTCATTGAGCTATCCAGTGTACCGTCTGTCCCAAGAAAAAAAAAAAAAAAAGGCAGTCCATGGAATGGAAGAAACCAACGTAAGTTTGAAACTTATGATAGACAGAGACAGCCAATGAGTGTTTTTTGCTGAAGCGGGCAAGGAAATCATCGATTTCCTCTTTCAAATTCTGGCCCTACCTGTCGGAACTTTCATTCCACTTTTCGAAAAGCAAGGAATGCAGGGCAGCTTCGGGAATATTTTCGAGAGCATTGAAAATTTAGGTAGTATTTACCTTCGACCAAGCGTGAACAAAGAGATTCTCCTGAAGCCCAAAGTCCACATCTCTGGCAGTGGTGGTTCTGGGCTCCCTCCCCTATTGCAAAACGTTGAATCATCACCATCATCATCATCTTCGAGATCCACGAAATTCTATAGGTGTAAAAATGTCAGCAATAGCTGTGACCCATATGTAGCTCATGACATTAGAGCAATCTGTCCTTCGTGTTCTCGGGTTATGAACTGCGAGCAACATATGGTAGACCGACCAAGTCCAAGCGCAACGAAACTGAGTTCCTCATGTACTGAGGGAGGGTACGTGAAAGGGCTGGTTACATACATGGTGATGGATGATCTAGAGGTGAAACTTATGTCCACCATCTCTAGCATCACTCTGCTAATTAACAAGTTTAATGTCAAGGGAATAAGGGCTCTTGAGGAGAAGATGGTCAATTTTGGCATGGATGAGGTATGTTATGTCACTCATTCTTTTGCTTTCTGTGAATTAATCCATTACTTCTATTTTATTAATTTCTTCTTTTTCTTTCCCCGAGTACATTAATGGTGAAAGCTATTGCAAAATAATACTCAAATTGAGTTTTTAGTTTTAGCTATTTCATGTCCTATATTCCAGTTGGCACGTACATGTTTTGTTTTATTTCTTTTCTGAAAATCTATTTGATTTTGGAATGTGCCTATTTCAATGTGAAGATGTGATATTTCACTGATCTAAATATAATTATTAATTATTTTGTTCCTTAATTTATGTGGTTTGTTAGGGGGTAAAGTTGCTCAAGGCTTCTCTGTATTCCAAGAGTGTTCTAACTGATGTCTTCCTCCCGATGGTGAAACAAGAAGTCAATTATGAGAATTGAGTGTAACACTTGCCTGTGGAAGAAAACCCTTCTCATACATGGAAGAAAACCCTTCTCATCACTAATATTGCTTGGTATCACTAATTTATGAGGACCATAAAAATGACTTGAGGTAGTGCTAGCAGTCTCTCAAGCCACATGGCATTATCATGTTAGCTTTGATACCATCATGTCACAACTTGAGATAATGCTAGTCATATCTACACAAAAAATCATAATGACCAGTCAAAGTTACAAACAATGTTCATTGTGATCACTTATACAGTTAATATCTACTTATTAATAAACTTTCTAATGTGAGACTTGGTACACATGTGCACAATCTATACTCATATCTAGTCTAATAACAATCCCGATAGAATAAAAAGTTCTTTTTGCTGAAGCAGACAGAATTCATCGACTTCTTTCACATTCACCGCCAGCTGCTTGGAACTGTCATTCCTCATCTAAAAAGCAAGTAATGGTGGACATCTTATTGGAAACCTATATGATAGTATTGAAAATTTAAGTGTACGTTTTTAGACCCCTTAGAAGGTCTAAAAACACAAGTTGTTTAACCTAGTTAATTAGCCAAGTGATTACTTAGATAAATTATTCAGATCTAGGTTAACACAAACAAATCATATCATGTAAACAATGCAGAAAAGTAAATAATATAACGATATGATAACCCAGGAAAACCAAACTGGTAAAAAACCTGGAGAGGATTTAACCTAACTATTCTCAAGGTAAAACAGATCTACTATGAAAGAATTGAAGTTTTACAATAAGACTTAGACCACTAACATCCTATTGCTACCTCGAGTAGAAAAATTACTACCACGACCATGTGACAACTCCGAGTCCACGGACTACTTCTTTCTTTGATCCGCAGCAACCACAAGTTCTCCCACTTGTGTTATTCTTTAAGTTCTTGAAATAGCAACTGAAGAGATCACCAAGTTCTCGACATTAATCTTGATCTTGATAACCCTAAGTGTTAGGACATATGTGTTTCACTTGTTAAGAACATATGTCATGATTTTATGTAATTGGCTTATCCTTTGACAAAACGCACTTTACTTGTATTTGGGTAGATTTAGGATGTTTTAAATACTTCAAGAAACCTTGTTTCAAGATCAAGTATTGAAGCTTTCAAGTCTGTTCAAGAAAACAAGTTCAGAGTGCAAAATTATTAAAGCTCGACAGCTGGTCGACAGCTGCATCTATCGAGCTTAAGGAAGCTGTTCTTCAGTAGGTGTGCTCGACACCTTCTCGACAGCTGCTCGACACCTGCTATCTATCGAGGTTTATGATTTTCAGATTCTCAATTTGATTTTCTTGAGATCCGTGGATGTGTCTTTGAGCCTTCTTTTCTCCTAACCCTAGACATATAAAAGGATTGTTTTAAGGGCCGTCAAAGTGTTCACAAATTGTACAAGCTTTGAGCAAACTCTGTTCAAGCAAATTGTGACCGAAGACAAAGTTCTTGCCCTAGTTCATCTCTTTCTCTTGAAGAAGTTGTTGTGTATGTGCACCTTAGGGTTTTGTGACCAAGCATCTTCTTGATCTTCATCTTGTAGATGAACTGAAGAACTTTGCAACCAACAACCTTTTTAGTTGGTGATTGAAGCCGCGTACTGGGATCCGCGCAATTGGTTAGTCACGTACTGGGAGTCGTGCTTCTGAAAGGGGAACTGTCACTACAGAACAAGTCTAATTGGGTATTGGGGTAAGGGTTCAACTGTAGGTTGGTAAGGTACTGGGATTCCTTTCTTGTAATCGCTTGTTGTGATAATAGTGGAGTTTCGGGAGTGGTGACTTGAAAATCACCTGGTGGAGTTTTTGCCGTAAGGTTTTCCCCATTCGTAAACAAATCATCGTGTTATTTATTTTCCGCTGCATATTTAATTTATTGGTGATTTGTTTGTGCTATCATGCATTTGCATGATAAATTGATTAATTGATAACTTGGCTAATTAATTAATTAATCTCTATCACAAGGGGATTCAGTTTGTGGCCTATCAAGTGGTATCAGAGGGGGCACACTCTGATTAGGGTTTAATCTTTGCTGTGTTGATCCATTGACCCCTGTTTGTCATGGATAGAGGACAGTCATTAATCATACCTCCTTTATTTGATGGCACTAACTATGCATACTGGAAAGTACGCATGAGAGCTTTCTTGCAGTTTTTAGATGAAAAAGTGTGGCAAGCTGTGGAGATAGGCTGGACTAAGCCTACAAAAGCACCAGCCGACTGGGATGATGCCAAGATCAAGGCGGCAAACTTCAACAGCAGAGCTTTGAATGCAATGTTCAGTGCTGTCACCAATGAGGAGTTCAAGAAGATATCCTCCACTGAAACTGCCAAGGAGGCTTGGACCATTCTCCAGACAACCTTTGAGGGTACGAAAGCTGTCAAGGACTCAAAACTTCAGAGGCTCACTACAAGCTTTGAAGAGATAAAGATGGAGGAGGATGAGTCTTTTGATGAGTTCTATGCCAAGCTAAAGGACATAGTGAACTCAGCCTTCAATCTTGGAGAAATCATTCCTGAACCCAAGATTGTGAGGAAAGTGCTCAGATTTCTGCCCGAGAGATTTCATGCCAAGATTACGGCAATAGAGGAATCAAAGGATATTGACAAGATTCCTTTGGCTGAGCTGGTTGGAAACTTGCAGACCTACGAGCTAGGGTTGACAAGAATAGGCAAGTCGGGTAAAAGCAAGAGTATGGCACTGAAGCCCAAGAGCAGTGAAACAGATAAATCTTCTAATGATGAAGATTCCAAGATGAAGTCCTACATCACCAGGCAGTTCAAGAAGTTTATGAAGAATGCCAATGGAAAGGGTTTCGACAATAACCGCAGGCAATCCAGTTCTTCTCAGTTTAAAGGCCAAGACAAAGGGAAGAAGGATGCTAAGGAAGGTGGTCTGTACACTATTCCCTCAGGACCTAAGTGCTTTGGGTGTCAAGGTTTCGGTCACATGAAGCATGAGTATCCTACATACCTCAAGAGCATTGGGAAGAGCAAGGCATTTGCTGTTACCTTGAGCGACACTGAGCCTGAGGATGATTCCGACAATGAGGATGACGGAATCTTAAATGCCTTCATGGCCACGGTCAATCCTACTGATGGGATTGTTGAAGATGTGGTTGAAGAAGAGGAACTGGTGGATTCTAAGTTTGAGAAGATGGATGATCAAGATGACATCCATACAGCCTATGAGAAGCTGTATAAGCTTTCTGAGAAGCATGAGAAACTGTATAGGCTAACCACCAAGAAGCTCAGTGATGTGGAACTTGACCGTGAGGAGCTTTCCACAAAGTTTGATGAGGCCAATCAGACTATTGGAGCACTGAGATTCGAGAACAATTTCTTGGCTGAGAAGACCAAGAAGCTTGAAGCCGAGTTGTTTCAAGTCAGAGCTCAATTGGAGAGGACTTCAAGCGCAAAACTGGATGAGATGCTAACCATTCAGAAATCTGCTTCAGATCGAACAGGCTTAGGGTATGGTCTTTCTTCCTCTAATACTGCTTCTTCTAGTACTACTGTTTTTGTTCCTCCTGCTAATAATGTTAAAACTGAGAACAATGAGATTAAAACTGAATTAGCTAGTGAGAATTTAGACAAGGGTAAATCTATCTTAGGAGCACCCCCTAAGCTTGAGAAGAAAGATGTTAAAAACCCTAGGGCTAAGAAGGCTAACTCTTAAAAGCCTAAACAAAAGAAGCAGCATCTCTGTCATCATTGTGGAGCCGTCGGTCATACTCGACCAAATTGCTACAAGTGGCTTGCCACTCAACAGAGCAACGGCCTGATAGCATCTAGGAACCAGAATCAACTTCAATCCTCTTTTGCTCCCCTTGGTGATCTTCTCAAAGCCCTCATGTTCCTTTCGAACTTGAACGGTTTTAATTCTTCCCCTTCACCGTCGGTTCAAAGGCTTGCTAGACGGAAAGGTTCTTCCAAGGTGTGGAAGGAAAAGGGCTCCAAGTGATTCTGTCACTTTTCTCTCTCTCTTCTTGTTTTTGTGTGTGCATTACTTACGTGTTTTGCTTTTATGTTTTGAGTCAGTCTAGTTTTTATGCTTTGTTTGTTTAACATGTTTTTGTTTGATTATTTTTTAGTTTTTGCTTTGTTTTGTTTTTCATATAAAAAAAAATTGAAAAATCAGAAAAATACAAAAACAGTGTGTGTTTTGTATACTTTGGTACTTGTGTACCTTGGATGGCCATTGAAACAAAATCTTCTAAACTTTGTATCATTTGTAGCTTAGATGAACATCTCTATGCACAACTAAGCAAGTGAGCTTTGTGGCTCGTGTTTGTGATGAGTACGATTAAGTTGTCTCTTAAACTTAACATGCATATCACTCTTTTTGACGGAAAGGACTAAAAAATCCTGAGAGAAAGGCATAAATAACCATCTCATCATTGTTGCCCGCCAATCATAATAACACACTTGTATGCTTCGGCATAGCAAAAGTGCAGTGTCAATGACATTTGTGTGCTTAGGCATAGTAGAATTGGAATGTCAAATATCATTGGGTAGTTCTTTTCTCTCTTTTATAAGCCCATGCATGATATGTTTAAAAGAAAAATATGCGAAGAAAAATCAAAAGCAAAAAGATCAAAAATGCTTTAAATACGATTGCAAGCGTGTATTCTAGGAGATGTGGGAGTTATAGGATGTACCTCAAAGGTGATAGTCCCCATCAAGCAGTTATGATTGTGTGTGAGTTAAAGTGATTTTCTCATATCTCAAATCGTCATAACATGTATACACTTATGCAATCTTGCGATGTTTTTCACACACAACACGCAATATTCTTTGCTATTCTTGATACATGTGCATGTACAATGTGATTTGGCCATCACAAGGTTTTACATGTGTTAATGTATGCTCAATAAACCGTCTTGACTTGTTTTTGAAATATAAAATTAGTTAGACTTGTTTAGTGTGTGTGTGTGTGTTTTTGGAGATCCATGTGCTTAAATTTTCATCTGAGAGATGATTTTAGGAGCTTAATATGTTGATTGGATCATTGGTTGAGTTGCATGTTGGATTGCATTCATGTTTGTGTTTTTCACATCTCGAAAAACTGTTTTTAAAAGCTGGCTTGACACCTCCTCGATACCTCCTCGATAGCTGGCTATCTGTCGAGCTTCCTTAAGCTTTTTCTTATCGCAATCTCGCCTGCACCTCGATACCTAGTGGATCTATCGAGATTGGGTCTGTATGCTCGATAGCTTCTTGATACCTGGTGGATCGATCGAGCTTCTGTTCTTGATACTGATGTGTTGTTCCTCGACACCTCAGCTGTCGACGAGTATTTTCTCGACACCTCCTCGACAGATCCCTCGATACCTCTCGATACCTTCATCTGTCGAGATTTACTGGCTTCCTATATAAGGACTTTGTGCGATTCGGTTCTCATTTCATTCGATATCTCTCTCGATACTTCTCTGTTTCTCTACCAAAAACTCTCCAATCTCACTCCTATCTTGGTTCTTAAGGATTTTACAAGTTTTTTCCAGTTTTTCTTCACTTGTTAAGCTTCTAATCCTTTCTCATTCATGCATTTCATGTTTTGAAACCTAGGATTTGGGGTTTTTGAAAATATTTGGGGTTTTTCAAAATTGATGAGTTTTGATTGAAATTTTGGGTTGGGTTTTCACTTAAATGTGTTTAAAACCTCATACATTGCATTACATTAGCATTATAATGGTATTGCCATGCATTTAGATGTGTGCTATATGTTTGTGTGCTGATAGGTTTGGATTGGGCCGAGCCCATGATGCAATTTCTTTTGCATGTCACATGTTCATGCATTTCCCATGCATACGTACTTCTTTTCAATATATTTGATATATTTGAAAATGTTTGGGACTTTTCTGATTATTTTTTCTTTCTCTCCCTCTCTGTTGTTTACGTTAGTCGTGTCTATGGCACCTAAATGTAAATCCACTCCAGCCCGGAACCCTCTTCGTTCCGGTGCTTCTTCTTCGTCTGATCCTACCTTATCTCATATCCGGTTCTGTGATGGTGATGCCTTTAAGGCATTTTCAGAGAACTTTTCTAGACGAGGCATTCATTCGGAATGCCAAGTCATCTTGTCAGATTTTGCTGACATCGACCTTCCCTCTGTCATTCACAGTAGGGGATGGGAGTCACTGTGTGACGCCCCGGTCACCTTTCCTCTCGTGCTTATCTAGGAGTTCTACTCCAACATGCACGGGATTGATCGGTCTGTATCGCTTTTCTTCACTCGCGTTCGGGGTATGCGCATTCCTATCACACCGCAGTTAGTTACGGATGTGCTTCGGGTTCCTAGGATAGAGTTTCCTAACTATCCTGGTTGTGAGCGTCTGAGGATTGTGTCCAGGGATGAGCTCATGTTTGCTTTCTGTGAGCGCCCTACTTCTTGGGGTGAGCGTCTTTTTACACCATGTCGACCTTTTGCTAAAGGTCCTAGATTCATGAACATGGTGATGACTTTTGTTTTACATCCCTTCTCTCACTATAACTCCATCACAGAGCCTCGTGCTCGGTTTTTGTTGTCTCTTCTTGAGCATCTTACCGTAGACTTCCCTTCTCATTTCATTCTGTCTATTATAGATGTTCATCTAGATTCGGCGACCCGTGATAAGCTCATCTTTCCTTCTGCTATCACGAGGATTCTACGCCATTTTTCTATCCCTTTTCCCTCGTTCGACCATTTTACCGTCATGTGTGCCATAGATTACGCTACCGTTAAATGTAGCAAGGCCCAGCTTCGGTCACAGTAGTCGGATTCAACGGCTCCTTCCTCCCGTTCCGCTCCATCTCATTCAGCTCCATCCACTTCGGCTCCTCCTTCTTCTTCTTTGGGCGATGTGTCTCTAGGAGATATCATGGCGCAGCTGCAGCGCATGGATGCTCGCCTTGATACACTCTCTACGAAGTTGTATCAGGTGAACGTTCGTGTCGGTCGTATTGCACGACGACAGGCGTCTATTGGTGGCTTTGCTCCTGAGGCTACTCCGTCACCATCTTCTCCCGTGGCTTCTGCTTCTGAGGATGAGGTTGATGATGATGGTGATGACAATGATGCTTCAGATGATGATGTTGGAGATGCTAGCTCTGCCGATGAGATATCTACTTGACACTCTTATCCTTTGTCATTCGTGACAAAAAGGGGGAGTAGTTTTGGTATGAGAGTAGTCTATCTTAGGGGGAGAGTTAGTATAGGATCATTTTGTTAGGGGGAGTGTTGATACATTTTTGAGGGATGTAGTGAGGATAGTATGTATCTTTTCTTTTCTTTTCTTTCTTTTTAGATATATTACTCTTGTACATTAGGTCTTGTGACCATACATTGTACTTATCTCTTTATTTATATTAATGTATGTTTTTCTTTCACCTACCCCTTCATGTGTTGTTTCTTTTCTCTCTTTATACACATGTTTCTTATACTTGTATGCAATTTATTATTTCTGTTTCACACAAAAATGCCTTGATGAGTTTTGTTTAAAGTGTTTCAGAAATACAGATTGTCAAAGTCTACTTGCCATAAACTCTCTTCTTGCAAAGTTTTTCAAGAGTTTGTGTTAGGATAGATTTTATTGTATTCAACAAGTGAATATGAGTTGAGTGATTTATGACTTCTCTCATATGTTCATTTGTTTGTTGTGGTTTTGTCACGGATTGCCAAAGGGGAAGATTGTTAGGACATATGTATTTCACTTGTTAAGAACATATGTCATGATTTTATGTAATTGGCTTATCCTTTGACAAAACGCACTTTACTTGTATTTGGGTAGATTTAGGATGTTTTAAATACTTCAAGAAACCTTGTTTCAAGATCAAGTATTGAAGCTTTCAAGTCTGTTCAAGAAAATAAGTTCAGAGTGCAAAATCATTAAAGCTTGACAGCTGGTCGACAGCTGCATCTATCGAGCTTAAGGAAGCTGTTCTTCAGTAAGTGTGCTCGACACCTGCTATATGTTGAGGTTTATGATTTTCAGATTCTCAATCTGATTTTCTTGGGATCCGTGGATGTGTCTTTGGGCCTTCTTTTCTCCTAACCCTAGACATATAAAAGGATTTTTTTAAGGGCCGTCAAAGTGTTCACAAGTTGCACAAGCTTTGAGCAAAATTTGTTCAAGCAAATTGTGACCGGAGACAAAGTTCTTGCCCTAGTTCATCTCTTTCTTTTGAAGAAGTTGCTGTGTATGTGCACCTTAGGGTTTTATGACCAAGCATCTTCTTGATCTTCATCTTGTAGATGAACTGAAGAACTTTGCAACCAACAACCTTCTTAGTTGATGATTGAAGTCGCGTACTGGGATTCGTGCAATTGGTTAGTCACGTACTGGGAGTCGTGCATCTGAAAGGGGAACTGTCACTACAGAACAAGTCCAATTGGGTATTGGGGTAAGGGTTCAACTGTAGGTTGGTAAGGTACTGGGATTCCTTTCTTGTAACCGCTTGTTGTGATAATAGTGGAGTTTCGGGAGTGGTGATCTGAAAATCACCAGGTGGGGTTTTTGCCGTAAGGTTTTCCCCATTCGTAAACAAATCACCGTGTTATTTATTTTCCACTGAATATTTAGTTTATTGGTGATTTGTTTGTGCTATCACGCGTTTGCATGATAAATTGATTAATTGATAACTTGGCTAATTAATTAATTAATCTCTATCACAAAGGGTCATTCAGTTTGTGGCTTATCGCTAAGAGTGTATGAAGGTAAACACCTCTAGATCTCACAAGAGATTCACACACATGGCATATGAACAACCTCTAAAATGTGGCTAAGGTTTTTCCTTTTATACTTGAAGCAAAACATAAAACCCTACACGTTATATGGGCTTGAGCTGAGTTGGAAATTCTACAGAAAAAACAATCTGCACGAGCTTCGATTGATCGAGTCAAATTTTCGATCGATCGAGCCTTGCAGATTTAGTCCAGTAAATTCTGCAATCACTCTGATAGGCCAAAAATAAATTGACCCATTGTGATAAATTAACCAATTAATTTAGCCAAGTGAATTAATTAAGTTAATTAACATGCAAACGCGTGGTAGCACAAACAAATTACCAATAAACTATGTATGCAATGGAAAATAAATTTGACACGGTGATTTATTTACTAATGGGGAAAACCAACACAGCAAAAACCTCACCGAGTGATTTTAAGGTCACCACTCTCGAAATTCCACTATTATCACAACAAGCGATTATAAGTAAAGGAATCCCAATACCTTATACCAACCTACATTTGAACCCTTACCCCAATACCCAATTGGACTTGTTCTGTAGTGACAATTTCTCCTTTTGATGCATGGTTCCCAGTATGTGACTAACCAATTGTGTGGATCCCAGTACACTACTTCAATCACCAACTAGAGAAGGTTGTTGGCTGCAAAGTTCTTCAGTTCATCTACGATGAAGATCAAGAAGATGCTTGGTCACAAATCCCTACGGTGCACAAACAAAGCAACTTCTTCACAAGAATGATAAATTAGGGCAAATTCTATCTCCGGTCACAATTTGCTTGAATAAACTTTGCTCAACACTTGTGCAACTTGCGAATTCTTTGAGGGCCCTTAAAATAATCCTTTTATATGTCTAGAGTTGTAAGAAAAGAAAGCCCAAACATATAATCACGGATTAGAGTAAAAACAAAACTGAAATTCTGTTTTTCATAAACCTCGACAGATACCCTATCTGTCGAGCTGCTGTCGAGCCACGGGCTTCAACAGCTCTACAGGTTTCGATAGATAGCTAGCTGTCGAGCTTTAATGAACAACACTTCTTCAACTTGTTTCTTAGACAGACTTGCATGACTTTAACACTTGATCTTGAAACACAATTTCTTGAAGTATTAAACACATCCTAGATCTACCCAATTACAAGTAAAGTGCGTTTTGTCAAAGGATTGGCCAAGTACATAAAATAGTGACATATGTTACTAACAAGTGAATCACATATATCCTAACACACTCGATTCCAACTTTACACATAAACACACTTTGAGCATCCTAAATTTAGACTCTAAGTTTTGATTATGGTTTGCCAACATTACATATTGAAGTTCTAATACATTTAGATTCTAAAGTCTTAGAACCTAACATTAAGTACTACTTACCTTCAACCAAGCGTGACTAAAGAGACTCTTGAAGCACATGGTATACATCTTTGAAATTGGTGAGAAAATTCTATAGGTGTAATAGTGTTGTAGCATTTTAATATTATATAGTTTAAATGAATAATTATTACAACATAAATTAAAAGATATGAAAGTTAATATGAAAGATGAGTAGTTAGTGAAATATTTAATTCCACATTGAAAATGAGATAAACTTTTTTATTGTTTTTAAGAGTGGTGATTAATCGGCTAAAATGTGTTGGAATAGATACTGGGCAAAATATGTGCACTCTTGAAGAATGTATTGACCCCAAAGTGTTAAATCTGGTGTTGCATGATATATAACTTCCTTGAAACTTTAGGTTGTTTTTTTCTTGGAAAAATATCTCCTGGGCTTGAATCTGTTTTAGCCTGAAATTTAAAAAGTTCTCTTTTAACAAAAAAATTCTATCAAGTCCGTTCTTCAATTTCCTTCATATAGTATTGCTTGCTGACTTGTTTAATGGAGTATTGATGTGGTTTCTTTTACTTGGTCTTTAAAAATTTAGTAGAGATTGATCTCTTAATGTCAAAAGTCTTTCTCCATTAATCTTTAATTTTTTTTCATATATTTTTTTCTTTTTTTGGAAATGGAAAATGATTGTAGCTTTTGAAGATTCATGTTGGTTCATTTTTCAAAATATTTTTATATCTTTGATGATTTGAATATGTACCAAGCTTTAGGAATAGGTGCTAGTAAATTTGATAAATATGTTGGAAGCTAGATTAAAATTTTCTTTGTGGGGGGTCAAAACTCAAAGGAGTTTGTGATCCCAAGTGTACAAAATGACTACTATTTGGCCACATCTTGTCGAGTCTAGGTGTCACTTAAGTTCTTTTAATTTGTATTTGATTTCAATGTTACTTTTATTGTTCAAAATTTGGATAATTTGCTTATATATGACATAGAAACTCACATATTAATTTACCAATATGGACAATTTTACATGATGGCATGGTGTCATGTCACCTAAGTTTGTGCCACATCAACCCTCAAGGACTAACCCAACCCCAAAGCATTAGCCGATTTTGAATGGAAGAAACGCAAGGAGAAGGACGTGACAAACAACAAAGGGTTCTTTCAATTTGGAGTTGAGGGACCTTAAGTCGCGTAATTAGTTTTATGTGATGGCTTTGGAATTGACTGGAAATTTTACTGGGTTGAGGGTTTATGATTCTCATAGGTGAATGAGACTTATGGATATGGTGGTTGAACTTTTGAAGGGGACGTCGATGGTTTGTGGATTCGACAGAGGTGATTTGTGTGTGCTTTGGATTGTTTCAATGGGTTGGTTTTTGAGGTTTAAGAGGTTGGGTAAGCTTGACTGTTCATGGTGATGAATGTGTAGTAAGACAATAATTACTATGAGTGTCCATGTGAGACACATAAAATTTATTTGATCTTATATGTCACATGTCTTATATTTAAATAAATATGTGAGAAAAATGAGAGATTCAATGTGAAACGATCTTATTGCAATAAATATAAGCCATTTCATATGAAATATTGCTTTATTTGCCTTTTTTGACAAAGAAAAAGAAAATTCCCAGATAGAATTAAGTAGAGATTGTTAGGACATATGTGAATTGATGTTAGGAACATATGTCAATATTTTATGTAATTGACTAATCCTTTGATAAAACGCATTTTACTTGTAATTGAGTAGATCTAGGATGAGTTTAATGCTTCAAGGAACAAGGTTGCAAGTTCAAGTATTAAAGCCATGCAAGCCTGTCCAAGAAACAAGTAAGAAGGTGCTGGATTTTAAAGCTCGATAGCTAGCTCAACAGTTAGCATCTATCGAGGTTTAAAAAGCTGCTAAAGCCTGAAACTCAACAGCTAGCTCGATAAATACCTTATCGGTCGAGGTTTATGAAATTCAATTTTTCAGAGCTGATTTCACTCCAATCCGTGAGTATGTGATTAGACTTTCTTTTCTCACAACCCTAAACATATATAAGGATTATTTTAAGAGCCATAAAAGGTTGCGCAAATGTGAAGCAAAGTTGTGTTCATGCAAATTATGACCGGAGACAAAATTTGCCTTAGTTCATCTTTCTCTTGAAGAAGCTACTGTGTTTGTACACCTTAGGGTTTTGTGACTAAAGAGTTTCGTGATCTTCTTCATGTGAAGAACTGAAGAACTTTGCAGCCAACATCTTTCTCAAGTTGGTGATCAAGTCGCGTACTAGGATCCGCGCATCTGTTAGTTAGTCATGTATTGGGAGCCATGCATTGAAAATGAGAGATTGTCACTACAAAAAAGTCCAATTGGATATTGGGGTAAGGGTTCAACTGTAGGTTGGTATAAGGTACTGTGATTCTTTTACTTGTAATCACTTGTTTTGATAATAGTGGATTCTCGGGAGTTGTGACTTTAAATTTACCCGATAGGATTTTTTCTCGGTGGTTTTCCCCATTTGTAAACAAATGACCTGTGTCAAATTTATTTTCCGCTGCATTTAACTTAGTTGGTGATTTGTTTGTGCTACCACACGTATTGCATGTAATTGAATTAATTAATTGGTTAATTCATCACAATGGGTCAATACATTCTTGGCCTATCAGAGATTAAAGAAAGCATACAAAAGAGAAGGTGATGATTACTTTTTCTTTACGAAAGTAAAAGAAATGAGTTTTCAAAATATGAAATCCTTCTCGTACGTAATTGCTTTAGCAAACGTACCCCAGGAGAAGTTTTAAAGGTTAAAAGAATAAAAGGAGAAGCAAAAAAATATTTAAAATTAGAATTTAGAACCTCTCATATAATTCCTCAACTTATGGCTGACAATGAACCATTGGTCATCAATAGAAGCCAGTAACTATTCAGGACTTCTTTCATTCCAACTTCTAAGTATGTTCTGCCAAGCAAGACGATGATGATTTTAATGGTAGCATTGAGAGAGAGAGAGAGAGAGATAATGATCTCCTACTACAATAGAATCTTTTAATTTCCTTTTAAATTTTGGACATGTATCATCATCCTGACAGGTTTATTACCTAATTCATGCCAAGTCCTAACTTGATAATGTGGCAAAAATGGCACCACATCACTTAAGTTGCTCTACAATTTGGGAAATGATCAATTACAATAGAATCTTTCAATTTCCTTCCCTTTTTAACTGGATGTGAGACATGCATTTAGTATTTATTTGATTTTTAAATATTACATGTCGTAAGAAATTGAAAGATTCAATAGGAGAGAATCTTATAACAATAGATATAAGTTTTTTCATATGAACTATTGCTTTCTTTCCTTTCGGCAAATAAAAAAAGAAAAATTTCCAAAAAAAAGGGTTATAAAATGGTACGTACTCGCAGTGCTGATTACTTCTTCTTACAAAAGTAAAAGAAATAAGGTTTCAGAATATGAAATTCTTCTTGTACATAATTGCTTTAGCAAACGAACCCAAGTTTTAAAGGTAAAAGAAGAAAAGGAAAAGCTAAGAGATAATTACAGTTACAACTTTTGATAAGTCCTCAATTCGTGGCCGACAATGAACTTTGGTTTCACCCAATAGGAGCCAGTGCCTATTCAGAATTTCCTAAGTTGATCCGCACAAGCAACATGTACATAAGTTGTTCATTGTATCACAGTGATGCTATACTTTTTGCCTTAAATTTAAATGTCATTAAAAATGATAACAACATTGACGTTTTGTTAATCAATTGGGTGTTAGGGTATGAGAGGGATGTGTTAACTTAATTAATTGGGTTTTCTTTTTGAGTCTCCAATCTGCATTAAGGTTGCTACTTGCTAGCATTATTGATTATGTCATGATACCATCTTCTTCGCATGCTTTATCACTATTTATACTTCTCTTTTCCTTTTTAATTTGCTTTTCGAAGCTGGCTGTGTAAAAGACTAAAAGATATAGAAGCTTCTGTTACTCGTACTTTTTTGTGTTATTTGTTTTAATCAAAGGCAATAGCTTATTGTAGGGACACGGTTTTAGTTGACCCGATCCTTGTTGGTCAGGCCTTGGCCCAAAAGGTCCCACGCAATGAATTTTTTGTAGAGTATGGGCTAAAGAACTTGGTTTCAGTTAGCTTAAACGGTTTATTGCATAGGCTCAGGGGGTACAGAAACAAGAACAAAAGGAGGTAGCAATGAAGAGAGATCCTTCTCAAATGATCAAGTCTCAAACTTGATTAATGGGCACAGATTCATGCAAACAAAATTTCTCTACAGTGTCCTCTCCTCTCTCTTTCTTCCGTTTCCCCCCCCCCCCCTTTTTTCTTGGGGGACCTTTACATATTATATAGGCCCTCTCCTATCATCTGGGCTTTACACTTGTTGATCATCCAAACCCCTACTTGAGCACCTGTCCCATCAGACACCCTTATCAGTTCTTTGTGAGTTGCAGTGGCCAAGGTAGCACTGTTCAGGAGTCTTCTCTTCATTAATGCGGCTAGGAGAGTAGTTGTGGTGCATTTAATGTGGTGGAGGCAGCTTTTGCTGAGATATTTTGGGTTTCCTTTCTTTTTACGTACTTGGAGGGAGGACCACAGTAGCCAGGATGCACCCTTGACCCAGATTTTGGAATGTCCGAGGAGGAATTACTCCTCGAACATGTTCTCTTTGCCCCAGTGGGTCTAAATAAGGATTCTGGGCCACGACGTCTCCTCGGACGGATTGGTCCTCGGACGGGCCCAGGGCCCAGCAACTTATTATTCTGGGCCGGTCCCCACACTTATATTAAAACAAAATTAAAATCCTAATATACAATGGGAGCCACTCGGAAGCTTCTGCACCCGATCATCTATTCCTCGTACTTTTTTGTGTTTTTGTTTTAGGGTTCGGTTAATGAATACTCTTAGAGCATTTAATAATGAATTATTTTAGAAAATTTTTTATGTCACTATAATGAGAAGTATAAACTATTAAAAAATCAGTTTTTTTTTTTAATTTTAATTTTTCATAAAATATTTCTAAAAGTATTTCTTAAACGAATCTTTAAGGGCATCCATTAACAAAATCCTTTATTTATTATGTAGTTTAATCCCACCAATCACATTTATTGATGCATCTATTTGTATTCTTTATGTAATAAAATTTGTAGTATATTAATATTTTAAAAAATTGTGTGATAATAAGTGGTTTAAAAAAAAAAAAAAAAACAAAAAAGGGTTGTACATTTTTTTTCTTATCTCTAAAAATTTCTCCAAAATATTAGACCAATAAAAGCTCAACCCAATTGAAAACCATAAATAGTTTGGGCAAAAAAAAGAAAAACGTTTTGAGGTTTTAATTTTTGTAAACTAATTTCCTACATGGTGAATCATCAACATTAGCCACCTAATTTTCCAAATGACCATCTTCTTAGGAAAAAAAAAAAAATTCTCATATGACTACTCATCAAACAATCTCTATCCTTATCTTAACACCAAAATCAAAATTGAAAATTAAATTACAACTTTTCTTAACAATAACAATGCATTGCCTTGTCCTAGATAAGGTAAAAATCTTGGCAAAATATTTGTTGGGCTTGAATCTGTCTTAGTCCAGAAATTTAAAAATTTTTCATTTAACAAAAAATTTCTATCTAGTCTGTTCTTCAATTTCCTTCGTAGTATTGCTTGCTTACTTGGTTAATGGAGTATTGATGTGGTTTCTTTTACATGGTCTTTAAAATTTTGGTAGAGATTGACCTCTTAATCTCAAAATTCTCTCTCCATCAATCTTTAATTATCTTTTATGTTTTGTTTTTCTTTTGTTGGAAATGGAAAATTATTGTAGCTTTCGAAGATTCATGTTGGTTAATTTTTCAAAATAATTTTATATCTTTGATGATTTGTATACGTACCAAGCTATAGGAATAGGTGCTTGTAAATTTGATAAATATGTTGGGAGCTAGATGAATATTTTTCGTTGTAGGGGTCAAAACTCAAAAAGGAGTTCAATAACCTAGGTGTACAAAATGACTACTATTTGGCCACATCTTGTCGAGTCTAGGTGTCATTTTGGTTTTTTAATTTGTATTTAATTCCAATATTACTCTTTTTGTTAAAATTTGGATGGAATTTGCTTATTGACATAGAAATTAGCTCACACATTAATTTACCTAATATGGATAATTTAATTTGATGGCATGGTACCATGTTACCTAAGTTTGTTCCCCATCGGCCATCAATCCTCAAGGACTAACCCAACCTGGAAGCACTAGCTGAATTTGAACGGAAGAAAAAGTAAGGAGAAGGGGTTGACTAACGACAAAGTGTGCACTTGATTTGGAGTTGAGGGATCTCAAGTCGCATAATTTGGGTTTATGCCATGGCTTTGGAACTGACTTGAAAATTTTGATGGGTTGAGGGTTTATGATATATTATGGGTATGGTGGTTGAACTTTTGAAGGGGACCACTGCAATTTGGGGATATGAGAGAAGTGATTTGTGTATGCTTTGGATTGTTTCAGTGGGTTGGTTTTGGAGGTTTTAGAGATTGGGTAAAGCTTGATTGTTCATGGAGATGAATGTGTAGGAAGGCAGCAACTAGGGGTGTCCATGTCCTATTCCCTTTTATTTTTACCTAGATGTGAGACACGTAATATTTATTTGATTTTTAAATGTTAAATGTCTTATATCTAAATAAAAATAAGAGGAAATTGGAAGATTCAATAATGCTAGGGTCATATTTTGTTGTAATTGGCTAATCATTTGACAAAATGTACTTTACTTGTAATTGGGTAGATCTAAGATTGGTTTAGTACTTCAAGAAACATGCTGTTCAAGTCGAGTATTAAAGACATGAAGATTGGTCCAAGAAACAAGTGAAGAAAAGCTATTCATTAAATCTTGATAGATAGCTCGACAGATGCCTGCTATCTAGACTTATTGTGAAGCTCAATAAATAGCTCTAAGCAGCTCGATCTATCGAGAATTACGATTTCATAATTTCTAGATCTGAAATTCGGCCCAGTCTTTGTATATTTGTTTAAGGTTTCTTTTCTCACAACCTCAGACATATATAAGACTTATTTTAAAAGCCGTCATATATGGATACAGAGACCAAGAGACTTATTTTCTCTGTGTGAAGCTATTGCGTTTGTACGCCATAGTGTTTTGTAATTGAGTGCTTCCAGATTTTCATTGTTGATGAAGTGAAGAACTTTGCAGCCAACAACATCTGTTCAAGTTGCTGAAGTTAGTCACGTACATGAGATCCATGCAAAGGGTTAGTCACAAATTGGAAGTTTGTGCATCAAGGGAAAAAAGGCTACTACAAGATCAAGTCCAATTGGATATTGGAGCGAAGGTTCCATTGAAGGTTGGTATTTTGAGATAGGCCAAGGATAGTTGGTAAGATTCCTTATACTTGTAACCGCTTGATTGTTGATTAATGGATTGTTGATTAGTGGATTCTTGGGAGTGGTGACCTTAAAATCATCCGGTGGGGTGTTTTTGCCTTGCGAGGTTTTCCCCATTTGTCAACAAATCACCGTGTCTAATTTATTTTCCATTGCATTTAGTATTTTTGGTGCCTTCACATTTTGCATGCAATTGAACTAAATTAATCAACTTGGGTAATTGAATTAATTAACCGGGGTCAAGTTATCTTAACCCAACAAATAGGTAAGAGTCTTATCATAGTAGATATAAAATTTTTCGTATGAACTATTGCTTTATTTTCCTTTTGACAAAGAGAAAAAAAGAAAATTCCTTGCTAGAATTGAATAGAGATTAGAGCATTGCAATCTCTTGAGCCACATGGCATTATCATGTTAGCTTTGATACTATCTTGTCACAACTTGAGGTAGTGCTAGTCACATCTGCACAAAAAATCAAAATGACCAGTCAAAGTTTCAAATAGTGTTCATTGTGATCACTTATACAGTTAATATCTACTTATTAATAAACTTCTAATGTGGGACTCAGTACACACGTGCACAATCTACGCTCATATCCAATCCGATAACAATCTCGATAGAAATAGAAAGTTCTTTTTGCTTAAGCAGACAAAGAATTCATCGACTTCTTCTTTCACATTCACCGCTAGCCACTTGGAACTATCATTCCTCCTCTAAAAAGCAAGGAACGGTGGACATGTTTTTGGAAACCTTTATGATAGTATTGAAAATTTAAGTACTACTTACCTTCAACCAAATAGACCAAAGAGACTCTCAAAGCACAGAGTGTGCATCTTTGAAACTGGTGAGGAAATTCTATAGGTGTAATAGTTGTTGAGGTACAATTTTTTCACTCATGCCATGTGCTCAAATCCTATTTAATCACATTTATTTACTCACTAAAAAAATACCAAAATATCACCCATAAATTATTTTGGGTCTCCATGTATATTTCACATCCTATTGGCCTACAAATATTTCATATCTCATTATCTAAATTGGGCCATAATATAAACTACCACAAAATCCCAAAAACTCACATCTTATCATTATTTAGATAAGCCCAAAACCGGCCCTATGAGCCCAATGCACACATCTCATTCTTTTTAAAGTCCCAGACTACTTATCCTTGGTAATATTTCAAAAGCCCATGATTCAATTCTATGGCAAAGCTATTCTATCAATGAAATTCAAATCCATAACTAAAGCCCATGGTTTAAACCCATCACAATTTATTTATCAAAATCCCAATTCACATTGGCAATATCAAAAGCCCAATTTTCATTGGCAATATCAAAAGCCTAATTCACATGGACAATATATCAAAAGCCCAATTTTCATTGGCAATATCAAAAACCCAATTCACATTGACAATATCAAAAGCTCAATTTACATTGACAATATTAAAAGCCCAAGCTAGCTACTTGGCACTATTTAGTAAAAAGCCCAAGGTTATTAGTACTTGGTAAATATTATATCATAAGTATTTCACTTAAAGTCCAATGATGAACAATGTTTTGATTTCTTTATTACTATAATATTACAAGCCCATGGAATCTATGACAATTATCTATTTTTAAAACTCCTGGCAATCTTCTTATAAAAGCTCATGGAAAGTTATTGTGGGGACCGACCCAGAATAATAGGTTGCCTGGGCCCTGGGCCCGTCCGAGGACCAATCCGTCCGAGGAGACGTCGTGGCCCAGAATCCTTATTTAGGCCAACTGGGGCAAAGAGAACATGTCCGAGGAGTAATTCCTCCTCGGACATTCCAAAATCCGGGTCAAGGGTGCATCCTGGCTACTGTGGTCCTCCCTCCAAGTACGTAAAAAGAAAGGAAACCCAAAATATCTCAGCAAAAGCTGCCTCCACCACATTAAATGCACCACAACTACTCTCCTGGCCGCATTAATGAAGAGAAGACCCCTGAACAGTGCTACCTTGGCCATTGCAACTCACAAAGAATTGATAAGGGTGTCTGATGGGACAGGTGCTCAAGTAGGGGTTTGGATGATCAACAAGTGTAAAGCCCAGATGATAGGAGAGGACCTATATAATATGTAAAGGTCCCCCAAGAAAAAAGGGGGGAGGGGAAACGGAAGAAAGAGAGAGGAGAGAACACTGTAAAGAAATTTTGTTTGCATGAATCTGTGCCCATTAATCAAGTTTGAGACCTGATCATTTGAGAAGGATCTCTCTTCATTGCTACCTCCTTTTGTTCTTGTTTCTGTACCCCCTGAGCCCTTGCAATAAACCGTTTAAGCTAACTGAAACCAAGTTCTTTAGCCCATACTCTACAAAAAATTCATTGTGTGGGACCTTTTGGGCCAAGGCCTGACCAACAAGGATCGGGTCAACTAAAACTGTGTCCCAACAATTGGCGCCGTCTGTGGGAAGAACTAAAATATCAGTAAGCACAACGGTCGAGCATGGCAGAACTAGGTCCACACCAGGAGAATCCTCACCAGGCTAATCCTCAACAGACAGAACCCATTGAGTCCCAGCGACAAAATAATCTTGCCAACCATGGTAGCAGAAGGAATCGTGAGGGAAGCGTACATACTACCCAGACAAGCCAAAGTCATACCCAGATAGGTAGTCACGTATCCCAAAGGCGAAACAGTCATCAGGCCATGTAGCGAGAGATAGATGACCTGAAAATGAAGTTGCGACGTGCACAGCGAAAGCGATCTCCCTCTAGCTCAGATGCGTCCTCTAACGAGGAGGACGTGAGTTATCGACGGAGATCGAGAACACCCCCAAGTGAAACCTTTTCTTGCGAGAAGGAGTCTCGCCCTGTACGAAAGTATAAGAACCCATCCAGCAAAGGTTTGGGAAACTATGAATAGGGCACTAGACCAGATTTCAAGATCACCCTTTATGTACAAAATTGAAGGGGCTAAGTTGCCTCGACGCTTTAATCAACCAGCATTCGCCATCTACAACGGCCGAGCGGACCCGGTGGAGCACGTGAGTCAGTTTAACCAAAAAAATGGCCATTTACTCGCAAAATGAAGCCCTAATGTGCAAAGTCTTCCCATCCAGCTTGGGACCAATGGCGATGAGATGGTTCAACAGCCTGAAGACAAATTCCATAAGCTCATATAAGCAGCTCACTAAGGCTTTCTGCTCTCGCTTTATTACAAATAGCAGAGTCCTTCGACCCCTAAGTTCGTTGTTGTCCTTATCCATGCGCGAGGGAGAGACCCTGAAGGCGTATTCGGATAGATATTAGGAGATGTATAACGAGTTGGATGAGAACCATGACGATATCGCTATCAGCACATTCAAAAGCGGTCTCCCCACCGAGCATGGCTTAAGGAAATCTCTTACTGGTAAACCAGTTGCCAACGTTCATCAGTTGATGGATAGGATTGACAAGTACAAAAGGGTGGAAGAAGATCAGCTACAAGGAAAGGGAAATGAGAAGATCAGTCCCCCCAAAGCAAATGATTTCAGGTCGGAACGATATAACCATAACTAGCCGAGGAGAGATTTCTCGAGACAGGCTGGACAAAGTAACATGCAAACGGTGAATGCCGTGTTCAGAGAGCCAATACAACAAGTGCTAGAGAAAGTGAGGAACGAACCCTTCTTCAGATGGCTGGGAAAGATGGCTAGAGACCCTTTAAAACGTAACCAGAACCTGTATTGCCACTATCATCAGGACCATGGACATACCACTGAGGATTGCAGGAATCTATGGAATCACCTAGATCAGTTGGTCTGAGAAGGAAATTTACGTCACCTTTTACACCCCTCAAGCGGTCATCCGGGCCAGGCAATGCAAGAGCCTCGAAAAGATGTATCCTTAAGACCCCCCACAGGAACGATCCATGTCATCCTCGCCGCTCCAGGAAGAACCGGGTCATTTCCTTCCAGGGTGCTGTCTATGGCTCGGCTTTCTGCCGAGGACGGGGGAAAAGGATTTAAAAGGTCTAAAAAGGGAAGCTCGTTAATATTAGGATTCTCGGACGAGGATAAGAGGGAAACTATCCAACCTCACGATGATGCCTTAGTGGTTACGCTGAGAATCGGAGGCTTCGATGTGAGAAGGGTGCTGGTAGACCCGGGTAGCGCAGTAGAGGTAATGTACCCTAATCTATACAAGGGGCTGAACCTGAGGCTGGAGGATTTGATAGCTTATGACTCTCCCTTTATCAACTTCGAAGGGAAGACTGTTATGCCAAAAGGGCAGATCAGACTACCCATATAGACTGGGTCAGAGGTGGTGGAGGTGAACTTTATCGTGGTCGATGCCTACTCGCCCTACACAGCGATAGTAGCCAGGCCCTGGATCCATGCCCTAGAAGCTGTATCCTCCACACTTCACCAAAAGGTAAAATACCTGTCCAGAGGCCAAGTAGAAGAGATTCGCGGAGATCAGGCCATGGCCAGGCAGTGTATGGTGGCCGCCATCTCACGTCGGTCCCATGCCGAGTCCTTGGCCTCTGAGAACTTATAGCAACCAGCCACCTCGGCTGGGCAAATCAATGAGCCATCCGAGGAGATAAGGTGTGAAAGTTTAGAAATGTTTATCGTTGACAATGACCCGGAGAGATTTTTCCATGTCAGCTCCGAGTTGCCTCCTCAAGAAAAAGAGGAACTGGTCGGATTTCTGAGAAGAAATGTCGATGTGTTTGCATGGGACGCTTACGATGCCCCGGGGGTAGACCCTAGCCTTAGTTGTCACCACTTGAATGTTACCCATCTTCCATTCCAAAGAAGCAACCACCCCGACGTCCCTCAAAGGAACATGCCAGTGCCGTTAGAGACGAGGTGACAAAACTGAAAAAGGCAGGGGCTATTAAAGAGGTATTTTACCCCGAATGGCTGGCAAATACGGTGGTGGTAAGAAAGAAAATGGGGAAGTGGTGAGTCTGCGTAGACTTCACAGACTTGAACAAGGCATGCCCGAAAGACCCGTTCCCGTTACCTCGAATAGACCGACTGGTAGATGCGACTGTAGGCCACCCTCGAATGAGCTTCCTGGACGCCTTCCAGGGCTATCATCAGATACCCCTAGCATTAGAGGATTAGGAGAAAACGACGTTCATGACACCTGTCGGAAACTACCACTATAAGGTGATGCCTTTTGGACTAAAGAACGCAGGGTCAACGTACCAAAGGATGTTGACCAGAATGTTTGAACCGCAACTAGGCAAACTTATTGAAGTCTACATAGATGATATGGTGGTAAAAAGCAAGGTGGTGTCCGAGCACGTGAAAGACCTAGAGATCATTTTTGGCATCTTAAGGGAGCACAAGTTGCGGCTCAATGCTTCCAAGTGCTCATTCGGGGTCGGGTCTTGGAAATTCCTTGGTTATATGGTAACCCATAGAGGGATAGAGGTAAGCCCAGATCAAATCAAAGCGATTAATAGCCTACAGGCTTTTCAGAATCCGAAAGAAGTGCAGAAACTCACTGGCATGATCGCAGCATTAAACCGGTTCATACCACGATTTGCAGACCGATGTCGACCTTTCTACCTCTTGATAAATAAGTGGAAAGGGTTTGAGTGGTCAGAGGATTGTGTCCGGGCCTTCCAGCAACTTAAGGAATACTTGTTGCGACCACCCATCATGTCAAGCCCTGAGGCAGACGAGGTACTGTTTGCATACATAGTCGTAGCCCCTCATGCTGTAAGCCTGGTACTGATACGGGATAACAATGGGGTACAGCGACCAGTGTACTATGTAAGTAAATCACTACATGAGGCCGAAGTGCGATACTTACCATTGGAGAAAGCAATTTTGGCGGTAGTGCACGCCACACGGAAGCTCCCTCATTACTTTCAGGCACACACAGTCATTGTTCTAACCCAGCTTCCCCTTCGAGCGGTGCTTCGAAGCGCCGACTACACAGGAAGGATCGCCATGTGGAGTGCACTTTTGGGAGCCTTTGATATTAAATATATGCCTAGGTCCTCTGTCAAGGGTCAAGTCCTCGCAGACTTAGTCGCAGAATTTGCTGAACCCTCTGTAGAAACAATAACCGAGAAGAAAGACATGGATGGAAAATCGGTTGGCACAATCTCAGCACGGGAGACCTTGCGCTGGAGGGTCTACGTGGATGGCACGGCCAACCAAAGAGGATCTGGAATTGGGCTAGTTTTAATATCGCCCGAGGGTGTTGCCATTGAGAAATCACTAAGACTCGGGTTCTCGGTTACGAACAATGAGGCCGAGTACAAAGCCTTACTTCAAGGGATGACGATAGTTCAGAAATTGGGCGGAAGGGTAATGGAAGCGTTCTCGGACTCCAAATTGGTCGTTGGCCAAGTGATGGGTGAGTTAGAAGCTAGAGATGCTAGAATGCAAGAGTATCTTGGACGAGTCAAATGCCTGCAGTCGAGTTTTGAATCCTTCAATCTGACACACGTTTCCAGAAGTGGGAACACCCATGCAGATTCGCTGGCCACTCTTGCCACGTCCTCGGCGCATGATCTGCCGCGAATAATCCTTGTCGAGGATCTAGTCCAAGCAAGTTCAATTAGAAGAGACCTAGCTCAGGTCCATCAAGTTAGAAAGAGTCCCAGTTGGATGGATCCTATAGTGAACTTCCTCAAAGACGAAACCCTACCAGAGGGAAAACTGGAAGCCGAGAAGATAGGAAGGAATGCTCCTCGGTTTTGGTTGTTGGAAGACCACAAGCTATACCGGCGTTCCTATTCTGGGCCGTACCTATTGTGTATACACCTAGAGGGGTCTGAGTCCCTGCTTGAGGAGCTGCATAAGGGGATTTGTGGGAGTCACACAGGAGGAAGATCGCTGGCGCACAGGGCACTCACCCAGGGATACTGGTGGCCGAATATGCAGAGAGATGCCCAAGAATATACGAAGAAGTGTGATCAATGTCAGAGATTCTCCCCAAATATCCACCAACCTGGAGGAATCCTTAACCCTCTCTCCAGCCCTTGGCCGTTTGCTCAATGGGGTCTTGATATTGTCGGTCCTTTCCCTAAAGCAGCAGGGAATAAGTGATACATAATAGTCGGCACCGACTATTTCACCAAGTGGGTAGAAGCTGAACCCTTGGCCAACATCAGGGACGTGGATGCCAAGAAATTCATTTGGAAGAACATTATTACGCGCTTCGGAACTCCTCATACCCTCATCTCGGACAACGGTCTTCAGTTTGATAGTAAGAACTTCAGGGAATATTGCAACGAGTTTGGCATCACCAACCGATATTCCACTCCTGCCTACCCCCAAGGAAATGGGCAAGCCGAGGCCGTGAACAAAGTCATAGTAAGCAGTCTGAAAAAGAGATTGGAGGATGCAAAGGGGAGATGGGTGGAAGAGCTCCCGCACGTTTTATGGACCTATCGGACGACACCGCGACGGTCAACGGGCGAAACTCCCTTTTCAATGACTTATGGGGCTGAAGCTATACTCCCAGTCGAGAACAGCTTCCCCACATTGAGGTCTAGCACTTTTACCTCAGAAAGCAATGACGAGTTACTAGGGAGAAGTCTGGACCTAGTAGAGGAAAAAAGGGAAAAAGCGATGATCCATATGGCCTATTATCATCAGAAGCTAAGGCGGGGATATGACGCTAATGTAAGGCTGCGACCTTTAAGTCCAGGCGACCTCGTAATAAGGAAGATTCTCGGCAGCGCTAAGAACCCTTCCTGGGGCAAGTTGGGACCCAACTGGGAGGGACCGTATTGTATCACATCTGTGGTCGGAATAGGTGCTCATTACTTGGAAGACTTAGATGAAAAAACTGAACCTCGCCCGTGGAATGTAAATAATCTAAGAAGATATTATCATTAATGAAAACAGCTTTACCTATGTTTTGTTCCCTGATCATTGCATACCCATTGGTCCCTTTCCATTTATCCAAGTTTTAAACAAAACCTAAGTCCTGCATGGCTCCTCGGACCACAGACTTAGGGGAAATTAACAACTTATGTCATCTATCCAAGTTTTAAACAGAACCTAAGTCTTGCATGGCTCCTCGGACCACAGACTTAGGGGAAATTAACAACTTATGGCATCTATCCAAGTTTTAAACAGAACCTAAGTCCTGCATGGCTCCTCGGACTACAGGCTTAGGGGAAATTAACAACTTAAGGCATCTATCCAAGTTTTAAACAGAACCTAAGTCCTGCATGGCTCCTCGGACCACAGACTTAGGGAAAATTAACAACTTATGGCATCTATCCAAGTTTTAAACAGAACCTAAGTCCTGCATGGCTCATCGGACCACAGACTTAGGGGAAATTAACAACTTATGGCATCTATCCAAGTTTTAAATAGAACCTAAGTCCTGCATGGCTCCTCGGACCACAGGCTTAGGGGAAATTAATAACTTATGGCATCTATCCAAGTTTTAAACAGAACCTAAGTCCTGCATGGCTCCTCGGACCACAGACTTTGGGGAAATTAACAACTTATGGCATCTATCCAAGTTTTAAACAGAACCTAAGTCCTGCATGGCTCCTCGGACCACAGACTTAAGGAAATTAACAACTTATGGCATCTATCCAAGTTTTAAACAGAACCTAAGTCCTGCATGGCTCCTCGGACCACAGACTTAGGGGAAATTAATAACTTATGGCATCTATCCAAGTTTTAAACAGAACCCAAGTCCTGCATGGCTCCTCGGACCACAGACTTGGGGGAAATTATTAACTTAAGGCACCTCTGCAAGTTTTAGACGGAAACTAATGACTTAAAACTCTCGTGCAAGTTCAAGGGGAACAGTATTAATAAGTATTAGAAGAGAAAGGAAAAAAGAACATTTTATATTAATAAGCCAGGGTCACTACAAGGAGAGGTCTTTACAAAAGAACAAAAACAAGACAACTCTCATTCAAAAAAAAAAAAAAGTACAATAATTAAAAACCTAAAATCTAAGCCTTAGCAGGAGGATTCTCTTTCTGCTTTGGCTGAGGAGGAGGAACCTTGGAGATGGACTCTTTGGCAGGATCCTTGGCTTTATCAAGCAGAGGGATGGCATCAGGAATAGCCATGGCCTGCTCAGAAGCTTCAAGAGCGCCATCAGGATTCTCTCGGATCTCCGGCGGAAAGAAGACCTTCCTAGGCAACCTCAGCGCCGAGTCTGCAAGAATTCCTACAGCATCAAGGGCATGAGCCCATGAGATGCTGCAATAATCCCTACACACCTCCGGAATTTCCTTGGAGAGCTTGGCTTCAGTCTCTTCAGCCCCGAGCTGATAAGCAGCTTTCTTTTCAGCCTCCTCCTCAGCTTTTTGTAGCGCGGCCTTGAGATCCAGCACTGTTTGTTTTTCAGTGGCCAGGCTGGTCTCGGTCACGTACAATTTTTGGTGCTGGTCCTCCGCTTGGGTTTCAGCGTTCTTCAAGCCGGCCTCAGCACTCCGGCGCTTTTTCTCTGCCTCTTTGAACTTCTCCGCAAGTTCAAAGTTCTCTTGCTTGAGGGACCCCACGGTTTTCTCCACCTCTATCCGAGATTGGGCCTCAGCTTCAGCTAAGCTGCGGTTGCTGCGACAGAACTCCTCGGCCACAAACACCTGCTGAGTGATCTGCCAATAAAACAAAAATTGTCTTAGAATGCAACAATGTCTAACGATCTAACGAAAAGGTAGAAGAGTGACTTACCATTGCCAGGTCCCTCTTTAGGGATAGAAAGAGCTCGGGCTGAGAGAACCGCCTGTAGGCCTCCATATCCCGAGGGAGGAGTACTGGCTGCTCCAAAGCCTTAGCTATGTACCATGCTCGGCCCCTATTGTATTCTCGGACCGATGCAGCGTAAGGGATAGCAACCCCATCTAGCTCCAACTTTGGACTCCAAATGCGTGGTTGAACACGCACTTCAGCCCGGTTCTCCTCCTCTCGGCTCTCTACGGAGGAAGCCCTTTTATTCTTTTGCCCTCGGGTGGTTTTTTGCTGCTTGCCCTGGTGGGGCACCACCTCACCTTCCTCAGGGATTTTAGCCGGCCGTTTCTTTTTTAGGTCCGGATTAACCTTGAGGCCTAGGTCAGAAGGAATCTGAGGAGTGACTGGAGGAAGGTCCTGGGTCTGCGACTGAGCAGGCACCTTCGAAGATTGACCTTTTCCTCGGGAAGACATCAATTCTCGTAAGGTTTTTCCTTTGCCAGCCATATTGTCTACCTCCTCGTCTGAAGAGTCTTCCGAGCAGGCTATAATAATCGGAGCACCGACCATGGAGTTTCGATCCTGCTCTCCTTCAGGGTCTGAAAGCTCAATCAAAGGGGCTTTATGAACCTCCTCATCAAAATAGAACTCGTCTATCTCCTCCTCAAGAGAAAGACAAGAGGATTCGGTCTCTCCTTCAACTGGCGCAGCAACGTCAAGGTTGTCTAGCGGAGGCAGTTGCACGGCTGGTGGAGGATCCCGAGCGCCAGGTAACACGACTAGCTTAAGATCTCGTCCGGCCAAAAACTTGGGCTTGGATACGTCAATCCTAGCCAACCTTGGACTACCAGCTCTTATGGCGTGACCAATGGGTTGGAAAGAGCGGGTTAGTGGTCGGTAGCGCAAAACCAAATGACACGCGCGTAGCTGCCCGTCCACGGTAACGTAGATTTCTGACCTTAGAAGATAGTTCAAGGCCTGAACGTTCACGTGGCTCAGCTTGGGAGCAACCAAAGCTCTATCTGCAATACAGCCAAGAAGGAAATTAGAGTTAAACTATAAAATTTATGACTTAAGCAAAAAAAAAGAGAGTGAATCCGAAGAGCTAAGCCCCCTCCCTAAAGGACTGGCCCTAAAGGCACCGCACCTGGAATTCCTACCCAAGTTGGACAATGAAAACCATCGCTCCACTCTCTTGAGGCAATGAGGAAGTCATCCTTCATAGTCTTATTGGATATGGGGAGGCAGGAGATTGGCCTAACCGCCTTAGATCGAGATTTAAGGTAATACCCTCCTTTCTCGACGTAGTGGCACTCGTACAGGTGAACCACATCATGCCAGGTCAGGCCTAGACCCATCTGCTCGTTCAAGACATCTATGCAGCCTAATACCCTGAACATGTTTGGAGCGCACTGATGCGGTGTCAACCTATGGTGGAACAAGTAGTCCCGGGTAATCCTATGCACGGGAAGTGTCATTCCTCCTTTTATAAAGGCAATCATAGGAATGACCACTTCACCCACATCTCTATCTAGCAATACTCCTTCTGGGGGACAGTACCGCAGAACCACCCCCTGCAGGATGTGGTATTTTTCCCTAAAGGCCTCCATGGCAGCCGGAGTGTCTACTAGGTCTTTGAATCTACCCATCTAAGTTGAACTAGAGGGACGAAAATAAAAACCGAGGAGAAAAGTGAAATCCGAGGAGAAATTCGAAGCAACGAAACGAACGGAACTTACGAATATCTTCACGAACGACCAGTAAGATGCATGAAAATCTCTTCCAGGAAGGACGCTTCGCAGAAATGATTATGGAAATTTGAAGAACGGAAGAGCTCGTAAATTTCTGGGCGCTGGAGTTCTCTGGAGTTCTTTGGACTTCTGATATGCAGATAAAAAAGAAAAAATGAGCCTCTCTAGCGCTTTATATAGCAAGAGGGAGAAAGAGAAAACCACTCCCGCTCAAGAATTCGAGGAAAAATGCTAGCCGTCAGATTTACGCCTCGCCGTTGGATAAAGGAGACATAAAGCTACCCGGAGTAAATGGCCGCGCCTCGTAAATTGTAGCGTGTTAAAAGTGATTGCCCACACGTGCGAACCAAGATCTCATTAATTCCATCCTTTGTAATGTCAAAACCCTGCTTTTCTCCTCAGAAAGAGATCAAAAACTAGAGTTTTGAGGGGCTATTATGGGGACTGGCCCAGAATAATAGGTTGCCTGGGCCCTGGGCCCATCCGAGGACCAATCCGTCTGAGGAGACGTCGTGGCCCAAAATCCTTATTTAGGCCCACTGGGCAAAGAGAACATGTCCGAGGAGTAATTCCTCCTCGAACATTCCAAAATCCGGGTCAAGGGTGCATCCTGGCTACTGTGGTCCTCCCTCCAAGTACGTAAAAAGAAAGGAAACCCAAAATATCTCAGCAAAAGCTGCCTCCACCACATTAAATGTGCCACAACTACTCTCCTGGCCGCATTAATGAAGAGAAGACCCCTGAACAGTGCTATCTTGGCCACTGCAACTCACAAAGAACTGATAAGGGTGTCTGATGGGACAGGTGCTCAAGTAGGGGTTTGGATGATCAACAAGTGTAAAGCCCAGATGATAGGAGATGGCCTATATAATATGTAAAGGTCCCCCAAGAAAAAAGGGGGGGGGGGAAACGGAAGAAAGAGAGAGGAGAGAACACTGTAGAGAAATTTTGTTTGCATGAATCTATGCCCATTAATCAAGTTTGAGACCTGATCATTTGAGAAGGATCTCTCTTCATTGCTACCTCCTTTTGTTCTTGTTTCTGTACCCCCTGAGCCCTTGCAATAAACCGTTTAAGCTAACTGAAACCAAGTTCTTTAGCCTATACTCTACAAAAAATTCATTGTGTGGGACCTTTTGGGCCAAGGCCTGACCAACAAGGATCGGGTCAACTAAAACCGTGTCCCTACAGTTATGATTATTTATATTAGACCAATGACATTTATTTATTTAATACCATGTTATAAACCCATGAAATTTATATAATAAGAACCTATAGTCACTATTTATTTTATATCACAACATTCATAATATTTACTTCCAAAATTTATGAATACATTTCATTTTTACTAACAACTAAAGCCCATGTGGAATAAAAGCAATATATGGTAGTTTTGTCCATTTTGTAGGGCTCGTAATGAGAAAGTAAAAGGATAGGCCCAAGTGGAGATAACCACCAGGTCAGGGGCCCAATGAAATACTCAACCCTCATGGTGGTCAAGCCCAACATGAAATCTTAGCCAAAACAACTCGTGTGTAAACAGACCAAGCTGGAGAACTCCCTTCAGTTCTGCCTTCAACTAGAGAGCACAAGCTCCCAAACCAAATTAGGAGCTGGCCGCCTGTCCCATCAACCTCTCTGCCACTACTAACTCTAATGTGAACAGTACCAGAGGCTAGGCTAACACCTAAACCTCATGGGCAATAAATACCCTTCCTCTCCAAGTTTTGGTCACAACTCAAAGAAGCCATAATCAAAACCTTCAAGCTCATGAAATCCTCAACTAAATAGTTTATTTTATTACTAAAAACGTATGTAATTGATTCATGAACCAAACCCATGAATCTCAAAAGGGAAAAATTAAGAAAAAGTGGTTAGGAGGGCATAAAGGGGTGTCTAGTAGAAGCTTCCAGTTGAGGCATCAATGGTTGACACCTGGCTAGGAGTATTAACCAACCCTCTTGAGCTTTGATCCTAGTTGCAGCAAGCAAGATCTCTAGTCCTAATACATGCCCTAGTCCTATTGGACAAAATTAATCTCCAAATCCCAGCATTTAATACCTAGATTATGAGCATCTTAGCCTCCAGCTAAAACTACCCAAAGAAGCAAAATACTCTAAAAGCATGTCTCACCATTTTGGGTCATATCTCAGAGGAGATATTCTAGGATTTTGCTGCTATCAGACCTGGTCCTTTCTAAATTTTGCTAATCAATCCCTTAAGCTTCACTATAAAAGGAATTACCATCAACTCAATAAGGGAACAAGATCTCTTCATAAAATTCCTCACCCATAATGCTATTTTTAGCTCATAAATTAGTCATTTAGTTCATAAAATAGCCTTTAGTCCATAAATATCCATGTACACCTACCTATAAACATCTCATTCCATCTTCTCAAAAAATCTCAGCACCTTAAAATAGCCATAAACAGTCCCTTTTTACACTATACTCGAAAATGGTTAAACACTACATCATCTCTCTTCCATATTTCCATATATTCACTCATACTTTCCATAAAGTCATTCCCATCATTTATTATACACATATATTCATCATTATGGGCATGATATGACACATAGACATCTTATTTAAACATTTGCTGTAGTAAATGGACACTCTTTCTCTCCCTTCATTCCGTCCTAATTTTTCCTCTTTTACTTGTAATTATGAAGCCTTTTATCCTTGTTTATTGCTATTATAATGAATGCCATAATGTCTTTGATACTAAGAAAGTTTTCCCTCATGTTGACTTGATAATAAAGAGGAAAATACACATTTATTAACTAATCAGATGTTATCGCTAGAGGTCTGTCATATTCACTGCTAGACCATTTTCATCTTGTGTACTTGTTATAACGGGCCCACCTTTATATTAACTGACTATGGAGGAAATGCATAATTTTTATTATGCAAATACATTTATTAATTTTCTAGACATCTACCGCTAGATGTTTCTCTTGTTTACCGCTAGACTATTATTTAAGCACTTAATGTGGTGGGCTATCCTTTGTGCTAGCTTATCTTTGCATGACTTATTTTTTGAGCCTTATTATAATCTTTGTTGGATACAACCCAGACCTTGAGCAATAATAGGCCTTTCACACTTCATCGATAGCCTTTGGGCCATATTCCAAGCCCAAAGTTGAGTCTCAGTCTTGGCTTCCCGAATATCATATGGCAACGAAAAAAACGCCACCCCGACAATAGCGTTGTGACATTTTAATATTTAACAGTTTAAATGAATAATTATGACAACATAAATGAAAAGATATGGGAGTTAATATGAAAGATGAGTAGTTAGTGAAATGTTTAATTCCACATTAAAAATGAGATATACTTTATTATTGTTTTTAGGTGTGGTGATTAATGGGCTAAAATGTATTGGAACAGATACTGGGCAAAATACGTGCACTCTCGAAGAATGTATTGACCCCAAAGTTTTAAATCTAGTGTTGCATGATATATAACTTCCTTGAAACTTTAGGTTGTTTTTTTCTTGGAAAAATATCAGCTGGGCTTGAATCTGTTTAGCCTGAAATTTAAAAAGTCCTCTTTTAACAAAAAATTTCTATCAAGTCCGTTCTTCAATTTCCTTCACATAGTATTGCTTGCTGACTTGTTTAATGGAGTATTGATGTGGTTTCTTTTACATGGTCTTTATAAATTTAGTAGAGATCGATCTCTTAATCTCCAAAGTCTCTCTTCATTAATCTTTAATTATTTTTTATATTTTGTTTTTCTTTTGTTGGAAATGGAAAATTGTTGCAGCTTTTGAAGATTCATGTTGGTTCATTTTTCAAAATATTTTTATATCTTTGATGATTTGTATATGTACCAAGCTTTAGGAATAGGTGCTAGTAAATTTGACAAATCTGTTGGAAGCTAGATGAAAATTTTCATTGTGGGGGGGCAAAACTCAAAGGATTTCATGATCCTAGGTGTACAGAATGACTACTATTTGGCCACATCTTGTCGAGTCTAGGTGTCACTTTAGTTCTTTTAATTTGTATTTGATTTCATTGTTACTCTAATTGTTAAAATTTGGATGGAATTTGCTTATATGACATAGAAACTCACATTTTAATTTACCTAATAAGGACAATTTTACTTGATGGCATGGTGTCATGTCACCTAAGTTTGTGCCACATCAACTCTTAAGGACTAACCCAACCTCGAAGCATTAGCTGATTTTGAATGGAAGAAACATAAGGAGAAGGAGGTGACAAACAACAAAGGGTTCTCTCAATTCGGAGTTGAGGGACCTTAAGTCGCGTAATTGGTTTTATGTGATGGCTTTGGAATTGACTAGAAATTTTATTGGGTTGAGGGTTTATGATTCTCATAGGTGAATGGGACTTATGGATATGGTGGTTGAACTTTTGAAGGGGATGTTGGGTAAGCTTGATTGTTCATGGCGATAAATGTGTAGGAAGACAACAATTATTACCTGTGTCCATGTCTTATTATCTTTCATTTTTATGTGGATGTGAGACACAAAATTTATTTGATTTTATATGTCACGTGTCTTATATTTAAATAAACTAGCTTGTAACCCTATGCATAATATAATTCCTATATATATAATTTAAATACGATTGATAGTCATTTTTTTTTTTTTTTTTAACTCTTTAAAAAAATTTGTAAGGATATTATTAGGTATAAAATGTAAATTGTCCATGTTTTTTTCTTAATTATTGTGAAGCACTTTTTTTTTTTTTTTATTATTCATTTATTCTAAACTCTTTGATTTTTGTACTTAATAATTCACTTGGATGAATATTTATAATGTGGTCCCATATTTGATTCTAAAATTAAGAAATAAAACTCTTTAAGAATAAATAATTTATGACACACAGTGCAAAATTGGAACTTTAATTTGAAATTCTAATTTAAGTTTATCTCATTTTCACCTATTATTATATATATATATATATATATATATATATTTATATATATTTATAGATATATAGATATGTAAGAAAATTGAGAGATTCAATGTGAGACGATCTTATTGCAATAAATATAAGCCATTTCATATGAACTATTGCTTTATTTGCCTTATTTGACAAAGGAAAAAAGAAAAGAAAATTCCCAGATAGAATTGAGTAGAGATTAAAGAAAACTTACAAAAGAGAAGGTGATGATTACTTTTTCTTTACGAAAGTAAAAGAAATGAGTTTTTAGAATATGAAATCCTTCTCGTACGTAATTGCTTTAGCAAACGAACCCCAGGAGAAGTTTTAAAGGTTAAAAGAATAAAAAGAGAAGCAAAGAAATATTTACAATTAGAACTTCTCATATAAGTCCTCAACTTATGGCTGACAATGAACTACTGTTCATCAATAGAAGCCAATAACTATCTGGGACTTCTTACTGTAAGGTTGAATTTATTCAATCATGTGTTGACTTTATTCCGTGCTAAATTTACTTGTAATTCAGTAATTAAATACCCTGTGTTTAGGTGTGAATTATGTAAGGTTTATGCATGAGAGGGTGTGAAGAAACTCAAGTGTGTGTGCATTGGAGGATTCTCACAGCTGGATCTCACGAGTGACTCGCGACTGGCAACTCACCAAAATGCCACATGTGTGAAGCATGCAGGAAGCTGAAGGGTCACGACAGCTAGAGCACTACAGGACAAAAAGTACAGTCTGGCCTGACAGTTATCTTGCAACTCAAACTCGCGACTTGTTCCACTCACGAGACTGAGTCACCAGGATACCCTGTTATGCAGAAAAATGACTTTTCACATTCCTCACGTACACTACTATAAATACCCTTATACCCACGAAATGTAGAGAGTTTTTAGAGAGAATTTTGAGAGAGAAACCCTAGAGAAAACCAAGATTGACTTATCCATAATCTTAGACATTTGATTCTCCAAATTTCTCTACTCTCACCCTCTCCATTAACATATCTTTGAGAGGTACATTTGCCAAATTCTTATCTCACCATATGTATATCAATGAGGAGGTATTTTGGTGTTTGGGAAGCAGTTCGGAGATGACTAATTCATTTGGCTGATGCAATGGGCTTATTGTGGGATCCGGAAAGTTAAAGAAGACATGGTTAAGCTTAACCCTGTTAGAGCAAGAAGCTTGGAGGGCTTAGGTGCATTGGGTAGATTAGGCTTGGAGGGTTTATTACTATTCGTGTATCCCAACTTTATTCTTTAGTGGATCATTTTACCACTTGGAGGGCGGCGGAGAGGTTTTTCGCCGAAATCTTCGGTTTTCTCTTCGATAACACGTGCCAGTGTTATCCTTGTGTTTGCATCTCTTTAACCCTTTCTCTCTACCTTTAATTGTTGTTGTGTTGTGATTAATTATGGTGTAGAGTTGTTTATTTGTTTGGGTTTTTGCTTTTACCTATTTTTCCGCACATCTATTGTTTGGGTATAAGCTTGTGTTGGATATTTGAAATTGGGGCTCTAAACATTCATTAGTGTTTTTCACATTGACTGAACTTTCACTTACATTCTAACTTCTAAGTATGGTCCGCCAAGCAAGACGGCGATGAATTTAATGGTGGCTTTGAGAGAGAGAGAGAGAGAGTTAAGTCTAAATTGAAAGTTTGAAACAAAACTAAAATAGAGAAAATGATCTCCTACTTCAATAGAATCCTTTAATTCCCTTTTAAATTTTAGACACGTATTATCATCCTGACAGGTCCATTGCCTAGCCCACGCCAAGTCCTAACTTGATAATGTGGCAAGAATGGCACCACATCACTTAAGTTTCTTTGCAATTTGGGAAAGGATCAACTACAATAGAATCTTTCAATTCCCTTTCATTTTTAATCGGATGTGAGACATGCATTTAGTACATATTTGATTTTTAAATATCACATGTTGTAAATTCAAATGAAAATATGAAGAAATTGAAAGATTCAATAGGAGAGAATCTTATAGCAATACATATAAGTTTGTTCATATGGACTTTGCTTTCTTTCCTTTTGGCAAATAAAAAAAGAAACCCCCCCCTAAAAAGAGAATTTTGCTTGTGCCACAACCCGCTCACGTGGCGAGTTATGAGTTGTAGAGAGGTGATGGTGGGTCCATGTGGGGTCACATCTCTACCACTCATAACTTGTCACGTGGGCTTGTTGTGGCACAAGTTGTGTCACTTTATGTGGCACTAGCATAACTCCCAAAAAAAAAGGGTTACAAAAGGGTACGTACGTGTGCAGTGCTGATTGCTTCTTCTTTACAAAAGTAAAAGAAATAAGGTTTCAGAATATGAAATTCTTCTTGAGATTAGCAAAAATAAAAATAAAAAATGAAATTCTTCTTGTACATAATTGCTTTAGCAAACGAACCCAAGTTTTAAAGGTAAAAGAAGAAAAGGAAAAGCTAAGAGATAATTACAGTTACAACTTTTCTTTAAGTCCTCAATTCGTGGCTGGCAATGAATTGTGGTTCCACCCAATAGGAGCCAGTGCCTATTCGGAATTTCTTAAGTTGATCCGCACAAGCAACATGTATATAAGCTATCCATTGTATCACGGAGCATTCACAATAAAGATGTTAAAATTACTCAAAAGTTATTTTAGCATCTCAATCATCAAAAAAAGCCTTACAATAAAGGAGTTAAACTTAAATTTTTTTAACAACTTGCTACAGTAAGTTGTTATCACTAACAACTCACTTTAGCAAGTTGCTATCACTTTTTATTATATTTTTATTCACCCTCTCTCTCTCTCTCTCTCTCTCTCTCTCTCTCTCTCTCTCTCTTTTTCTGATATCATTAGTCTCACGATCTCTTCTCTCCCAAATTTCTCTCTCTCTCTCTCTCTCTCTCTCTCTCTCTCTCTCTCTCTCAACCACCTTCTCTTCTCCACAAAACCCGACCCATATCTCTCTCTCAGCTGCCTTCTAGTTGCCACCACTTGAAGCCATTGAGAAGATGAGATCTTGTCGGAAACCACTGCCACTGTAGCCCAAGTCCACGGCCGTTAACTGTTGCTTCTCCCCTGTTATAACCTACGCTGCCAAGATCCATGATACGTAAACGCAAACCTTTACTCCTTCGTTTCGAGTCGCCGCTGCCACCACTACCACCCCCACCCCCACCCCCACCCCTTAGAGGTAAGTATCTGTTTTTTTGGCAAATTACAACTTACCCACCTATAGTTTGACTGAAATTTAACTTGCCTATCTGTGGTTTAAAATTTGACACTGTACCCACCTGAGGTTTGACCAAAATTTAAGTTGTCTACCTGTAGTTTGAAATTCCATGATGTAAGTATTCCTATGGATAGTTTTTTTTTATCTTATTTGATCTTGTTTTTTAATGTTTTTTGTGTTTTTGGAGGAGAGAAATAAAAGTGGAACAAAATTACATACTTAGTTTTGTTTTTAATATATGTGAGTTATAGAAATCTAACTGAACTAATCTCAGGTGAGTAAAGTGTTAAATTTCAAACCACAAGTAGGCAACTTAAATTTCGGTCAGACCACGAGTAGGTAAATTGTAATTTTCCCCTTTTTTTATATAATTAGTTTGTGCTTATTTTTGGACATGCACTGTAGGAGTTTGTTAAAATGTTTGTAAGACCATTCATTAGCTTAACTTTGTGCATATGTACGGTGATGTATAGGGATTCCAATTTGGGGTTAATTTGGTGGGTTTTTATTTGGTATTGGGTGGTGGGGTTCTGATTTGCAAGTTGTGGATGGTGGTAATGGTGGTTTTGGGTGATTAATTTATTTTGGATGTGGTGGGTTGCAATTTGTTGTGATTGTGGTGGTTGGAGGTTGCGGCTGTGGGTGGTGCCGGTGATGGCTGTGCAGTTGTGGATGGTTGTGATAGTGGCTAAATGTGGCTAAGGCAGTGGTTGCTGTGGCTGACCGGAGCTGGATATGGCTTTTTTTCTTTTTCTTTTTCTTTTTTTTAATGAAAACTGGATGTGGTTATTGTATATTGTTTTGGAATATATTATTTTATTGTATTGTTTATATTATTTTAATGTGTTGAATGTTAAAATAGAATCTTTGATGTTGGATGTATTACAAATTAAGCTATTAAAATAGATAATGTAGGTTTTTGAGTTGTTAAAAGTTAATAATTTTTTAGATCATTGCTGAATGCTTATGCCATATTGTTTGTCCGAAATTTTTTGAACAGAGTCCATGGAAAAAACCAATGTGAGTTTGAAACTACTGATAGACACAAAAAGCCAAAAAGTGCTTTTTGCTGAAGCGGACAAGAACTTCATCGACTTCCTCTTTCACATTCTGGCCTTGCCCGTCGGAACTTTCATTGCCCTTCTCACAAAGCATGGAATGGTGGGCAGCCTGGGGAACATTTACGAGAGCATTGAAAATTTAAGTACTACATATCTTCGACCAAATGTGAACAAAGAGACTCTCCTGAAGCCCAAAGTGCAAATCTCTGGTGGTAGTACTATTCCAGGAGTCCCTCTTCTATTGCCAAACGTTGAATCATCTTCTACATCATCCAGGAATTTGTATAGGTGCTCTGGAAACTACAGTCACAACTATGTGGCTGATGACACTGGCGCAAAGTGTCCTTCTTGCCAGTATTATATGAATGAAAATGTAAATTTCGTAGATCCACCGAGCGTAACGAATGCGGGCTCTTCCTCCAGTGAGGGAGGGTACGTGAAAGGAGTGGTTACATACATGGTGATGGATGATCTAGTGGTGAAACCCATGTCCACCATCTCTAGTATCATTGTGCTTAACAGGTTTAATGACAAGGATTTAAGTGTTCTTGAGGAGAAAGATGTCGATTTGGGCATCAATGAGGTATGTAAGTCATTTTTTGCTTTCTGCGCATGAGTCTATTACTTCTTTTTTGTCTATTTTTCCTTTCTTTTACTTAGCGTACTTCTTTCGTTAAGGTGAAATTTATTGCAAAATAAGATGCTTAAACTGAGGTATAAAAGGTTGAAGCTTTTCGTGTCCTAAATCGTAATTCTGAAACCATGATATGAGAAAGAGACAAAATTCAGAGTCAGTATGTTCAAAATGGAAAATTATTGAATACTTCGGGAATACAATAAATGCGTACTCCTTCTTCTCATATGAATTGTGGGTCCCATCATGAATTTAATTAGTGGGACTCACAATTATGTGAGAGGGACGAGTATACATTTATGATATTCAGGAAGTATCTAATAATTACCTGTTTAAAATTCAAATGCAATCATTTAACTTTAATTTCCATATTGGAAAATTAATATTGTGTTCATTCCTACTCTTTCCCCTTAAGGTCACTTGCTTGTTCATCTTTTAAAAGAGTACAGAAAAAACAAAGTTTCAAAGAAATGTAATATTGTGAAAATTTCATTTTTCTTCTTTTGGAAAAAAGATCTTCATCTGTCTTTGAAATGTGTCAATTTCAAGTAAAGATTTAGTATTTCATGAATCTAAATGTAATTAATAATTATTTTGCTCATTAATTTATGTGGTTTGTTACTAGGGAGTGAAACTACTCAAGGCTTCTATATGGTCAAAGAGTGCTTTGACTGATGTTTTCCTCCCAATGTTGAAACAAGAAGTCCAATGTGAGAGTCAGTGAAATGTAAGTGCAAGAGTTTTGTGCCATTGCCATTATGTTGTGTGTGTGTGTTTTTTTTTTCTCGTTACATATATGTTTTAAATATTCGTCAAATCTGGTGTGGAAATGTAAAGGGCAATATGCGCTCTCTCTCTCTCTCTCTCTCTCTGCATGTTTTATTGGAAGCTTGGTTAAGAAGCATTATGTATCATAAAAAATTGAGCTGCAAGTATATGTAAGTTTTGTTAATTATCTGCTGCTTGGTATAATGAGATGTTTGAGGATGACTGAGGCACAAGTTTGTTGACCTTATGCTCTATCGGTCCCAACGTGACCAATGCCCATAATAAAGGCCACCACACCCACCCCCAACAACTCTCTTCGGATTTGTTTAGGAAATATTTTAGGGACATAATTATATTTTGTCACAATTTTACCACCACTCTAAAGTGGTTGACTGTGGGTTGTGAGTTTATGTGAAAACGATTGTCCACCACTTATAATCGAACAATTTATCAAATTATGGCAAAAATTATAACAAATTATGTGATCCTAGAAAAAAGATTAAATGCAACAAAATAAATTTATATCCAACCCATTCTTAAATAGATACGTCCATGTTTAAGTTGACAAACAATGTGTCACTGAAGGGGATTTACCTATCGACAATGGGAATCAAAGATGTAAGAATTGCACTTATATGCGAAGTGCTGCAAATTAAACATGAACACCTTTTTGGTTATATAAACATCATATGGGTTAAAAAGAGTTACTTTATGTTGCAAAGTGGCAAACCAATAATATGGGACGGAGGTAGATTAAGGGATGGTTTCACTGTTCCTTTCTTGTTTTTATCCTATTCCTTCCACTTCTTGGCACGTACAATAAAGATATGGCCAAAAGTTTTGTAGCTTATCTTGTACCTCTAGGTAGTTCTAATGGGAAAGTCTAGGATTCAAATTCTCCCTCCCCATTGTTGTAATAAATAATAATAATAATAATAAGCCCATGATACATACCAAAATGAGGTCTATCTCTCATGAACACTCTTTACTTCGAACAAAATTTTATTAAATTACCGGTTACCCCAAAATTTTAAACTATTGGAAATTGTTAAATTTAATTACTTAACCACACACTTTTAATATTTCCCCACATGAATGGGCTTAAACTCCCTTCTAATTAATAGGTAAGGCCCAACACGTGAGATTTTAAATAGGAGGTATAGTAGAAGAGGTAAGGGTTGAACTCAGAGTCAGCTCTGATACTATGTTAAATTACCAATTCTCCAAAAAACTTATAAGTTATTGAAAAATAGTAAGTTTAATCATTTAATCACATTCTTTTACCATATTATGTACAATTTTTTTGATGTAATACATTACGTTCTTTAATTAAATTCAACCACATACTTTTTGCATTAAATTTAAATGTCATTAAAAATGATAACAACATTGACGTTTTATTAATCAATCAATATACCATTGTGTTTGAATTTAATTGGAGAAGGTAATGTAATCCACTCAAATTATTATAGTTTAATTCTATCCAAAATAACTTTCATATTATCACTTGGATCTTTTTGAAGTGACAAAAGGATACTTTGATAGCTAGATATTGTATTGTGGTTAAATATATCTTTTGAAGGCATATATGGTGTGGTTTTATAATTGATATAGCCGTGAGTGGTGGTGAAGTCAGTGGAGTGGGCATTGGGTCCTAGGGTATGACAGGGATGTGTTACCTTAATTAATTGGTTATATCATGATACCACTATTTTTCTCAATATATATATATATATATATATATATATATATATATATATCATGATACCATTATTGATTATATCATGATACCGTCTTCTTAGCTGCATGCTTTATCACTATTTTTACTTCTCTTTTCCTTTTTTGCTTTTCGAATTAAGCTGGCTGTGTAAAAGACTAAAAGTTAAAGAAGCTTCTGTTCCTCGTACTTTTTTGTGTTTTTTGTTTTAATCAAAGGCAATAGCTTATAATAAAACAAAATTAAAATCTTAATATACAATGGGAGCCATTCGGAAGCTTCTACACCCGATCTTCTGTTCCTTGTACTTTTTTTGTGTTTTTATTTTAGGATCCGGTTAATGTTTAAGAACATTTAATAATGAACTATTTAAAAAAATTTTAGATGTCATTGTTATGAGAAATATAAAAACTGTTAAAAAATCAGTTAGTTTTTTTAATTTTCCATAAAATATTTCTAAAAGTATTTCCTAAACGAATACTTTTAAGTTATTCATTAACAAAATTCTTTATTTATTATGTAGTCTAATCCCACCAATATCATTTATGGACACATCTATTTGTATTCTTTATTATATAATAAAATTTGTAGTATATTTAGTATTTTCTAGTATTGTGTGATAATAAAAAACAAAAAAAGGGTTGCACATTGTTTTTCTTATCTCTAAAATTGTCTCAAAAATATTAGACCAATAAAAGCTCAACTCAATTGAAAATCATAAATATTTTGGGCAGAAAAAAAATGTTTTGGGGCTTTAATTTTTTTAAACCAATATCCTACATGGTGAATCATCAACATTAGCCACCTAATTTCCCATATGACCATCTTCTCAAAAAAAAAAAAAAAAAAAAAAAAAAAAAAAAAAAAACTCATATGACCGCACATCAAACAATCTCTATCCTTTTCTTAACACCAAAATCATAATTAAAAATTAAATTACAACTTTTCTTAACAATAACAATGCATCTCCTTGTCCCAAATAAGGTAAACATCTTGGAAAAATATTTGTTGGTCTTGAATCTGTCTTAGTCTTGAAATATAAAAAGTTCTCATTTAATTTAACAAAAAATTTCTATCCAATCTGTTCTTCAATTTCCTTCATAGTATTGCTTGCTTACTTGGTTAATGGAGTATTGATGTGGTTTCTTTTACATGGTGTTTAAAAATCCGGTAGAGATCAACCTCTTAATCTCAAAATTCTCTCTCCTTCAATCTTTAATTATCTTTTATGTTTTATTTTTCTTTTGTTGGAAATGGAAAATTATTGTAGCTTTCGAAGATTCACGTTGGTTAATTTTTCAAAATATTTTTATATGTTTAATGATTTGTATATGTACCAAGCTTTAGGAATAGGTGCTAGAAGATTTGATAAATATGTTGGAAGCTAGATGAAAATTTTCATTGTGGGGGTCAAAACTCAAAGGAGTTCAAGAACCTAGGTGTACAAAATGACTACTATTTTGGCGACATCTTGTTGAGTCTAGGTGTCATTTCAGTTCTTTTCATTTGTATTTGATTCTAATATTACTCTAATTATTAAAATTTGGATGGAATTTGCTTACTGACATAGAAATTAGCTCACACATTAATTTACCTAATATGGACAATTTAATTTGATGGCATGGTATCGTGTTACCAAAGTTTTTGCCCCATCAACCCTCAAGGACTAATCCAACCCTGAAGCACTAGCTGATTTTGAACGGAAAGAAAAGTAAGGAGAAGGGGGTGACAAACAACAAAGTGTACACTTGATTTGGAGTTGAGGGACCTCAAGTTGCGTAATTTCGATTTATGCGATGGCTTTGGAATTGATTTGGAAATTTTGATGGGTTGAGGGTTTATGATTCTCATAGGTGAATAGGTCTTATATATTATGGGTATGGTGGCTGAACTTTTGAAGGGAAGCACTGCAGTTTGGGGATTTGAGAGGGGTGATTTGTGTATGCTTTGGATTGTTTCAGTGGGTTGGTTTTGGAGGTTTTAGAGATTGGGTAAAGCTTGATTGTTCATGGAGATGAATGTGTAGGAAGGCAACTAGGGGTGTCCATGTCTTTTTCCCTTTTATTTTTACTTGGATGTGAGACATGTAATATTTATTTGATTTTTAAATGTTATATGTCTTATATCTAAATAAAAATGAGAGGAAAGTGGAAAATTCAATAGGAGAGGGTCCTATCGCAATAGATATAAGCTTTTTCATATGAACTAATGCTTTATTTTCTATTTGATAAAGAGAAAAGAGAAAATTCCCTGCTAGAATCAAATCAAGGTTAAAGAAAGGGAATGTGTTGATTACTCTTTCTTTACAAAAGAAAAAGGAAAATGAGGTTTCAAAATATGAAATCTTCTCGTACATAATTGCTTTAGCAAATGAACCCTAGGAGAAGTTTTGAAGGGGAAAAAAAAGCAAAGAGATAATTACAATTAGAACATTTCATAAGTCCTCAATTTGTGGCCGTGTGTTTGAGAGAGAGAGAGAGAGAGAGAGTTAAGTTTCAATTGAAACAAGGGGGAGGGGTGATAATTCACACAAATGAAAGCACGCCTTGTGTTAAAAAAAAAACCCCGCGTATTACGTTTTGTTGGTTGGGTCGATTTTGATGTGTCAAAATCCCCGAACCCACCAAATTGATTCAAATTCGTAAAAACCTGAAAACTTCACCCAATTCTGCTCAAATAATTAGGCCAAAATCCTTGATGACCTTTCGGTTTGGGTCGAGTCATCCAGGTGGGTTTTTTGGACAACCCTAACGTGTGGTATAGTTTGTTAACATGGCTTAGGCTTGAAGTGGTTTTGTGGAGTAGGTCTAACTTACACCGTCTAAGTATGACCATGTTGTGGGGATGTCAATATTATAGGTGCTGTTGTTCAATAGTGGTGTTGCCATATCTATTATGTGTTTTTTTTTAATGACTAAAATAGGTTTTTGGTCCCAATATATACATTTAAGCTAGATTTTCGTCCTGTGACAATTTTATTTATTACTTTAATCCTTTTGATTTTGATTTTATTTCAATTTTTCTTTACAATAAAATTTGGATATAGTTTATTGATGTGGTGTATGGAAACTATTTTTGATGACATGAACAATAATATCACCAAATATACTTGATAATGTGGCAAATATGGCACCACATCCTTAAGTTGCTTCACAATTTGGGAAAGAATCCCCTATAATAGAATCCTTAAATTACCTTTAATTTTTAACTAGATGTTTGACATGCATGTAGTATTTATTTGACTTTTAAATATCACATGACTTTTTTTTTTTTGGATACAAAATAAAATTTCTACTCTAACCTAATCTAAGTGTATATATGTGTGAAACTCTCTCCTGGAGACTTAAATCCCGACCCTTGCCCCTAACATCCTACAAGCATTTATACTTGTGGAGTAACCATCGCACCAAGAGTACGTGGTGGTAATATCACATAACTTAAATCTAAATAAAAATGTGAAAAAATTGAAAGATTTAATAGAAGAGAATCTTATCTTATTGCAATAAATATAAGCTTTCTCATATGAAGTATTGCTTTCTTTCCTTTTGACGAAGAGAAAAAGAAAAATTCCCAAGGGTTACAAATTAAAGGGTACACATGCAGTGCAGTGCTTATGAAATTCTTCTTGTACCTAATTGCTTTAGCAAACGAACCCAAGTTTTAAAGGTAAAAGAAGAAAAGGAAAAGCTAAGAGCCTAAGAGATAATTACAGTTACAACTTTCAATTCGTGACCGACAATGAACTGTGGTTTCACCCGATAGGAGCCAGTGCCTATTCAGAATTTCTTAAGTTGATCCGCCAAGCAACATGTACATATATAAGCTGTCCATTGAATCACGGTGATGCCATATCATTTGTCCGATAATCTTCGAACAAAGTCCATGGAAGAAACCAATGTGAGTTTGAGACTTCTGATAAACACAGAAAGCCAAAGAGTGCTTTTTGCTGAAGCAGACAAGAACTTCATCCACTTCCTCTTTCACATTTTGTCCGTGCCCGTCGGAACTTTCATTACGATTCTCACAAAGCAAGGAATGGTGGGGAGCTTGGGGAACATTTACGAGAGCATTGAAAATATAAATATTACTTACCTTCAACCAAACTTGAACAAAGAGACTCTCCTGAAGTCCAAAATACACATCTCTGGTGGTGGTACTGGAGTCACTCTCCTATTGCCAAAGGATAAATCACCTTCCACATCATCCACTTCCAGGTACTGGTATAGGTGTTCTAGAAGCTATAGCTGTTACTCATATGTGAGTAATGACTCCAGCGCAAAGTGTCCTTCGTGCCAGAGCTCTATGAATGACAATGTAAATTTCGTAGACCCACCACGCGCAACGAATGTCGGCTCTTCCTCCAGTGAGGAAGGGTACGTGAAAGGAGTGGTTACATACATGGTGATGGATGATCTAGTGGTGAAACCCATGTCCACCATCTCTTGTGTCACTCTGCTTAACAGGTTCAATGTCAAGGATGTAGGGGTTCTTGAGGAGAAAGTGGTCGATTTGGGCATCGGTGAGGTATGTCAGTCCATCATTCTTTGGTTTCTGTGCATGAGTCCATTAATTACTTGTGTGTTTATTTTTTCTTTTTACTTTCCGTTCTTTAGTTATGGTGAAATTTATTGCAAAATAACATTAAACTGAGGTATTAGTTGAAGCTATTATCGAGTCCTAATTCCTAAATCATCTTAACATGTGTCAATTCTCATTTCATCTTGCCTTGGTATAGTATATTGCTACAACTATGGAGTCGATCTTTTTTTTTTTTTTTTTTTTTGGTTTTGGGGGGGGGGGGGGGGGGGGGTTGGGGGGGAACTGATGTCAATCTATTCAACTGGAGTCAATCTTAGAAGAATTTATTTAAATGCCACAAAGTAAATCAATATGCAACCCATTTTTAAACAAATTAGTCAGAAATGGAGAGGATCCTCATCTTGTCGTCGAAGGGATAAGACTTACCTGGGCAATGGAAATTAAAGATGTATGAATTGCACTTATATGTGAAGTGCTGCAAATTAAACATGAATGAACACCTTTTTGGTTGTATAAACATCATATGGCATTAAAAGAGTTTCTTTACAATGCAGAGCACTTGCATTAGTGCTAATTGTATAACAAAAAAAGTACCATATTTTAACTAATCAAGCCAAAAATTCACCCACATCAAACCATACAAAATTATGTATACAAGATTGCAATAGTAAACATGTAAATTTAAACTAACACTTACATTTAGTTTTTTATTCTTTTTTTTTTTAATGTACTTTGAAGATAAAAGAAAAGAGTGGATATTTGTTGTTGTACATGTGTGAAGAAAGATAAACAATTAAAAATCAAGAAAATTTAATATTTTAATAAAATGTAGTGTAAAACAGATAATTTAATTTGGTAAAAATATATAAGAATTATTTTATGAGCTGATCTGAATGGTAAGAGTTATCTAAGATGGTCCAGCTATATTCCTTTCAAAAGCCTTAATTTCCTCTCCCTTTTCCATATTCTTTCATTTTCTCAACAACAACCAAAGGGCTACTTGTTGATTAGTTTTTCTTTACAAAAGAAAAAGGAAAAGATGTTTCAGAATTTGCGAAAGTACTCTATTACTTGGCTAATTTAGAATGATAAAGCGGTAAAGCCTTCTGGTAAATGATTGTTGTCTTACTTGGCTAGTTGGCTAAAGGTTAAAATTTTCCAAGGAAAAAAAATGCAAAAAAATGCAAAAAAAAAAAAAAAAAAAAAAAAAGAATGGAATAGGTTGTCAAAAAGGTAAACCAATAATTTACGTTGGAAAAACTCCAATTGAGTAGTTTTTTTTTTTTTTTTTTTTTTTGATAAGTCCAATTGAGTAGTTAATATAACATATATAAAGATACTACTTAACCCAAAAGCTCTTATGAGTTTGAGTTCAACTATGTTATATTAATCACAAACTATTTTCATTATTATTCAATATAAGACTTCGTTCATATATATATATATATATATATATATATATATATATACATCTAATAATTTAATCCTCACGATTTCCTTTATTAAAATGTTGGAAAAAAAGAAAAGTTGAAGAATAAAAACGATTTTCTATCAAGTGTGTTTTGTAGAAGATGAAAAAGTGGAAAGATAAAAATTAAATTACTATTATTCCAGTCTAAAACAATGGGATAATGACAATAATTTCATAAGTTTATGTTTGTGGCAATTTTCTCTCTCCCTCTTTCCCTAATTTGAAAAGAAATTAAATGGTGGGGCCAGATTGAAAATTCCCACCGACCCCATTTAATTTTTATCCCTTTTCATCTTAAGATTCTCAACTAAACAATGGACAATTATGGTTTTCTCTCTCTTTTCATCCCAACCAAATAATGGAAGACCATAATTTCCTCTGTCTTTTCCTTTCCTCTTCTTCTTCTTCTTTCATTTTTACAACAAACAGAGGGCTACAAGTTGATTACTTTTTTCTTTACAAAAGAAAAAGGAAAAGAGCTCTCAAAATTTGCAAAAGTACTCTATTAATCGGTTGATTTAAAATGATAAAGTAGTAAAGCCTTCTTGTAAATGATTGTTTTTGAGCATTAGCATTGGGTAAGGTAAAACACCCAAAATGCTAAAGTGATCTACCAATAGCAGATCACTGTGGCGTTGCTACATATTTGTTTTATTCTAAATCACTATTTTTTTTTAGTATTCTGAATGTTAATGTTCTTACAAACCTAAATCACTATTTTAACAATGAATGGATTGATTGTGTATATATTACTTGAATGAATTGTATTTTAGACAAGTATACATAAAAATATAACATTTTATATAATTAAATTAAACATCATATTCACGAGCTTGTTTACAAACACAGTAAGTTTGAGTTTGACTTATTTAATAATCAAGCCTAAACTTAGACTTGAACTTGACTTATATGTTAAACAAACTAATATAAACAAGTTTTTTCCTAAACTGAACTTCCATTCAAACAGTATAATCCTTGGCCATTTTCTCTCTTTGTTTGGCTAGAATGATTGAAAAATGAAATGATGAAAAATGTTAGGAAGATAGAAAAGTGGTAGGTTAAAAAAAATATTTTAGTTTTTAATCATGTTTATTTGGTACAAAAGATGAAAAAAAATTCAAAAATACTATTATACCCTTGTAGTTTAAAACAATGGGATTATGACCGTCATTTGTATGTTCATATTGATCGGCTATTTTCTCTCTTCTTTTTCCTCAATTTATAATGAAAATGAATGACGGACCTGGCTAGAAAATCCCCCAACCAGTAACCACCCCTTATTTCCTCACTCTTTATCCCAACCAAACATTGAAAATCCATAATTTTTTCTCCATTTTCCTTTCTCCTTATCTATCTTGTACCTGTTAATTAACAAAGACCAAAAGGTTACGTGATGATTATTTTTTCTTTACAAAAGAGAGGGAAAAAAAAAAAAAAAAGGTTTCAGAATTTGCAAATGTACTATTACTTGGCTAATTTAGAATCATGAAACGGTAAAGCCTTATCGTAGTTGATTGTTTTCTTGGCTGGTTGGCTAAAGGTTAAACTTTTTCAAAGGAAAAGAAAAAGAAAAAAAATAATAATTTAAATAATCTCTGTGGCCGACAATGAACTGTAGTTATTCTAAATTTCTAATTATTGTCCGCCAAGCAACATGTACATAAGCTGTCCAGTGTATCACGGTGATGCTATATCGTTTGTCCAGAAATCTTCTATAGAAAAAAAAAAAAAAAAAAAAAAAAATAGTAAAAATAAACTACACAGTCCATGGAAGAAAGTCAAGAAACCAATGTGAGTTTGAAACTTCTGATAGACACAGAAAGCCATAGAGTGCTTTTTGCTGAAGCGGACAAGAACTTCATCGACTTCTTCTTTCACATTCTGGCCCTGACCGTCGGAACTTTCATTTCGCTTCTCACAAAGCAAGGAATGGTGGGCAGCTTGGGGAACATTTACGAGAGCATTGAAAATTTAAGTATCACTTACCTTCAACCAAACTTGAACAAAGAGACTCTACTGAAGCCCAAAGTACACGTCTCTGGTGCTGGTACTGGAGTCCCTCTCCTATTGCCAAACGTTGAATCGTCATCATCAACATCTCTGAAATTTTATAAATGTGCTGGAAACAACAGGTTCGATCATTATTGGAAAAACGAATATGAAGCACCACCAGCAGACGAATATGAAGCACCATGCGGCAACTGTAACAATTATGTGGCTAATGACAACCGCGCAATCTGTCCTTCGTGCAAGAACGTTATGAACCACGAGCTAAATTTCGTACACTCACCAAGCGCAACGAATGCGGGCTTTTCCTCCAGTGAGGGAGGATACGTGAAAGGAATGGTTACATACATGGTGATGGATGATCTAGTGGTGAAACCCATGTCCACCATCTCTAGTATCACTCTGCTTAACGCAGGTTTAATGTCAGGGATGTAGGAGCTCTTGAGGAGAAAATAGTCCATTTGGGCATCGATGAGGTATGCCAATCATTCTTTTATTTTTGTGCAAGAGTCCATTACTTCTGTTTTGTTTATTTTTTCTTAGTTAATGTTGTTACATACATCCATAAATACAACGTTTATAAAATCGTATGTTCAAAACATGATTTCAAAATTACTTTACACACACTGTATGCAGTAATAATCAGCACCTTTTGTTCTTTCCTTATGGTGAAATTTTTGCAAAATAATGTTAAACTGAGCTATTAGTGGAAGCTATTCGAGTCCTAATTCCTAAACCAAGATATGAGAAAGAGACTGAAATTTGGAATTGATCGATGATCCATCTCAATCCAAGCCCCTATACTTCAATGTTTCATAATATCTGATGTTTCTTAGAATTATGTGGTAAGGTGAGTAAATTTAAAGTCTTCAAACAATTTAAACTTTTGGAAGAAAAAGTAATTTAACGATGTTAACTATGAACTTAATTATCAAAAGTCGTTAAATCGTCCAGCTGATACATACAGGTGTTGTGGGTCATTCTCACTCCATCTCGACTTGGTATAGTATATTTCTAAGACGATGGAGTCAATCTCTTCAAGATTCAAATGCAATCATTAAACTCTAATTTCCATATTGAAATTAAAATATTGTATACCCACTTTTTCTCTTTAGTGTCACTTGCTTATCTTTTAAAAGAGGAAGAAAAGAAACAAGTTACAAAGAAATGTAATATTGTGAAAGTTTCATTTTTCTTCTTTTTGGAAAAAGATCTTCTTTATCTGCCTTTGAGATGTGTCAAATTCAAGTAAAGATTTGGTATTTTACAAATTTAAATGTGATTAATTATTATTTTTCTAATTAATTTATGTGGTTTGTTTTTAGGGAGTAAAATTACTGAAGGCTTCTCTGCGGTCAAAGAATGTTTTGACTGATGTCTTCGTCCCAATGTTGAAAGTTGAAATAGAAAGTGTAATGTAACACGGAAGTGCAAGAGTTCTATGCCATTGCCAAAAATTAATTTTTCTTCTGTTTTTTTAGTTGCATATATGTTTTAAATGTCGGTCAAATCTGGTGTGGCAATGTGAAGGGCAATATGCTCTCTCTCTCTCTCTCTCTCTCTCTATTTGTGTGTGTGTGTATTGTTGGAAGTTTGGTTAAGAAGCATTATGTATCATAAAAAAATAATATGTAAGTATAGGTAAGTTTTTGTTAATTATCAATTGCTTGAGAGTATGATGAGATGATTGAGGATTCTTCTAAAAAAAAAAAGATGATTGAGGATGACTGAGGACCTAATTAAGGCACAACTTTGTTTACCTTACGCTTTCGGTCCCAATGTGACCACGCCTTCTTCCTTCTCTTCGTTTTCCTCCTTGACACCCCCCTCTAAAAATTCTCTTAAAATTTGTTTAAGTAAAATTTTAGGGACAACTTTTATTATAACTAGCTTTTAACCCGTGCAAATGCACGGGAATTTTATTTAAATATTTTTTTAAAATTTTTTTGTTGTATTTTTATAGCATCTCAAAAGTATTTTTCTTTCTTATTTAACATCATCAAAAGTAAATCAAATCATACTTCATCATAGTAACATATACTAACACACTTTAAATAAGGGGAAAAAATTAAACTTACAGTAGTGGAAAAACAAATACCTTTGAACATCATACAAATTTAGATTCATAGCTCAAAATAACATTTATAATCCTAAAATACTACATAACAGCAACTTGCATGGATTCAGTTTCAGTCTTATTCCTATCTAGTCAAAAACAGTAAATAAAGATCTGGGAAGGGAAGGGACTCTTATGAATTCCATACAAAGGAAATGGAAAACATGAAAGCCCACTATAAATAGTAAATAAAAATGTTTGCAAACACATTGTTTTTGAAAGTATGCTAAAGAAGCAATGACAATAAAACAACCAAAAACACCTCAGTCAGAATCCAAGCTTCATACGGAGCCAGTGCCTGTGCTTTGCATTGTACCTGAAACAAAAAACAAACATAACCAATAGGAAGAGTAAGAGTTAAACAAAGAATCAGAGACGAAGAAGCAGGAAATAGAGAGAACCTGATGGTATTGTCAGTCCTCATGCGAATCTAGTGAGGGATAGGCCTATTCTGCCTCATCTTCTTAGCCAGCTTCTTCTTAATCATGAATGTCTACTGGGACAGCTAAGGATACCATAACAATAATAATAATTACTACACAATAATCATTCAGACCCATATCATAAAAGTTACTCAAAATCAATCAGCATTTAACAGTTGCAATCTGGTATTTCTGAAACCTTTTTTTGTTCCTCTGCCCCCGATAAAGTATTTTGCTCTATGCGTAGAATGAAATATTAATAAGACAAACAGAAAGTTTGTTGTCTAATAACACATAAACAGTAGATACCATAGGTTGAAATTCAATCATAACTCTAAAACAAAGAAAGAACTGATGAGGTATCAAAAAAAAAATCTTTAAAGGAACATTAATAGGTTTATGTCCACACCCTTATAATTCCACAAGTGCGAAGGCTCCAACAAAAGGCAAACACAAATAGAGAAACCAAGATTTCGAATTAGGATATAACAAAAAACCAAAGACACAAATTTAAAAATGCTCATTACTGCCCAAAAAAAAATCAATAAAAGAAATCACAAATTAGAATTCATATTTCCAAAAGGCAAGAATTCAAAAATACTCCCTGTGAAAAATTACCAAAATCAATCTAAAAAAATTAAATTAAGTAGAAAACAATTCTAACCCAATTACCGTAGCCAAATCCAAATCTAACTCAAATACATAAATCCAAACCTATCCAACCAAATGACTAAACATAAAAATCAAGTTATGGTGTAATATAAAAATGAATAAAAAAACCTTTACCTGTAGTAGTTAAACAGTGGAGGGAGGCCATTTTTTTGTTGTATGGAGAGCAACGGTAGTGCCTGCCTGCAAATTGCTCTCTCTCTCTCTCCATTGATCTCTGTTTTTCTCAATGAATCCTTTTTTGTTTAGTTAAATAGTGTCTAACATAATACAATACAATGAAATAAACTCTCTCTGTTAAAATACAAACATGTACAGTGTCTACCATAAAATGGTATATCATTATAACCTGCAAGATCATGCTCCTTATTTTCTTTCCACCTCCATGTATTAAGAGTTCTAGAATAAAACAAAAAATCAGTAATTTTATCAAACAAATTGTATATGAAAAATTAAGTTGTTCTATTAGCAGAATTAGAAAAAAGATGTTAGAAATGAAAGATAAAGTATCATCAAGGATAACAGTAAAAGATGTTGGCAAAGGATTTGGTTTTCGTAGACCAAGGATATCCCAAATACATCCAAAAAGCAAGATTAACAACAATAAAACAATATGCCCAAATTTAATCACGATACCACATTTCAAATAAGATTGAAAAGGGAAAATAAATTTTAGAAATGGAAATAACCAATGATTTCAATCTTACACTTAATTTAATCTCAATGAAGTTATTTCAGTAATCTTTAAACAAAGAACAAAACAAAAGCAAATATCTAAAATTGAGCAAACAAACATTTGGATAGAAAACCCAAAAACCCAAAAGAAAAATGAATCAAATCTAAACCCATTAAACCAAAAAAAAAAAAACTCAATTAAAGTAACATTTTCATACCCAAATCTAAAAAATGAAAAGAAAAAATACCGAAGCCCGTTTCGACGATCTGGGTGGCGGATGTATGGCCTAACGGTTTTTTTCTGTATGCTTGCAGTTCCGACGTTTTAAGTCTGGCGAGCGACCCAAATTGCAGTAAACATGAAATCATAGCTATCACAAGATTTAGGTTTTTACTTATAAAAATTTATAAAAAATCAAAAAACAAAGAAAGCCAAAAAAAGAAAACTCATTCTGTAACAGTACATTGCCGGTTGAAGGAAGCAAGGATTTTGGTGGTCAGAGTCCGACGGTGGTACTGACCTGAGATGACTCTGCCCCTTTCTCTATTTCTTTCTCCAAATCTCATCGCCTCTCTATTTCTATCTCTGTATCTATCGCCTCGCTTTCTCCTTTCTCCTGTAGCAATTTTTTTTTTTTTTTTTTTAAGTGGTTAGTTTCCTTTTGTACCAAGGGGCTTTTAATCAGTGTTATAACGTTACCAAACATTGCAACGTCCGGTTTTTTTTAAGTTTAACTCTATACGTGTCAGTTTTTTAGATAGGCTTTTTTGCTAACGTGTCAGCACGTGGTTAAAGGCTTCTGCTATTATATATAGTATTAGATTAGATTTTTAAATTATTGACTATGAGTGATGAGTTCTTGTAAGAGTGATTGCTCACCACTTACAGTTGATGACTTCATCAAGTTATGACAAATGATGTGATCCTAGAGGAATTTATTTAAATGTCATAAAATAAATCTATATGCAACCCATTTTTATACAAGTATGTTCATGTTTGAGTTGACAAACAATGTACATGGATCCTCACTATTTACAAGTGAAATGAATAGTGTCCATTTGTATGCCATGATTTAAAGTAGAACAAATTTAGGATCTAGATTATGCCAACTCATTTAGAAATTTATAACTCTAGTTTATTTAACCATATTTTAATCATAGTTAAATTTAACCATAATTAAATTTTAAATGAATTGGTACAATCTAAATCTTTAGATTAACTTCATTTTAAATCATGGACTTTAATTAAATACTCTCTATTTTACTTTAAAATGGAAATGATCATTTTCTTGTCACCAAAGGGATAAGACTTACTAGTCAATGGAAATAGAAATTAAAGATGTATAAATTGCACTTAGGACACGTTTGGTAAACTGTAACGGTAACTACATAGAAATAAGAATAGGTATTAAAAGGAATATGAGATCGATATTGTAATGTAATACTTATTACTGTTCATTTGTTTGATAACAACACAATAATAGATCCCTGAAAACAATAAAATTAAAGCATTTTAATGATATCCTTTATCCTATTTCTTTCGCTTCATGGCACTCTCATTAAAGATATAGACTAAATACATTCGGAAATATTGTGCACTAACTCCAATTGGCTTCTCATTTGCTTGAAGTTATTACTGCTCATAACTCTCGTTAATTTGTGGCCAAAATTGAAAGGATTTTTCATTGAGAAAGTCTAAGTCCATGCATGCAGCAAATGATTATTTTACCATTCCAGTTGCCCAAGGTTCGTGAATCACGAGTGCCAATGAAAAGGGTAGCTAAAGTAGGCACCTCCGAGACTGAATTCCATATAAAAAGGTAACAGCCAAGCCAAAGAAGCCACTAAACAATATAGACAATCCATTGAAAGTTCCATAACCCTTCACATATACCAAACATGGCTGTAAGCCTGAAACTATTTATAGACGATAATAGTCACCGAGTGCTTTATGCTGAAGCTGGAAAGGAATTCATCGACTTCCTCTTCACCATTCTTGCCCTGTCTGTCGCAACTTTCGTTCCGATTCTCAATCAGGAAATGGCGGGCCGCTTGGGAATCATTTACGAGAGCTTTAAGAATTTTAGTCCTGCTTATCTTCAACCATACGTGAACCAGTACTCTCTCATGTACCCCATAGTATATTTCCCTGGTAATGCTGGAGGCCCTCTCCAATTGCCAAGCGTGTAATCATCAGCATCTAGGAAATTCTATAGGTGTGTTGATGGTCACGCATTTGTCTCTGATTTTGTAGATCAATGGGTCAATAATTACCGCATCGCATTGTGTCCTTCGTGTGGGAAATATATGGATAGGCCTGTTAATTTTGTAGACCGATCAATTGGAAACAAATCGTTCTCCTCTAATGAGGGAGGGTACGTGAAAGGGGTGGTTACGTACATGGTGATGGATGATCTTGCGGTGAAACCATTGTCCGCAATTTCTATTAGCAGTCTGCTTAAGTAGTTTCAGGTCATGGAAATAGGGGCTCTTGAGGAAAATAAGAAATTCAAGATTTTCTTCTCTTTTATTTCATTTTCTTAGCATCCAAACAAGTAAAAACATATACAAAACCATGATCAAACTTAGATACTCTAACACAATCAACTAACAAAATGAAATAAAAGAATAAATAAAGCTCAGTCTCAACCTCTCTTTCTCCTCCTAGAGAACCTACCAATGGGGTCTGTTACATTGCAGGAGTGGCAGGCCTAGGGCACCAACTCTCCTTTGCCAACTATGGTCACCGATATCGTTGACCAAATGAAGGCTCTGGAGATAGATATTGACCATCACATGACCTTTGGTGGTAGTGGTGGCAAGCTCCAAGTTCTTCTTCAACTTTGTTTTGTTTTGTTTTTTTTTTTTTTTTTTTTTTTTTGGTTTTTTTTTTTATTTATTATAAATTTAATTTAATTCTTTGTTTGGTTTCTGGGAAAGCTAAGGAAAGAAGTACTCACAAATTCGAGCCGGGTGTTGGAGAACACTGAGCATCACTTTTGTTTATTAAAAAAAAAAAGAGGAAAAGAGAAGAATAAATCTGTTGGGTTCATTTATTTATTTACTTATTAATTAACCACAAACATCAATTCAAAAGGCTCTAATTAATTGAGGTTGAAAATTGAGGTGGGTACCAGGAGAATAGAAGAATGGTGATGATTTGATGCAATTTCTATCAGCAATTTTCATCCTTAAAGTGCTTTGGGCAACCATGTTCTTGGGGGAAGAACATGAAGAACAATTATTTTTAACTAAAATTTTTAATATTTTTAATTTAAAATTATTGATAACTAAAATTTTATTTTATTTTAAAATAAAATAAAATATTTTTAATATATTTTTTTTAATTTTGCCGATTGCCACATGTGCATTTTCCATCTCTGATGTAACGGTAGGAACCAAAACGGGAAGCGTTTTTCAGGATAGGGACTAAAAGCAGTAAAAATAAAATCTATGGACCAAAGTGAGAATCGTCTGAAAATGTAGGAACGAAAATGTGATTTTCTCCTATAATTAATTGTCTCTTTAGGTAGACTAACATGTAGCAAGTGTGTGATTCAGGAAAAAAAAAAGAAAAAAAAACCTTAATTTGGTTTCATATTGAAAAATGAGATGTTATATCCGGGTAGCCATTTTTTTACCATTGACTCATTGAGGTCACTTCTATGTGTAACATACAAGTATATAATAACCAATTTTGATCCTTTTATCTTTGCCATTGCTAGGGTTTGAAATTGCTGAAGGCTTCTATGCTATCAAAGACTGTTCTCACTGACATTCTCCTCCCGTGGTCGAAATCGAAAGTAAAACAAGAGGTAGAAACCTCCTAATGATGTCCATGTTAAAACTGGAAAGGAAAGGAAGACCATGTGTAAGGCTGAATTTAATCAACCATCTTATTGGCTTAATTCCGTGCCAAATTTTCTTGTAATTTAGCAATTAGTAACCCGGTATTTAGGTGGGAATCATGTAAGGGTAGTGTGTGAGAAAGTGTGAAGAAATGCTCAAGACTTTGCAGTGAAGCAGGGATTCACAGATGGATCTCACGGGTGGCTCGCAGCTTGCAAGCCGCCAGAAAATGCACACGAGTAAAGTATGCAAAGAAGCTGAACCGTCATGCCAGCTGTAGCACTACAGGACAAAAAGTCCAGACTAACCATTCAGTTAGATTGCGGCTTAGACTCGCGACTCAGTCAAGTCGTGAGGCCAAGTCGCCAGTCCACTCTGTTATGGAAAAACTGACTCTTTGCATTCCTTTCTCACTCCAGTATAAATACCCCTTATACTCACGAAATATTGAGAGCTTCCAAAGAGAATTTTGAGAGAGAAACCCTAGAGAAAAACAAGATTGACTCATCCATAATCTTCGCATAGTGACTCTTCAAATTCCTCAACTCTCACCCTCTCTATTGTTACATCCTTGAGAGGTTCTTTAACCAAATCCTTTTCTCACCTTACCCACATCTGTGAGAAGGCTTTTTGGTGCTTTGGAAAGCAGTTTGGAAGGAACCAATTTATATTGGTTGATGCTATGGGTTATAGCGGAATATGGTAAGTTAAAGAAGAAATAGGTTTGGCGTAACCTCGTTGGAGTAGGAGCTTGGAGGGCTTACCACTGGGTAGATTAGGCTTGGAGGGTCATCTGCTGTTCATGTATCCCAACTACATTCTTTAGTGGATTATTTACCGCTTGGAGGGTGGCAGAGAGGTTTTACGCCGAGGGCTTTGGTTTCCTCTTCGATAACACATCATTGTGTTGTCCTTGTGTTTGCATCCCTCTTCCCTTAATCTTTGCCATTTAATTTCTACTATGGATGTGATTTTATTTGGTTTAGATTGTTTTTCAATTCTGTTATATGCTTATGTTCATATTCCGCACATTAATTGTTTGATAATAAGCTTGAATTGATAATTTGGAAATTGGGGGTCTAAACGTTCATAGTGTTTTATACACATTTTGAACATTCAATTGGTATCAGAGCGGGTACACTTATATTGGTTTTATTACCTTAGTGTGATCCTTGACCCTATATTGAGATGGACTGGTCTTAATCTCTAAATGCTCCACCATATTTTGATGGTAGCAACTATGCCTTTTGGAAAGTTAGGATGAGAGCATTTTTGTGCTCTATAGATGAGGCTGCTTAGGATGCAATTGAAATAGGTTGGACAAGGCCGGAGGCAGCCAAATCCACATGGGATAAGGCAGCCCTCACGGTGTCAAATGCTAATAGCAAAGCATTTAATGCTATTTTTTGTGGTGTGTCACCAGATGAGTTCCATCAGATTTCTCACATTACCATTGCGAAGGAGGTTTGGTAGATATTGGAGACCACTTATGAGGGAACGAAGAAAGTAAAAGACACGAAGCTACAAATGCTGACCACCCGATTTGAAGAGCTCAAAATGAGTGAGGACGAGTCTTTTGACTCTTTCTATAGTAAGCTGAATGAAGTGGTCATCGGCAAATTTAATTTGGGAGAGAAAACAGAGGATTCCAAGGTAGTAAGGAAAATTCTTCGTTCATTTCCGGAGAGCTTCGGTGTAAAGGTGACTGCAATTAAGGAGAGCAAGGACCTTGATGAAATCAAAGTCCAAGAGCTGATTGGTTCTTTCTAAACATATGAGCTTTCATTGCCTAACCAAAGAAAGAGCAAATCACTTGCTCTTAAGACGATAAATGAAAGGGTAGAAGCTCACGGCTCATCGAATGAGAATGTAGTCGAAAAGGATGTTGCCTACCTTGCAAAGAATTTTTGCAAATTTCTAAAGTTCAAGAATAGTAGGAAATTTGATGATAAAAGAAAATTCATGAGTTCCGGAAATGAGAAGAAGGACTTCAAAAGGAAAGAAGGGAAGGAGTCCCAATCTACTCAAGGAGTCACTTGTTTTGAGTGTAATGGGCATGGCCATTTAAAAAATGAATGCCTCAACTATTTGAGATCGAAGGGCAAGGCGTATGCCACCACACTCAATGACTCAGATTCCTCCACCTCTGATTCGGAGGATAGCTGTGATGAAGAAGGAAATTTCTCAGCATTTATGACTATTGCTTATTTTGAGTCTTTAGAGGACTTGAATTTGCTTGTGCAAGAACTTGGGGAGCATAGTGATGAGGAATCCATGGGAATTGTTGAAGAATTGGATGCTGAAGAAGATGAAGATATAGCCGATCTTCAAGAGAATTACAACTCACTCCTTGAGAAGTCGGGAGAGTATGCAAGGGTGGCCAAGGCAGTTGTGAAGAAGATGAAGAAAGCAGAGGAGGACCATCAAAGTCTCCTAGTGAGATACAAGGAGGCCAAGTGTGAGATTGAGACGCTAAATGGTGAGCTAACCGAAGCTTACACCAAGGTGAAATTCCTTGAGCTTGAGGTGGTTCAAGCAAATGCCAAGGTAGAGCAAGTATCCACAAAGAAGCTTGATGATGTCCTCTCTCATCAAAAACCCTTCTCCAACAAAACTGGATTAGGATACACCGGAGAAAGTAGTTCAACTGTGAATATCTCCAAAGAAGTGAAGTTTGTGAAAGCCAAAGAGCCGGTTGTAGCTGTCCCTACCGTGGAGAAGGCAAAGGTTGAGAAGAAAAAGATTGTGGCTGACCAAAGGGTGCAGAATAAACCCCCGTAACCAATCAGTGGTCAGGTCTGAAGTCAAAGCAAAATCACTTCCATGATTACAAAGAGGTCCTAGAACGAACCATATGTGTCATCACTGTGGACTTCAAGGACACACCCGACCTAATTGTCATAAGCTTAGAGCATTGAAGAATGCAAGTGATCAAAGGTCAAGAGGACCAAGAAATGACAAGAAGACTTGGGCTATTGAGTCATCAAGAGGTCAAAATGATGATCTGCTTTGATGGACGTGATGAAGATGATCGGTGCGTTCACCACATTGTTTGGAAAGCTTCACAAGAAGGTTTGAAAGTCCTAACTCTCGTACCCAATCCTATAGGGATATCAACCCAAACGCATGTAACGTGTGGGTGAAGAAGGGTACTCATGCATAAGCATTACAACATGTCCATGCATTAATACTTCCTATGTTGTGTGACTATGCTTGGTTGTATGCTTTTTGCAAGTTTGTGTTAAAAAAAAAAAAAAAAAAAAATTGTTTGTTTGTCTGCATTTGTTTTAATTATTTTTACATTGTTGTTTTTTATCAATCTTTTCTTGTTTTTATGTCAAAAATCCAAAAACACATAAAAAGTAGAAAATCAAAAGGTTTGATCAACATCGTTAGGTTTTGTCTCAAAACATTTTTTGCCTTGTACCTTTGTTCTAATGGCCTTGTGCATTTACGAGCGTAGCTTGTTCCCTATGCACTTATATCATTGTGGGAGAACTCTTGACATCTATGTGACTATTGTAAATAGATCTTCAAACTTGTCATGAATGATTAGTGAATGGTTTTGTTGATCTTGAGACATGCTTAGACTTGTGCCTATATATCTTCCCACTTATTTACTTTATTGTTTTTGCTTAAAGAGCTCACCAAATGTAAATCTCCAAATGAAAAAAGATATTGAGTTGCAAAAGCCTATCGCACATACTAGTATTTGACTAAGAAAAAGGGAAAGCGATGTAAAATAAAATGTATGATGCCCAAAGAGCCAAAGGCTAACTCATCAAATTGAAATATAAAAATTTCAGGCATTGATCTCACAATGAGATGTATTGATTCAAAAAGATCAAATGATATGATGTATATGGAGCCAAATGAAAAGCTTCACAAGTTATGCAATCAAGTTTTGTGGGAAGTCATATATGCATATTTCTATAATTGAGATGGGTAACATTATTTAGTGCTAATTGTGTATGTCTTGGTTGAATTGATCATTGAAGCTTCACATTAAACTAAGGAATATCTTATTTTTGATACCCACACACTTCACACAAGTCTATGTTCAATGAATGTCATATTCATTTGTGTGATTGTACTTGACTAAATGTGTTTTCACATGCTCAATTTTTGTTGATCGAACACAAAAATATTTTTGAGTGTTTTAGCTATTTTTGGAAAGTATTTTGTTAATGCACAAATTGTCAAAATCTTCAAAAACAGTGTTGCCCTGTTCTGGCAACTCAGTCACGGATTGGTTCAGTTGCATGCCCCAATCGCAAGCCTACATAGAGATTTTTCGCGACTCACTGGAGGGTCAATATCCCAGTCGTGAAAAATACTTAGAATATTTTTCAAATTTTGGGTTTTTAAGTTTCTTATGGCTCAGATTGGCGACTTGTTCATAGGTGGAGGTTCCAGTCGCGAGGGGTACTTAGAGATTTTCGTGGCTTACTTCGTGACTACCTCGCGGGTAGAACTTCCAGTCGCGAAAAACACAGAAAAGTTTTTCAAAATTTTTGTCTTAAGTGTTCTGGTGACTGGCCCTGGCAACTTGCTCGCGACTTAACTCAGTCGCAAAAATCGTGTGTTTTGCGCAAATATGTCAGTTTTTTTTTAAAACTTTTCAGTTTTTCCCTCGAACATTTCTGACTGTTCATTGTCTTCTTCATTTGTCTCTCTCACACTCTCACCATGTTTCTCTCACAAATCCACCATTTTCTTCATCATTTCTACTTCAATCTTCAAGAAAAAGGTAAGGGTTTTCTTATTCTCACTTAACATTTCATGATTATGGTTTTGTTTTCTTGATTTGTGAGTTGTTATTAAGATTTGAGAAATATAGTGTTCGAACATGGGTTTGGTTTATTTTGTTGAGTGAGTTTGATTGAGTGTTGATGATATTGATAGTTAGATGCTTATCTCACAAGTTTTCCTGATGGTGTTTGTATTCAGAGTTGTGTTTCATGATTGTATTGCTCTGTGCATATCATGTTCATGGTAGTGTCACAATGACAATTATTTGTGACTGTGTGCTGTTCATTGATTATTTTGTACTAAGTTGTAACTGAACAATCATCATTTTTGATCACCTGTTACATTCTTAAATATACAATGCATCAGTGTTGTTTATGCCTTCTTGGTGCTGACTTGGTTCATGTTCTGTGATTGAGTGAGATCTCTCTCTGAATTTCATTGCGTTTTTTTTTAATTAACTTGAATCTAATCAAGTTGATGTTTGTGTCTTGTGGTGTTGCACTTGGTTCTTTGCTATGTGTTTGTTCTTTTGCAGATGTCTCGCTGATCCTCTAAAGGAAAAGAGATTGTAATTGATGTTCTATCATCTCCTGTTGCTAAACAGACTCGACTCTCGTCTCAGTCGTCTAAAGACTCTAACAGTGAGAGATTTAGGACTCCTCTTGATTCACAGACTTACTCAAGCATTTTTGTAGATGCTCCTACTATTGTGGAATGTGTAGTACAATTTAATACCTTGGGAACAACATTTATCCCTAGGATTTTTGAAGCAAGAGATTGGGCTAATCTGTTCGGGAATTTTGAAGACCTGGTTGATGAATTAATTAAGGAATTCTACTCTAATGCCAGATTCACCAGAGTAGAGTTGAAATGTTGGGTAAGAGGAACAAAATTCTCTGTCAATACAGAATACATTGCAAAGGTTCTTCGCATCACCAGACCAGCAAATGTGGACCTCACTCCGTATGATGACATATTACTTCAGGTACAAGACATTCTTCAAGTTCTTAGGCCTAATCATGAGGTTAGAAGCAAAGGCTCATCTATAGGCACTGCACAGTTTATGCCTGAATTGACGACTCTAAAACTGATCAAGTTCTCCAATCTCTACCCACTGTCTAACACTGCTTTCATCAATCTTAGAAAAGCACAATTTCTATGTGATCTCATTACTGGAGTTTCGATTGACATTTGTGCCAACATCTTTCAGACCATTGGGAAAACAGTGCCTCGATCAATAGCATGAACATGTATTCCTTTTTGTAGTCTCATCATGAAGATCATGCTTCTTAAAGGTATCCGTCCACCAACAGATGGAAAAATTATGCCTCGTCCTCGACCAATATCCATGATAACTCTCCAAGCAAGCAAGAGTCACTCCTTTAAAGCACCTAAGAGTGAGCCATTCACCCATGCCACGCTATCTGGTCATGATTCAGCTACACCTGTGCATACCGAGATTGTTTCTCCCATTCCTTCTGAGATGCAAAAAACTGGCACTCCATCTGCACCTAGATCTTAAGCTGACAGATTAAGCACTTTGATTAAGAGTGTGTCTCAGCGGATTTCCGGATTAGAACGGCTTATATACTCCACCAACAATCACGTTCAAATGCGTCTAACAACCATTGAGACACAATTAGATGCTATTCAACAAAAGCTAGAAGACAGCCTTTAGCTATTCGTGCCAAAAAGGGGGAGAGCACAGTGAAAGGGGGAAAGCATAGTGAAAGGGAGAGTTGTCTGCTCAAAAAGAGGAAGCTGATACATTCACTCACACATACTTTTGGATAGTCTAACTTTTGGCTAGTTTTTTTGTTTTTTTTTTTTTTTGTTTTTTTGTTTTTGTTTTTTTTTTTTGTTTTTTTTTTTGTTTTTTTTTTTGTTTTTGTTTTTGTTTTTTTTTTTTGTTTTTTTTTTTGTTTTTTTTTACAGTTATCTGTTTATAGTTTATATATACTTCTGGTCATGGTTACAGTGCTTTTGTGAGTTTGTTTTAAATGATGTTTGTTTTATACATACTTCTGGTCATCGATTTTATATATATATATATATAAGTTTATATTCAGTCTATGTACTTTGGGTTTTGTACCTTTGCTTTGTAGCGCAGTACTTGTTGTTTAATGTTTTGCATTTTCCTTAAGTACATCCCTCTTGTGCCCTAGTAGGATCTTGTTCCTAGATGCATATATGTTTTGTGCATTGGTTCAGTGTTGGACATGCAAATGATACTTTGCATTTAAGCTTATTAGCTTGCATGTCCGGATGTTCATTCCTTATGTGAATGAGCATTATGGTCACTATTCTATAGTGATTGCTTGTATGGTTAAGTCATGGTTTATTGCTTTATTCCATTTTGCTTAATCGCACTGTGCTTGCTTCATATGCATTACAAGTTTTCTGCATACAATGATCAAATTGTGTTGTTGTGTTTCAGGAGATACTTGTTCTTATGATTCAAGAGCTTTACAGATTCTAGAGTTAGGTGTGAGTGAGTTTTGTTCAACTGTTCCCAACTTACATGTTAAGTTTAGAGTTTGTTTTAGGGTTTTGTCACGGAATAGCCAAAGGGGGAGATTGTAAGGTTGAATTTAATCAACTATCTTGTTGGCTGTATTCCGTGCCAAATTTGCTTGTAATTTAGCAATTAGTAACATTGTATTTAGGTGGGAATCATGTAAGGGTAGTGTGTGAGAGAGTGTGAAGAAATGCTCAAGACTGTGCAGTGAAGCAGGGACTCGCGACTGGATCTCACGGGTGGCTCGCGGCTTGTAAGCTGCCAGAAGATGCACATGAGTGAAGCATGCAGAGAAACTGAACCGTCATGCCAGCTATAGCACTACAGGACAAAAAGTCCAGACTGGCCATTTAGTTAGCTCGCGGCATGGACTCGCGATTCAGTCAAGTCACGAGGCCAAGTCGCCAGTCCACTCTGTTATGGAAAAACTAACTCTTCGTATTCCTTTCTCACTCCAGTATAAATACCCCTTATACCCACGAAATATTGAGAGCTTCCAGAGAGAATTTTGAGAGAGAAACCTTAGAGAAAAACAAGATTGACTTATCCACAATCTTCACAGAGTGACTCTCTTCAAATTCCTCAACTCTCACCCTCTCCATTGTTACATCCTTGAGATGTTCTTTAACCAAATCCTTTTCTCACCTTACCCACATCTGTGAGAAGGCTTTTTGGTGATTTGGGAAGCAGTTCGGAAGGAACCAATTCATATTGGTTGATGCTATGGGTTATAGTGGAATCTGGTAAGCTAAAGAAGAAATAAGTTCGGCGTAACCTCGTTGGAGTAGGATCTTGGAGGGCTTAGGTACACTGGGTAGATTAGGCTTGGAGGGTCTTCTGCTATTCATGTATCCCAACTATATTCTTTAGTGGATTACTTACCGCTTGGAGGGCGGCAAAGAGGTTTTACGCCGAGGGCTTCGGTTTCCTCTTTGATAATACATCGTTGTGTTGTCCTTGTATTTGCATCTTTCTTCTCTTAATCTTTGCCATTTAATTTCTGCTGTGGATGTGATTTTATTTGGTTTAGATTGTTTATCAATTCTGTTATATGCTTATGTTCATATTCCGCACATTAATTGTTTGATAATAAGCTTGAATTGATAATTTGGAAATTGGGGGTCTAAACGTTCATAGTGTTTTATACACATTTTGAACATTCACCAAGGGTTAAACAGCATTATGTTTCATATAAACGAGATAAAAGTGTAATGATTATTACAACTATAATAATGGTGTAATGGAAATAAAATCATTTGGATTTGGTAACATAAGGACTAAATCTATCTTCTACAATTTGGTGTGGTATAATACGGTGGTGAAATTACATTATATTTTAATCAAAATTCTTAAAATACTTTCTTTCTTAACATTCTATTATTTATACACTAAGCATTATATATCATTAAATACTAGTATGTAATTAAAGATTGAATAAAAAAATATATATATAAAATTAGATACTAGTTTTTCAAAAAAAAAAAAAAAAAATACACAACAACTTTAGTATTCTGTAACATCCTATATCCCTTCCCGGCCCCAAGATCTCCACAAAATCAAGTTTTATCTAAATTAGTTTCTCAACCAAAAAAAAAAAAAAAAGTTTTATCTAAATTAAACTATCCTATACATAACCCTCTCACACTATGAGTGGGTAACTTTTATTAGAAGGATTTGGTAATCTTTTGTTGGTTTTTCTTTGTAATTACTTTTTATTTTTATCATTTAGTTACATTTCTCGTGCAACTATGTCAGCAGTATGCGCTTGTACTTTTTATTATTAAGGATTTGTTAATTTTTAATTGATTTTTCATTGTAATTATTTTTATGTTAATAATGTATCCTTGATATGTTCTTGCAACTATATCCCAAAGGCAATCCTTGGTTGTCTACATTCAAAACATTTTGTAAATACCTACTCTAAACTAATCAAAACCCTCAATTTACCCTCAAATTTAGAACTCATTTTCCTCTTCTTTGTGGGTGTGTTTGTTCCTCAAAAAAAAAAAAAAAAAAAAAAAAAAAAAAAAAAAATCTATCATTCAACTGTAAGTTAAATATATTGTACTAAGCACATTGTGCATTCAACCACATAATCAAAATATGACACAACAAATCAAGTAGTCCATGAATTATTCATATAATCACATTTTTTTGATCAGTCCTACAACTAAAATACTTCCCAAGAATAATAAATGGATTGTGTTGATTAATACACACTTTAGCTGAAGTAGATAACATACCAACAATACCTAAAAACAACCATAGCATACATAGCTAGTAAAAAAGAATAACACCAAAAGAATTAAGAAACAACGTATTGATTCTAAACTAAGTAGACATGTTTATTGTTGAGCATGCATTTCAAAAAGAATAACACCAAAAGAATATCATTTTGATTTTTTTTTTTTTAAAAAGAAAAAAAAAGGGGTCACTCATCTTCAACTTTTATATGTGTATGTGTGTATGTATGTATAAAGTAATTTTTTCCATTTGAGAAATCTTTTAGTTGTAGATTTCTTTTTTATTGAGAAGTCTTTGCTCGTATTATTATTATTATTATTATTATATAGCTTGAAGGTATAATCAACCTCATGTAATTCATTTTAAAGTAATTACATTAAATAAAATGATCGTAAATTGCCCTAAAGTACATTTGTGTATTTATACTCTACATGTTTAGAAAGACTTTCATTTAAATTTAGTCAAACAGAAGTAGATCGAGATACTACGTTAACGTGGTTCAACAAGGGCATAGTAACAATAAATGTTATACTTAATATTTTAGATATTGTGAGATTAAGATCTTTTTTTTTTTTAATAAGTTTATATTTGAAATAGGCGCTCTCAATCTAAATCTAACTTTTTTCCATTATGTTAGTGCACAAAAATGGACCGAAATGAACCGAATTGACCAAAATGAACACAAATGGACTAAAGTGGACCAAATAAGACCAAATAGACCAAACATAACCAAATAGAACCGAATGGACCAAACTAAACTAAATTGGACCGAATAAAACCAAATTGGACTGAATAAGACCTAACGAACTGAAGAGGGCCAAAATGGATTGAATGGACCGAATAAGACCTAAGTGGACCAAATAAGACTAAATTGGACTAAAGTGGACAGAATGGATTGAATAGAACCAATGTGGACTGAATAGAACTAATGTGGACTGAATAGAACCAAAGTAGACAGAATGGATTGAATAGGATTGAAGTGGACAGAATGGATTGAATAGGATTGAAGTGGACAGAATGGACCGAATAAGACCAATGTGGATCGAATAAGACCAAATTGGACAGAATGTACTGAATGGGACCAAAGCAAACCAAATAGAACTAAATAGGACCAAATTCGACTGAATAGAACAGAGTGGGACCAAATTCGACTGAATAGAACTAAATGAAATCGAATAAGACCAAATTAGACCGAATACGACCAAAGTGCACAAAATGGACAGAATATGACTAATGTGGACTAAATTGGACCAAATATAACCAAAGTGAACCGAATAGGACTGTAGTGGACAGAATAAGACTGAGTGGACCGAATAGGACCAAAGTGGACAAAATGGACCGAATAGAACCAAAATGGAATGAATGCAGTCCAAAATGATTGTGCTTTAACTCCAATTGGCTTCTCAATTGCTTGAAGTTATTGCTACTCATAACTCTCTCATCAAATTTTAGCAAAAATTGAAAGGATTTTCAATTGAGAAAGTCAAGAGTTCCATCTCCCATCGTCCCATGCATGCAACAAATGATTAATTTACCGGTTCCAATTCCTAAGTGTACACAGTACATGAATCACGAGAACCAATGAAAAGGGTATCTAAAGAATCCCAGAGTGAATTCCATATATAAAGCTAACAGCCAAGGCAAAGAAGCTACCTGACATAGAGAATCCATTCCAAGTCCTATAATCATTCACATACCAAACATGGCTGACACTAAGGTTAGCTTGAAGCTATTTATAGACAAAAAAAGTAACCGACTGCTCTTTGCTGAAGCAGGTAGGCAAGGAATTCATCGACTTCCTCTTCAACATTCTCATTCTTCCAGTTGGAATTTCATTCCGCTTCTCAAACAAGAAATGGTTGGCAGCTTGGGAAACATTTACAACAGCGTTAACAATTTTAAGTATTACTGACCTTAAACCAAAAGTGCAGGAGTCTCTCCTGAGGCCAAAAGTGTACTTCTCTAGTAGTACTGGATTTCCTCTCCAACTGCCAAACATTCAATCATCAAAATACAGGAAATTCTCTTAGTGTAAAAGTCATGATTACATGTCGGATGTCTGTGGCGATCCCTGTCCTTTGTGTAAGAATGCTATGTTCTTCGACCTGAATCTTGTACTCCCTTCCAATGTTGGAGTCGAAGGGGCTACGTACATGGTGACAGATGATCTGGGGGTGAAACCCCAGTCCAAATTTTCGATGATGACTCTGCTTAACCAGTTGGTGTCAACGAAGTTGGGGCTATCGAGGAGAAAAGGAAAGTGGTCGATTTGGGCAATGTGGTATGTCAGTCTTTTTTTACTTTCTGCATGTGCATGACTTATATTTGTTTCTTCTTTTTATTTTCTGTTCTAGTTTCATTATGAGGAAAATTGTTGCTAAATAAGCTCGACAAACTATGGTATTAATAATTAGTGGATCTTGTTAACGGATGCTTTTAGGACATTTGTAATAGATTATTTTTAAAAACTTTTAATATTATTTTTATCAAAAATATAAAAAGTTGTTAAAGAGGTGATTTTTTTTTTATTTCTTATAAAAAGTTTCTAAAATTCCATTAACTTTTTCCTTAATTAATTGTAGCTATACGAATCCAATATTGTGAAAGTGCTCTTTTTTCATTACTCTAATTAACTATTTGGTTCTCTTATCTGGTTTATTGTTAGGGTGTAAAATTGTTCAAGGCCTCTATGCAGTCGAAGAGTACTCTTAGATGTCTTCCTCCCGATGTTGTTGTAATCCCTCAGTTTAAATCAAAGCTTTTGCAGTTTTGGTTATTTCAATGTACTAGAATAAATGGGTTGAATCTCACTGCATCGTCATATTTTAAATATAAAACAAAATGATGATTAAAGTTTGTTTTAGCGGTGATGTTGGCTCTTCAATTTTATCCCAAAAAAGGGTATAAGTTAATGTTTAATAAATACTCAATTAATGTTATATTATATGATAAATCTTTTCCTCTTCTAAAAAAAAATAGACCACCGCACACTTTTAGTGCGATGGTTATTTCACAAGTATAAATGTTTATAGGGTATAGGGAGTAAGGGTTAGGGTTTAAGTTTTCAGGATGAAGTTTTACACACATATATACTTAGATTAGAGAGTTTCACACACACACACATACACAAAAATATTTACTCCCTCTGTCCCAATTTGTTTGTCTTGTTTGAAAAGTCGAACTTTTTAAGGGAAAATCATTTATTATCTTGTCTACCTTAAAAAAATGTATAAGTTTACAAAACTACCATTAAATAAATTTCTTAGTTTTTTTTTTTTTTTTTAAAGAATTATTCTTAATAAGGCAACTAAAAAGGTGCCCCAATTTGATTGATTTTTTAAATATTTGTTAGTTTTCTTTTCAAATAGTTTTGAAAATAAAGTGGGGGTATAATAGGAACATTAGTAAATTAATCACTTTTATTTTTAGAAACAGGACAATATGTTGGGACATTCCAAAATGAAATGGAGGAAAAACAAACTGAGACAGAGGGAGTATATAAGGCTCTAAAAAAGTTGCTTTTTACGATGCAGATTGGCAAGGTAAAAATTACTAGTATCAGGGACTAAAAGGAAGTCATTACTATGCATAACCTTATCGTTAATTAGTGGCCGAATTGAAAGGATTTTCCATTGCGAGACTACAAGTGTCCATGATATGGACCAATTTTTTTCAAAATAAATACAAATACATACTAAAATTCCTATAATCTATAAATAGAACTTATCCTAATTCAAAGTTTCAAACCAATCTAACCAATGCAAACTAAAACTAATTTATTTGGAACATTAAAATATATTATCATTATTTACCAACAATTTTCAAGTTAAAGTGTTAAACTAGTCTTGTAACAGTCTTATATTTAAACATATTATATCCTCTTAGGAAATTCAATTTTTGATCAATAATATTTTTAGAGAGTGTTCTTGCTTTTATTTTTTGGTGAATTTCAGAATTTTCCTTTTGAATTTAAGCAAGATTCAACTGTTATCATCTTGAAGCATATGTATTTTGTTTATGTTTCCTAACTTCTCCTCCACGGGCTACAAAGATTGGTTGAACTATAGCCATTTTCACAGCACGTTTTACATCTAATTTTTTTATTTACATTTTAACATATTAAATTAATATTATTTTATACACACAAGCAACAAAAGAAAAAAAAATTCAACCAAACCCAAGCAAGAGAGAGTGCCAAACAACAAAGCAGAGAGAGAGAGAGAGAGAGGAATAAAAACATGTAAAAAAATTTTGCAATAAATTACCAAATATTGTTATTTTTTTGTACATTTTGGAGATTGTTAAGAAGCATGATCAAAAGAGTAAAAGTGACGCTATGGTGAAGAAAGATAGCAAGGTTCGTGTAAACAAGACTAAAGTAAAAAAGAAGACAATGAGTCTAAACGACAGTAGTATTGGTGTTTTGCTAAGAAAGCTACTTGTAGTATTAAAAGGTTAAGTGCAGCACGTGAAATGCATATGAGAGAGTTAGCTAAGTTATTAGTAGACAGATGGCTAATTGTTATTGGAAGCGTGTAAATAAGAAAATCTATTATAAGTAGTTAGAGGCAGTTAGTGATCTTCCCCCTCTTTTTTTATCTTCTGGTAGAGTAGTAATCCATAGTATAAATGTAAAGTAGTGCATTGTAATTCATTCACTTCTTGTAATCATAGTAGTTGAGCAATAAGAATTTTCTCTCTTTCTCAGAAAATTCTCTCTCTAGTTCTTGAAGTCTCTTGTATTTTCTTTGATTTTCTTTGATTTTCTTTGCTTGATTTGAATACTCTGTTTAGTTTCTGATCTTTAACATGGTATCAGAGCGTTAAGAAAAATCAAATCAGAAAGTTTTCTTTGATTTCTGATTCGAATTTCTAAAATTCATCTTGTTTTCTTCAAGATTCTAAGCTCCGTTAATGGCATCCACTGAAGAAGCATCCAACAATCAAAATTCTTCCAATAATCAATCTTCTTCTACTATGAATGAAGATTATTTCAATCCATTCCTTCTTAGCAGTAGTGACAGTAACACAGTCCAACTTGTTTTTGAAAAATTGGTTGGTGGAAGGAACTATTTTCCATGGGCTAGATCGATGATCATTTCCCTCACTGTGAGACACAAAATTGGATTTATTGATGGTACAATACTAGTTCCAGATCCAAAATCTCCACAATTCATTCTGTGGACTCGATGCAACATGGCTATTTTGAGCTGGATCATCAACTTTGTTTCACCTGGAATTGGTTCTAGTATCATGTACACAGATAATGCTAGAGCAATCTGGCTTGATTTGCGCCATAGATTTTCTCAAAAAAGTGGACCAAGAATCTTTGAGCTTCAAAAGGAATCTACCTATCTTGTGCAATGTCAATTCTCAATGGAGGATTATTATACAAAGTTCAAAGCTTTAGTTGATGAGTTGGCCAATTATCAAACCATTCCTCTTTGTAAGTGTCCTTGTACCTGTGGATCTCAAAGGATTGGTTCAGATCTCAGTGATCGTGATCAGGTGATGAGATTCTTGATGGGATTAAATGATTCCTATTCAGCAATTAGAGGCCAGATTTTGCTTTATGAGCCTTTACCAGATATCAACAAGGTTCTTTCCTTGATCTTGCAAGAAGAGAAACAAAGAAGCTTCAAGAATGGTGATTTCTCAGGAGTAGTCACAACTCATCCAATTGAAGCCACAACATTCTATTCTGATGCAAGATCTGGTCCAAAATACAATGGTAAAGGAAATTTCAAGAAGGAAGGACCAATCTGCACTCATTGTGGGAAATCAGGGCATACTGTGGAGAAGTGCTACAGGCTACACGGTTTTCCACCAGGATTTAAGTTCATAAATAAGTCCATGGCAAATCAAGTTACTCATAATCAGGTACCAAGCTTTGGGAATCAGGTGCTAGTTTTTGGGAATGTCGGTCATGCTTAAACCAGTGAAGGCTCAAATCCTTCATTTCCACAGCTTCCAATCTCCAAGTCACAATGTGAGTAGCTTTTGGCTTTCTTGAATTCACAGCCTGTTGGAGATACTCAACATTCAACCCCTCAACAGTCAGCTAGCTTACCTTTTGTAGGAGCAAGCATTTCACAGCAGCCATTGGCATTACGTGCTTCTACTTCAAAATACCTGAATAACTTTTCAGGTAAAGTCTTTTGTCCTTCAATCATTTCCGTGCCAAATTCCACTGTTTTTAATGCCAAGCTAGTTAATAGATCAGCTTTTCACAATAGTAGTTGGATCATTGACACAGGAGCCACAGATCACATGGTGCACTCCATATCAATTTTTAGCTCCGTCACTTGTGTCTCTAACTCTTTTTTTCACTTACCTAATGGTGAAAAGGCTTTAGTAACTCATATTGGAACTGTACATCTCATAGAAACTTTAATTCTCACTGATGTGTTGTGTGTTCCTTCTTCCACTTTCAATTCGATTTCAGTCAATCAATTGAACAAAACACAATCTTACTGCCTTGTTTTTCTTGGTTCATTTTGCTTCATTCAGGATCTTGCCCCTTGGAGCACGATTGGTCTGGGTAGAGAGCAAAATGGATTGTACCTGCTGGATACCAAATTCACTAACAAGGATTTGTCTCATATTCCAGCTTTACCTTTCTGTCATTCTGTTTGCACTCAACTTGATCTTTGGCATTTCAGGCTAGGGCACCCTTCAAGTGGTAAACTTGAGTTTTTAAATAAAATTGTGCCTTTTGTACAGTGTAATAAGAATGCTCATTGTGATGTATGTCCAATAGCAAAACAGAAAAGATTGCCTTTTTCCTCTAGCAATAATATTTCTACTTTTCCTTTTGATCTTGTTCATTGTGATTTGTGGGGTCCTTTCTCTATTCCTACTGTAGATGGTTACAAATATTTCCTTACAATAGTTGATGATTTCTCTAGATGCACTTGGATATATTTGTTGAAGTTTAAGTCAGAAACATAAGTCCTATTGCCATAATTCTATGTTTTTGTTGAAACTCAATTCAATAAAAGAATTAAGTGCATTAGGACAGATAATGGTACATAATTTCTGTTGAAAGACTTTTTCAAATCCAAAGGCATACTTCATCATTTAAGTTGTGTTGAAACCCCTCAACAAAACTCAATTGTAGAGAGGAAACATCAACATATTCTAAATGTAGCTAGAGCACTTAAATTTCAATCAAATGTGCCTTTAGCATATTGGGGAGATTATGTGCTCACAGCAGTATACCTCATAAATAGAATCCCTTCTTCTGTCCTTGAGAACAAAACCCCTTATGAGGTTTTATTTGGTCAAGTCCCATCCTTTTCCCACCTTAAAGTCTTTGGTTGCCTTTGTTATGCTTCTACACTTGCACATCACAGGCACAAATTTTCACCAAGGGCAGTAAAATGTGTGTTTTTGGGTTACCCCCTTGGAATTAAAAGATATAAAGTGATGGACCTTGCTACACATTCAGTTTTTATTTCAAGAGATGTACATTTCCATGAGACTATCTTTCCTTTTCAATCAGATTTATCTTCTCAGCATATTGATCCTTTTCACTCAATTTCTCCACTTGTCCTGCCTATTCCTGCTTCTGATGGTCTATCTATTTTTCCTACTCCCATAGATTCAATTCCCTTACCAAATGAACCTAGTCCTTCTCAATCTATCCCTATTGATACATCTGTTACAGATGTTGTCTTTGCCCATCCTTCTACACCTACTGCACCCTTAGACTCTATTCCTACTCCTATTGTTTTGGACTCCCAGATTCATGATATTTCATTTGTTTAGCTTAGAAAATCTACTAGGCCACGTAAACTTCCCTCTTATTTACAAGATTACTGTTGCAACTCCATTTCTCATAAGCCCTCTTCAGGTAATCCTTATGATATTGCTGACCATCTCTCTTATGCTAACATTGGCCTTTCCCATCAATCCTTTTCTCTTGCTATAAATGCTGAGGTTGAACCTGAGTTTTTCCATCAAGCTATGAAGTCCAAGGCTTGGCAAGCTGCAATGGACAAGGAAATTTCAACATTGGAAATGAATCGTACTTGGGATATTGTACCTTTGCCTTTTGGTAAATGTCCTATTGGGTGTAAGTGGGTCTACAGGATTAAATATAATCCTGATGGTTTAGTGGAGAGATACAAAGCTAGGTTGGTGGCAAAGGGCTATACTCAACAGGAAGGTCTTGATTATTCTGAGACCTTCTCTCCTGTTGCTAAATCAGTCTCTTTTAGGGTCTTGTTGAGCATTGCTGCAGTAAAAGGGTGGCCTTTACATCAATTGGATGTAAATAATGCTTTCCTACATGGGGATTTAGATGAGGAAGTGTACATGTCCTTGCCCCAGGGATTTCACAGCAAGGGGGACTGTTTTGTTGCTGGTTCTAGTTCTAGACCTCTTGTGTGTAAACTGAGAAAGTCCCTTTATGGTTTGAAGCAAGCAAGTAGACAGTGGCATGCAAAATTGTCAGCCACAATCAGTGAACTTGGTTTTGTACAATCCAAGTCAGATTATGCTCTTTTTGTGCACTTAAAGGGTTCAAGTTTCATAACCCTTTTGGTGTATGTAGATGATATTTTGATCACTAGTAATGATGCCTAATGTGTGACAAACCTGAAGAAAATCTTGGATACTAAGTTTGGTATAAAAGATCTAGGTGTTCTGAAATATTTCTTGGGGTTAGAAGTGGCTACAAATGAGAAAGGTATAAGTCTTAACCAACGAAAATATGCTTTAGAGGTGCCGACTGATGCAGGAATGCTTGGTTGCAAGCCCATGAAGACCCCTATGGAGCAGCATGCTAAGTTGTCCAAGGGTGAAGGTGACTTGATTGATGATCCATCCCAATACAAAAGGCTGATTGGTAGATTGATGTATCTAACTTTGACTAGGCCTGATATATGTTTTGCAGTAAATAGGTTAAGTCAGTTCTTAAGTGCACCAAGGTAGCCCCATTTACTAGCAGTATATAGGGTTTTACAGTATATTAAAGGTACTCCAGGGCAAGGTATCTTCTTCTCAGCTCAATCAGATTTCCAATTGAAAGCATTCTGTGATTCAGATCGGGCAGGCTGCCCAGATACAAGAAAGTCAGTAACAGGATATTGTGTATTTCTTGGAGATAATTTGATTTCATGGAGGTCCAAGAAACAGAATGTTGTTTCAAGATCCTCAGCTGAGGCTGAGTACAGAACCATGGAATCAACTTGCTGTGAAATCACTTGGCTTTTCTTTTTGCTTGAGGATTTCAGAATTCAACATTCTAAAGTTGCACTTTTATATTGTGATAATAAGGCTGCCTTACACATAGCTGCGAATCCCGTGTTTCACGAGAGGACAAAGCACATTGAAGTTGACTGTCATTTGATAAGGGAAAAGATTCAAGCAGGCATGATCAAGACTTTCTATGTCAAGACAAATATGCAGTTAGCAGATGTGTTTACAAAGGCTTTAGGTGTATCAGCTTTCATGAATTTGATAAATAGATTGGGTTTGTTGAACATATTCAGTAATTGTATCATTTATCCAAAGCCTTTCCAAGACACAAAAGCTGTTTCTACTTCAGAGGCAGTGCTCTGGTCTTGAGGGGGACTGTTAAGAAGCATGATCAAAAGAGTAAAAGTGAAGCAGTGGTGAAGAAAGATAGCAAGGCTCGTGTAAACAAGACTAAAGTAAAAAAGAAGACAATGAGTCTAAACGACAGTAGTATTGGTGTTTTGCTGAGAAAGCTACTTGTAGTATTAAAAGGTTAAGTGCAACACGTGAAATGCATTTGAGAGAGTTAGCTGAGTTATTAGTAGACAGATGGCTAATTGTTATTGGAAGTGTGTAAATAGGAAAATCTATTATAAGTAGTTAGAGGCAGTTAGTGATCTTCCCGTTCTTTTTTTATCTTCTGGTAGAGTAGTAATCCATAGTATAAATGTAAAGTAGTGCATTGTAATTCATTCACTTCTTGTAATCATAGTAGTTGAGCAATAAGAATTTTCTCTCTTACTCAGAAAATTCTCTCTCTAGTTCTTGAAGTCTCTTGTATTTTCTTTGATTTTCTTTGCTTGATTTGAATACTTTGTTTAGTTTCTGATCTTTAACAGAGGTAAGTATTATCTATTGAGTTCTTCTTCGATTACAAAAAATTTCACAACTTTTTTCCCAAAACTCTTATATGTAACGGACTGTGAAAGCACCATTCCTTGCTTTTCGAAAAGTGGAAACATTTACCACAGAATTGACAACTGAGGTACTATTTACCTTCAACCAAACGTGAACAAATAGACTCTCCTGAAACCCAAACTACACATCTCTAGCGGTGGTGGTGGTGGAGTCCCACTCAAATCGCCAGACTTTGCATCATCTGCAAAATCCAGGAAATTGTATAGGTGTGCTAGAGATACGAGCAAATGTGACCTATATGTGGCTTATGACTTCAACGCAACCTGTCCTTCGTGCAGTAAAGTTATGAACAGCGAGATAAATTTTGTAGACCCACCAAGCACTAACGGAGGGTATGTGAAAGGAGGAGTTACATACATGGTGATGGATGATCTGGAGGTGAAACCCATGTGCACCACCTCTACTTTTACTCTGCTTAACAAGTTCAATGTCAAGAAATTGGGGGTTCTTGAGGAGAAAGTGATCGATTTGGGCATGGATGGGGTATGTTAATTATATAAGTCAGTCATTCTTTTGCTTTCTTTGAAAGAATTCATTACTTCTATTTTATTTATTTCTTATTTTGCTTTCCCTCCTTTCATTATGGTGAAAATTATTGCAAAATAAGATGCTTAAAAGTTAAAACTGGGCTATGAAATATATGAAAGTAGCGAAATTTGGAATTGATAGCTGATCCGTCCCAATCCCAAGTTCATGTATGATTTACCATTATACCTCAATGTTTCATGATGTCTACCACGAATTAATTCTAGCTGGTCCATACATGTTTTCTGTACCAGCTATCATTGAATATTTGTACAAATGCTATGGAGTTAGCATGTTCAAATCCTCTGTACCATTTTTTATTCCACTTTATGTTCTACCAATTACAACTTGTTATATATTTGTTTAATTTTCCTTATAAAATAGCCAAAATTTAAAACAGAAAAAAAATAAACACATGACAAGTTGTAATTTTTTTTTAGAGAAAGAAATGAAGAAAATGACAAGTTACAATTGGTGGAACATAAGGTAGAATACAAAATGTACAGAAGATTTGTATTTGTTCAAATGCCATCAATGAACTCTAATTTCATATTGAAAAAAATATAATATTGTATTCCCTCTCTTTTCCCTGAGCCCTTTGTTTGGGAGGAGGGAATGTAATTGAATAGAAAGGAATGAAGAGAATAATTTTAGAATATTCTTTTATTTCTTTATTTGGGAGTTTTAATGGAGAGAATAGAAAGTCTATTCCCTTATTTGGAAGTTTAAGTGGAAGGGAATGGAATAGGTAAGGGAATGGAATGGGTAGGAGGAAATACTCATTCCTCTCTATTCCCTTAAAACTTCAAATTTTCATTCCCTTTGAAATTGTGACGAATTGGAGGGAATGTAATTAAATTTAATGATTTTTTTACTAAACTCCCAAAATACCCCTATATATTCAGCCATTTGTTTTAAAATAGGGGTTTAATAGTAATATTATCATAAAATGATTTCATTTTTTTCGCTCTATGTTACTCCCAAACAAGATTACTTACATTCCATTCATTTGCATTCCTTTATTTTAAAACATCTAAACAAGGTTACTTAATTCGATTCGATTCGATTCCTTTCTTTTCCATTCTTTTCCCTTGCTTAAATACATTTCATTCTATTTCATTTCATTTCATTCCATTCATTTCCATTCCTTTATGATCATTACACTCCATTCCATTTCATTTCTTTATGAACTCTCAAACAAAGCCTTAAGGCCACTCGTACATCTAAATGAAATGAAAAAAGGAAACAAAAAATGACTTTCCTATTTCTTTGCTGAAGAAGGATTTCACCTATTTGCTTTTGAAATGTGCCTATTTCAATGTGAAGAAGTGCTGTTTTAGTACTGATCTATTTATAATTAATAGTTATTTTGTACCTTAATTTATTTGGTTTATTGCTAGGGTATGCAATTGCTCAAGGCATTTCTGCAGTCTAAGAGTGTTCTAACTGATGTCTTCCTCCAATGAAACAAGAGAAGTCAAATGTGAAACGAGAGTGCAAGAGTTCTGTGCCATTGCCAATTTTTTTTTTTTTTTTTTTCCTTTCCTTCTGGTTACAATTTGGTTTTAAATACTAGTCAATGTAAAGGGCAATGTGCTTGCTCTTCTCTCTCTATCTCTCTTTATTGGAAGCTTAGTTAAGCAACATTACGTTTCATTAAAATGAGTTGTAAGTTTTTGTTATTTAGCACTGATGTTGCGTGGTATCACTAAGTTATTAGGACCATAAAAATGAGGTAGCATTGCAGTCTCTTGAGCCACATGGCGTTATCATGTTAGCTTTGATACTATAATGTCACAACTTGAGGTAGTACTAGTCATATTTGCACAAAAATTCAGAATGACCAGTCAAAGTTACAAGTAGTGTTCATTGTGATCACTTACACAGTTAATATCTACTTATTAATAAACTTCTAATGTGGGACTCAGTACACACGTGCACAATCTACACTCATATCCAATCCAATAACAATCCTGATAGAAATAGAAAGTTCTTTTTGCTTAAGCAGACAAAGAATTCATCGACTTCTTTCACATTCACTGCCAGTTGCGTGGAACTATCATTCCTCCTCTAAAAAGCAAGGAACGGTGGACATCTTATTGGAAACCTTTATGATAGTATTGAAAATTTAAGTACTACTTACCTTCAACCAAACAGACCAAAGAGACTCTCTTGAAGCACAGAGTGTACGTCTTTGAAACTGGTGAGGAAATTCTATAGGTGTAATAGTGCTGTGACATTTTAATATTATACAGTTTAAATGAATAATTATGACAACATAAATAAAAAGTAATGAGAGTTAATATAAAAGATGAGTAATTAGTGAAATGTTTAATTCCATGTTGAAAATGAGATAAATGATTTTATTATTTTTAAGTGTAGTGATTAATGGGCTAAAATGTATTGGAACAGATACTGGGCAAAGTACGTGCACTCTCGAAGAATGTATTGACCCCAAAGTGTTAAATCTAGTGTTGCAAGATATATAACTTCCTTGAAACTTTAGGTTTTTTTTTTTTTTTTTCTTGGAAAAATATCTGCTGGGCTTGAATCTGTTTTAGCCTGAAATTTAAAAAGTTCTCTTTTAACAAAAAATTTCTATCAAGCCCGTTCTTCAATTTCCTTCACATAGTATTGCTTGCTGACTTGTTTAATGGAGTATTGATGTGGTTTCTTTACATGGTCTTTAACAATTTAGTAGAGATCGATCTCTTAATCTCAAAAGTCTCTCTCCATTAATCTTTAATTATTTTTTATATTTTGTTTTTCTTTTATTGGAAATGGAAAATTATTGCAGCTGTTGAAGATTCATGTTGGTTCATTTTTCACAATATTTTTATATCTTTGATGATTTGTATATATACCAAGCTTTAGGAATAGGTGCTAGTAAATTTGATAAATCTGTTGGAAGCTAGATGAAAATTTTCGTTGTGGGGGGTCAAAACTGAAAGGAGTTCATGATCCCATGTGTACAAAATGACTACTATTTGGCCACATCTTATTGAGTCTAGGTGTCACTTTAGTTCTTTTAATACGTATTTTATTTCAATGTTACTCTTGTTGTTAAAATTTGGATGGAATTTGCTTATATGACATAGAAACTCACATACTAATTTACCTATTATGGACAATTTTACTTGATGGCATGGTGTCATGTCACCTAAGTTTGTGCCAAATCAACCCTCAAGGACTAACCCAACCCCGAAGCATTAGCTAATTTTGAATGGAAGAAAGTAAGGAGGAGGTGACAAACAACAAAGTGTTCTCTCAATTCGGAGTTAAGGGACCTTAAGTTGCGTAATTGGGTTTATGTGATGGCTTTGGAATTGACTAGAAATTTTACTGGGTTGAGGGGTTATGATTCTCATAGGTAAATGGGACTCATGGATATGGGGGTTGAACTTTTGAAGGGGACGCCAGTGGTTTGTGGATTCGAAAGGGGTGACTTGTGTGTGCCTTGGATTATTTCAATGGGTTGGTTTTCGAGGTTTAAGAGGTAGGGTAAGCTTGATTGTTCATGGAGTTGAATGTGTAGGAAGGCAGTAATTGCTACGGGTGTCCATGTCTAATTATTTTTCATTTTTATGTGGATGTGAGACACAGAACTTATTTGATTTTATATGTCACGTGTCTTATATTTAAATAAATATATGAGGAAATTGAGAGATTCAATGTGATGGTCTTATTGCAATAAATATTTGGGAAGTGATGAAAACTTACAGCTTATTTGATTTTGTAGCTCTTTTTTGGTATTATTCATAAGTTTTATTGTATTTTTTAGTATTATTCATGGATTCCATTGTACTATTTAGCTAGCTTTTAACCTTTTTTTTTTTTTTTTTTTTTTTTTTTTTTTTTTACACTTTCAACAAAAAAATTTCATTTTTAGCTAAAGAAGCTGTTCTCAAATGGACTCGAACAATTGCTTTATTTGCCTTTTTTGACAAAGAAAAAGAAAAGAAAATTCCCAGCTAGAATTGAGTAGAGATTAAAGAAAGCTTACAAGAGAGAACATGACGATTACTTTTTCTTTACGAAAGTAAAAGAAACGAGTTTTCAGAATATGAAATCCTTCTTGTACGTAATTGCTTTAGCAAAAGAACTCCAGAAGTTTTAAAGGCTAAAAGAATAAAAAGAGAAGCATAGAAATGTTTACAATTAGAACTTCTCATATAAGTGAGAAAGTATACCATGTTTCGGTAATACCAACTCAACATCTATTTTGGTATTTCCTACCCAATAAATGAGTGACACCTGTTTCAAAAACCCACATCAGACTACTTCAATAAATGATTAGTTTATCTTCCTGATAGTATAGAAGATTGTGATTAATTTATTGGAGTAGTTGATGTGATTTTTTGAAATAAGTGTCACTCATTTATTGGGCAGGAAATATCAAAACAGATGCTGAGTTGGTATTACCAAAACATGGTATACTTTCTCCATATAAATCCTCAACTTATGGCTGACAATGGACTACTGTTCATCAATAGAAGCCAGTAACTATCTAGGACTTCTTACATTCTAACTTCTAAGTATATATGTTCCGCCAAGCAAGACGATGATGATTTTAATGTTAGCGCTAAGAGAGAGAGAGAGTTAAGTGAAAGTTTGAAACAAAACTAAAATAGAGAAAATGATCCCCAACTACAATAGAATCCTTTAATTCCGTTTAAAATTTTGGACATTTATCATCATCCTGATAGTGACAGGTCCATTGCCTAGCCCATGCCAAGTCCTAACTTGATAATGAGGCAAAAATGGCACCACATCATTTAAGCTGCTTTACAACTTAGGAAAGGATCAACTACGATAAAATCTTTCAATTCGCTTTCATTTTTAACTAGATGTGAAATATGCATCTAGTATTTATTTGATTTTTATGTATCACATGTCGTAAATTTAAATGAAAATATGAAGAAATTGAGATATTCAATAGGAGAGAATCTCATAGCAATAGATATAAGTTTTTTCATATGAACTATTGCTTTCTTTCCTTTTGACAAATAAAAAAAGAAAACTTCCCCCAAAAAAAGGGTTACAAAAGAGTATGTACGTGCAGTGCTGATTACTTCTTCTTTACAAAAAGTAAAAGAAATAAGGTTTCAGAATATGAAATTCTTCTTGTACATAATTGCTTTAGCAAACGAACCCAAGTTTTAAAGGTAAAAGAAGAAAAGGAAAAGCTAAGAGATAATTGCAGTTACAACTTTTCATTAGTCCTCAATTCGTGGTCGACAATGAACTGTGGTTTCACCCAATAGGAGCCAGGGCCCATTCGGAATTTCTTAAGTTGATCCGCACAAGCAACATGTATATAAGCTGTCCATTTTATCAAGGTTATGCTATATTGTTTGTCCGAAATTTTTGAACAGAGTCCATGGAAGAAATCAGTGGCGGAGCCAGAATTTTAGTTCAGAGAGGACAAAATTAATTTGAAATTATTAATAAATATTTATAACAAAATAAATGTACAATTATAAATTGGCAAAAATTTACTAACTCAACTATTGTGAAAATTATTATGTTTCTTACCATTTAAAAAAATAAAATAAAAAATGAAAGGCAAAAGTGTTATGAGTTTGTGATAGTATATTAGTGAGAAAGTGAAAAAGTGGGACAAGCCAAAGCTAAAAGTTCTTTTGACTTGTTAACTTTGTTGTGTCCAGATCAAAAAATAAAAAATAAAAAGACTTCGACATGTCAAGTAACTCCTTGCTCTCTTTGTTACCGTACCATGTTTTTTTGCTTTTTTTGAGAAAGACTATGTCAATTTTTGGTTCTTTTTACTAAAGGTGTGTTTGGATATGATTTATTTTGCTAAAAACTGAAAATATAGTAGCAAAATAATTTTTAAATGTGTGAATAATACCGTGGGACCCATTTTTAATGAAAGTTTTATTGAAAAAAGAGATTTGTAGATCTCATGAACAGTGCACGGGACCCACTAGACAGCCACAGAATGCGCTTCTCAACCAAAAAAAAAAGAAAGCCAGACGCAAGACGCTAGCGTTATAAGCTGTATCCAAACGCTGCTTAAGTGTTGTTTTGTTTTTTTCCTATGTTAATGAATTAGAGGAGGCAAACTTTTCTCATATGCCTTTATCTAGTATAGTTTCAAAGTAGTCAGAGGAGGCAGTTGCCCCCTCTCGACCCCCCTTGACTCCACCCCCGGAAGAAACCAATGTGAGTTTGAAACTTCTGATAGACACAAAAAGCCAAAAAGTGCTTTTTGCTGAAGCGGTCAAGAACTTCATCGACTTCCTCTTTCACATTCTGGCCTTGCCCGTCGGAACTTTCATTGCCCTTCTCACAAAGCAAGGAATGGTGGGCAGCTTGGGGAACATTTAAGAGAGCATCGAAAATTTAAGTACTACTTATCTTCGACCAAACGTGAACAAAGAGACTCTCCTGAAGCCCAAAGTACAAATCTCTGGTGGTAGTACTGTTCCAGGAGTCCGTCTCCTATTGCCAAAAGTTGAATCATCTTCGACATCATACAGGAATTTGTATAGGTGTTCTAGTAGCTACAGTCACAGATACGTGGCTGATGACTCCAGCGCAAAGTGTCCTTCGTGCCATGGTTCTATGAGTGGCACTTTAAGTTTCGTAGACCCACCACGCGCAACGAATACGACTTTCTCCAGTGAGGGAGGGTACGTAAAAGGAGTGGTTACATACATGGTGATGGATGATCTAGTGGTGAAACCCATGTTCACCATCTCTAGTATCACTGTGCTTAACAGGTTTAATGTCAAGGATGTAAGTGTTCTTGAGGAGAAAGTTGTCGATTTGGGCATCAATGAGGTATGTAGTTCATTCTTTGCTTTCTGCGCATGAGTCTGTTACTTCTGATTTGTCTATTTTTCCTTTCAAAGAGACGAAATTCGGAGTCAATATGTTCAAAATTCAAATGCTATCATTTAACTTTAATTTCCATATTGGAAAATTAATATTGTGTTCATTCCTACTCTTTCCCCTTAAGGTCACTTGCTTGTTCATCTTTTAAAAGAGTAAAAAAAAAAAAAAAAGTTACAAAGAAATGTAATATTGTGAAAATTTCATTTTTCTTCTTTTGGAAAAAAGATCTTCATCTGCCTTTGAAATGTGTCAATTTCAAGTAAAGATTTAGTATTTCATGAATCTAAATGTAATTAATAATTATTTTGCTCATTAATTTATGTGGTTTGTTACTAGGGAGTGAAACTACTCAAGGCTTCTATATGGTCAAAGAGTGCTTTAACTGATGTTTTCCTCCCAATGCTGAAACAAGAAGTCCAATGTGAGAGTCAGTGAGATGTAAGTGCAAGATTTTTGTGCCATTGCCAATTTGTTGTGTGTGTGTGTTTTTTTTTTCCTTTTTCCGTTGCATATATGTTTTAAGTATTCGTCAAATCTGGTGTGGAAATGTAAAGGGCAATATGCGCGCTCTCTCTCTCTCTCTTTGCATGTTTTATTGGAAGCTTGGTTGAGAAGCATTATGTATCATAAAAAATTGAGCTGCAAGTATATGTAAGTTTTTGTTAATTAATTATCAGCTGCTTGGTATAATGAGATGTTTGAGGATGACTGAGGCACAAGTTTGTTTATCGGTCCCAACGTGACCAATGCCCATAATAAAGGCTACCCCCTACTTCCTTCTCTTCATTCACCTCCTTGAAGCCCCTCCAACACCACGACCCCCCCCCCCCAGGCCCCCAAAAACGACTCTCTTCGTATTTGTTTTAGGAAATATTTTAGGGACGTAATTATATTTTGTCACAACTCTTTACCACCACTCTAAAGTGGTTGAATGTGAGTTTATGTGAAAATGATTGTCCACCACTTATAATCGAACAATTTATCAAATTATGGCAAAAATTGTGACAAATAGTGTGATCCTAGAAAAAAAATTAAATTCAACAAAATAAATTTATATCCAACCCAATTTTAAATAGATCCGTCTATGTTTAAGTTGACTAACAATGTGTGTCACCAAAGGAGACTTACCTATCGACAATGGGAATCAAAGATGTAAGAATTGCACTTATATGGGAAGTGCTGCAAATTAAACATGAACACCTTTTTGGTTATACGAACATCATATGGGGTAAAAAGAGTTACTTTATGTTGCAAATTGGCAAACCAATAATATGGGGCGGAGGTAGATTAAGGGATGGTTTCGCTATTCCTTTCTTGTTTTTATTCTATTCCTTCCACTTCTTGGCATGTACAATAAAGATATGACCAAAAGTTTTGTAGCTTATCTTGTACCTCTAGGCAGTTCTAATGGAAAAATCCAAGGTTCAAATTCTCCCTCCCTATTGTTGTAATTAATAATAATAATAATAATAATAATAATAATAAGGCCTCGATACATACCAAAAATGAGGTCCATCTCTCCTAAACACTCTTTACTTCGGACAAAACTTTACTAAATTACCGATTATCCAAAAAATTTAAACTATTGAAAAATAGTAAATTTAATTATTTAATCACATACTTTTAACACTTCTCCACATGAATGGGCTTAAACTCCCTTCTAGTTAATAGGCAAGGCCCAACATGTGAGATTTTAAATAGAAAGTATAGTAGAAGAGGTAAGGGTTGAACTCAGAGCTTGCTCTGATACCATAGTAAATTACCAATTCTCCCAAAAACTTAAATTATTGAAAAATAGTAAGTTTAATCATTTAATCACATTCTTTTACCATATTATGTACAATTTTTTAGATGCAATACATTGCATTCTTTAATTAAATTCAACCGCATACTTTTTGCATTAAATTTAAATGTCATTAAAAATGATAACAACATTGACGTTTTATTAATCAATCAATATACCATTGTGTATTTGAATTTAATTGGAGAAGGTAATGTAATTCACTCAAATTATTATAATTTAATTCTATCCAAAATAACTTTCATATTATCACTTAGATCTTTTTGAAGTGACAAAAGGATACTTTGATAGCTAGATATTGTATTGTGGTTAAATATATATTTTGAAGGCATGTTGTGGTTTTATAATTGATATAGCCGTGACTGGTGGGGAAGTCAGTGGAGTGGGCATTGGGTCCTAGGTATGAGAGGGATGTGTTACCTTAATTAATTGGTTATATCATGATACCATTATTGATTATATCATGATACCATCTTCTTAGCATGCTTTATCACTATTTTCTACTTCTCTTTTCCTTTTTTGCTTTTCGAAGCGGGCTGTGTAAAAGACTAAAAGTTACAGAAGCTTCTGTTCCTCGTACTTTTTTTGTGTTTTTTGTTTTAATCAAAGGCAGTAGCTTATAATAAAACAAAATTAAAATCCTAATATACAATGGGAGCCATTTGGAAGCTTCTGCACTCGATCTTCTGTTCCTTGTACTTTTTTGTGTTTTTATTTTAGAGTTCGGTTAATGAATGCTTTTAGAACATTTAATAATGAACTATTTTAGAAAATTTTAGATGTCACTGTTATGAAAATATAAAAAACTGTTAAAAATCAGTTAGTTTTTTAAATTTTCCATAAAATATTTCTAAAAGTATTTCCTAAACGAATACTTTTAAACCATCTGTAGTAACACAATCTATTTGTCCGCTTTGGGGATTTTCACCTCACCTCAGGCCAAGGGTTTGCCTTGTAGCCGATATTGGATTTTGGCTTGACACCCGCACGGCTTTGTTTCCTTAGCGAGTGTGGGCATGCTCATTGTGCAAGAGTCCCACATCGCTTAGAGAAGCGCTCCCCCTATGCCTTATAAGCTTGTGCTGAAGGCAATAGGGTACCACTACTACACATGTGTAGTAGTGGTACCCTATTGCCTTCAGCACAAGCTTATAAGGCATAGGGGGAGCGCTTCTCTAAGCGATGTGGGACTCTTGCACAATGAGCATGCCCACACTCGCTAAGGAAACAAAGCCGTGCGGGTGTCAAGCCAAAATCCAATATCGGCTACAAGGCAAACCCTTGGCCTGAGGTGAGGTGAAAATCCCCAAAGCGGACAAATAGATTGTGTTACTACACCATCCATTAACAAAATCCTTTATTTATTATGTAGTTTAATCCCACCAACCACATTTATTGACGCATCTATTTGTATTCTTTATATAATAACATTTGTAGTATATTTAGTATTTTATAGTATTGTGTGATAATAAAAAAACAAAAAAGGGTTGTACATTGTTTTTCTTATCTCTAAAATTGTCTCCAAAATATTAGACCAATAAAAGCTCAACTCAATTGAAAATCATAAATATTTTAGGCAAAAAAAAAAAAAAAATGTTTTGAGGCTTTAATTTTTTTTAACCAATATCCTACATAGTGAATCATCAACATTAGCCACCTAATTTCCCATATGACCATCTTCTCAAAAAAAAAAAAAAAAAAAAAAAAAAAATCTCATATGACTACACATCAAACAATCTCTATCCTTTTCTTAACACCAAAATCAAAATTGAAAATTAAATTACAACTTTTCTTAACAATAATAATGCATCGCCTTGTCCCAAATAAGGTAAACATCTTGGAAAAATATTTGTTGGTCTTGAATCTGTCTTAGTCCTAAAATATAAAGTTCTAGTTTAATTTAACAAAAAATTTCTATCCAGTCCATTCTTCAATTTCCTTCATAGAATTGCTTGCTTACTTGGTTAATGGAGTATTGATGTGGTTTCTTTTGCATGGTGTTTAAAAATTTGGTAGAGATCAAACTTGTAATCTCAAAATTCTCTCTCCTTCAATCTTTAATTATCTTTTATGTTTTGTTTTTCTTTTGTTGGAAATGGAAAATTATTGTAGCTTTCGAAGATTCACGTTGGTTAATTTTTCAAAATATTTTTATATGTTTGATGATTTGTATATGTACCAAGCTTCAGGAATAGGTGCTAGTAGATTTGATAAATATGTTGGAAGCTACATGAAAATTTTCGTTCTGGGGGTCAAAACTCAAAGGAGTTCAAGAACCTAGGTGTGCCAAATGACTACTATTTGGCCACATCTTGTCGAGTCTAGGTGTCATTTCAATTCTTTTCATTTGTATTTGATTCCAATATTACTCTTATTGTTAAAATTTGGATGGAATTTGCTTACTGACATAGAAATTAGCTCACACATTAATTTACCTAATATGGTCAATTTAATTTGATGGCATGCTATCATGTTACCTAAGTTTCTGCCCACATCAACCCTCAAGGACTAACCCAACCTCGAAGCACTAGCTGATTTTGAACGGAAGAAAAGTAAGGAGAAAGGGGTGACAAACGACAAAGTGTGCACTTGATTTGGAGTTGAGGGACCTCAAATCGCGTAATTTGGGTTTATGTGATTGCTTTGGAATTGATTTGGAAATTTCAATAGGTTGGGGAATTCTCCTAGGTGAATAGGTCTTATATATTATGGGTATGGTGGCTGAACTTTTGAAGGGGACCACTACAATTTGGGGATTTGAGAGGGGTGATTTGTGTATGCTTTGGATTGTTTCAGTGGGTTGGTTTTGGAGGTTTTAGAGATTGGGTAAAGCTTGATTGTTCATGGAGATGAATGTGTAGGAAGGCAGCAACTAGCAGTGTCCATGTCTTATTCCCTTTTATTTTTACTTGGATGTGAAACACGTAATATTTATTTGAATTTTAAATGTTACATGTCTTATATCTAAATAAAATGAGAGGAAATTGGAAGATTCAATAGGAGAAGGTCTTATTGCAATAGATATAAGCTTTTTCATATAAACTATTACTTTATTTTCCTTTTGACAAAGAGAAAAAAGAAAATTCCTTGCTAGAATTGAATAGAGATTAAATGGTACGTATGGTGATGATTACTCTTTCTTTACAAAAGTAAAAGTAATGAGGTTTCAGAATATGAAATCTTCTCATACATAATTGCTTTAGCAAATGAACCCTAGGAGAAGTTTTAAAGGGAAAAGAAAGAAAAGAAAAGAGAAGAAAAAAGATAATTACAGTTAGAACATTTCATAAGTCCTCAATTTGTGGCCCTGTGTTGAGAGAGAGAGAGAGAGAGAGAGAGAGAGAGAGAGAGAGTTAAGTTTGAATTGAAAGAAGGGGGAGGGTTGATATTTCAGAGTAATTCTTAGGTACTCCCGGAGCACGAAAAATGGTACTCCCTCCTCTCACATTCATAGTGGGGCTCGCTCATTAAATTCATGATAGGGTCCACCATGAATGTGAGAGGAGGGAGAATCATTTCTTCTTACTCCGGGAGTACTTAGGCTTGAAGAGGTTTTGTGTAGTAGGTCTAACTTAGACCGTTTAAGTATGACCATGTTGTGGGGATGATAATATTGTAGGTGCGGTTGTTCAATAGTGTTGTTATCTATTATGTGTTTTTTTAATGACTAAAATAGGTTTTTGGTCCCACTATATACATTTAAGCTAGATTTTCGTCTTGTGACAATTTTTATTATTATTACTTTAATCCTTTTGAATTTGATTTTATTTCAATTTTTCTTTACAATAAAATTTGGATATAGTTTATTGATGTGGTAAATGGAAACTATCGGAATCTATTTTTGATGGCATGAACAACTATATCACCAAATATAACTTGATAATGTGGCAAATATGGCACCACATCCTTAAGTTGCTTCACAATTTGGGAAAGGATCTCCTATAATAGAATCCTTCAATTACCTTTCATTTTAACCTAGATGTTTGACATGCATGTAGAATTTATTTGATTTTTAAATATCACGATTTTTTTTTTTTTTTATACAAGATAAAAATTCTACTCTAACCTAATCTAAGTGTATATGTGTGTGAAACTCCCTCCTGAAGACTTGAACTCCGGCCTTTACTCCTCCACACCTCACAAACGCTTATATCACATATATATGACTTAAATCTAAATAAAAATGTGAAAAAATTGAATGATTTAATAGAAGAGAATCTTATCTGAAAGCTCGAAAATGTGTTAAAAATACAAAAGTTGTTTAGACCCCCAAATTAAAGTTACAGCTCGATAGTTTTTACACTAACTTAGTTCTAAGTGCGAAATAGTGTAAATGCGAGCGAATAAACAAACAAACTACTCTAATCCATAAACAAAACAACATAGCAGTAAAATGGAATGTAAAAGAGTAGGGAAGAGAGATGCAAACATAAGATAACACGCCGATGTGTTATCAAAGAGGAAACCGAAGAACTCAACGAAAAACCTCTCCGTCGCCCTCCAAGTGGTAATCGATCCACTAGACAATCAGTTGGGATACATGGGTTAGCAAGAGACCCTCCAAGCCTAATCTACCTGCTGCACCTAAGCCCTCCAAGCTCCTACTCCAACAAGGCTTCTTGGAACTGTGTCTTATCTGGCTCTCCAAATCCCGCAACAAGCTCCATGTTGCATTTGCCATCCTTGGCTTCTTCCAATGCTTCCCAGCAGCACCAAATCCTCACTTGACACTCTGAAAGGGTGTGGTGTGTGTTTGGGCTATTAACCTCTCAATGGTATGGAAATGGAGAGGTAGGAGTTGAGGAAATCCACAAGCATATGTGTAGAGATATATGGATGTGATAATCTCTAACTCTCAAGGTTTGAGGTTAGGGTTTTCTCTTAGAAGCACTCCTCAACATTTGTGGGTAATGTGGGTATATATAGTGTGGGTATAGAAAGTGTGTATCAGATAGTACAGTTTGGCAAAACAGAATGTTTCGCAGGTGTCTCGCGGGAAGGCCTTACTCGCGAGCTACTCGCGAAACACAGCTGTCTCCATCTGTATTGACTCTTCGCATTCCAGTCATGTGCAAGGCACATGCTTTACTTCGCGAGATGCTTAGTAGCGAGCTACCCGCGAGACCTTTTCTGGCTTCAATTGCTTGAGTCTTCACACTCTCTCTCTTTAACACACAACCCTTACAATCAAATCCCACAATAAATATAGGGTACAAAAGATTGAATATAATTACAATCAAAATTGGCACGGAATAAAAGCCAACTAAATACATATTTGTAAATCACAACTTTACAATCTCCCTCTTTGGCTATTCCGTGACAAAACCCCTAAAACAGACTCTAGACTTAAACGTAAGTTTGGGAACATTGGCAAACCTCACTCACACCTAATCTAGAAACTGTGAAGCACTTGCACGTTTATACCTGTAACCTGAAACACTCGCACACAAACAAAACTTTCATTAAGCTTATGACAAGTTGAATACAAGGTATGTACACGAGCAAGCATAGTGCGATCAAGTTTGTAAACATTAGGTATCATGTACACAAAAACTTGATCAAACAAGTTCAGTCATTAAAAAATGACTACAATGAACATTTAGCATGTAAGTTTTCATCCGGACATGCAAGTAAAGAGCAATCACTTATGATTACTTGTATGTCCAACACACGACCAATGCAAAATACATGAAGTATATGCATCTAGGAACAAGATCCTACTAGGGCACAAGTGTGAAGTACTCAAGACATATTGGCAATATCTTAAAGTACTAAAAAAATGCTACAAAGCAATAAGGTAAACACAACATACTGAATATAAACTAAAATTAAAAACAGAGTACTAAAACTTTAAATGAAGGCTGTAAAAACAACTATCCAAGAGTTATAAAAACTGAAACATAAATAAAGCTAAACCGCCTGTATAAACCAAAGATTCTATGCCTAGGCTATGGTCTATGCTTTGCTCCCCCTCAAAATTTTCTCCCCCTTTTTGATCGGAATGGCCAAAGAGGCTAGAACTAATCAAATTCTGAATCTGATCCCTGCGCCATGGACAAGTCCTCGATCTGTGAAGACAATGCAGTGATCTGTCCCTGGACATATGCAAACTGGGTCGCGATGTGCTGCACATGGGAGTCTAGAAAAGAAACTGTTAGGATATATATGATTCACTTGTTAGGAACATATGTCATTATTTTATGTAATTGGCTTATCCTTTGACAAAGCGCACTTTATTTGTATTTGGGTAGATCTAGGATGTGTTTAATACTTCAAGAAATTGTGTTTCAAAATCAAGTGTTGAAAACATGCAAGTCTGTCCAGGATTCAAGCTGAAGAAGTGTTGTTCATTAAAGCTCAACAACTAGCTATCATCGAGCTTAAGAAGCTGTTCCAACCCCGTGGCTCGACAGCTGCTCGACAGCACCTCGACAGACAGCTATCTGTCGAGCTTTATGAAAAACAAAATTCCAGTTCTGTTTTGACTCTAATCCGTGATTATGTATTTGGACCTTCTTTTCTTCTAACCCTAGATATATAAAAGGATTATTTTAAAGGCCGTCAAAGTGTACATAAGTTGCACAAGTGTTGAGCAAAGTTTGTTTAAGCAATTTGTAACCGGAGACAAAGTTTTGCCCTAGTTCATCATTCTTGTGAAGAAGTTGCTGTGTATGTGCACCATAGGGTTTTGTGACCAAGCATCTTCTTGATCTTCATCATTAGGATGAACTAAAGAACTTTGCAGCCAACAACCTTCTTTAGTTGATGATTGAAGTCATGTACTGGGATCCGCGCATTGGTTAGTCACATACTTGGGAGCCGTGCATCGAAAAGGGAAATTGTCACTAAAGAACAAGTCCAATTGGGTATTGGGGTAAGGGTTCAACTGTAGGTTGGTATAAGATACTGGGATTCCTTTACTTGTAACCGCTTGTTATGATAATAGTGGAATTTCAGGAGTGGTGACTTGAAAATCACTCGGTGGGGTTTTTGCTGTTAGGTTTTCCCCATTTGTAAACAAATCACTGTGTCATTTATTTTCCGCTGCATATTTAGATATTTGGTGATTTGTTTATGCTACCATGTGTTTGCATGTTAATGAACTTAATTAATTCACTTGGCTAAATTAATTGGTTAATTTATCACAAAGGGTCAATTCATTTTTGGCCTATCAGAAACAAGTGCAAAAACACAAACACAAAACACAAAACTTGATTAGAATCAAGTTAGTTCAAAACAAAGGTAAAACAACTTAAAAACAAAGCAAAACCAACTTAAAACAGTGCAAATAAACTCAAACAGCATGCTAAGGTGTTAAACCAAGTAAGCTTAAACTCAATGCATGAATTAAGTAACTGTGTTTGTGTGTGTGCCTAGGCAGTGCATGTGTTGGTGCATGTGTGTGCATCATGAGATGCATGGTGATGCGGCATAAGATGCATAAGGTGTGCCTAGTGTGTGCATGGCATGGCATTGAGGCAGAAAATGGACATAGTGTGTAAAACACACAAACACTGACCAAAACATGATAAACAAGGTCAAACAAGTGTAGACCCAGAAATTGGAATTCACTTGAATCCAATTTAGCACAATAATGTCACTAGGACATTTTGTCAAGCACTTGACATGCAACAATGCACAACAGTTATGAATAATGCATGAACATAGTGGAAAATGCCTCAATACAAGCTCAAACTGCCACAAGGAGCCAACACAAGAACAATCACATCAAATGGGACTCAGCCAATCAAAGATTTTGGAAAAATTTGCATAAAAATGAGAACCCCAACCCATTTATGAAAAATCCCCAAATTTTAGAACCCTAACTTAAATTTTTGCATAAACTCAGAGAAACATAAAGAAAATGTTTTAGAAATCATACCTTGAATTTGGAAATGAAGAAAATAAGCTTGAGAGTGATGGGGTTTTGAAGAACAATGAGATTTAGGTTGAAGAGGGTTCGAGAGACTTTGCGAGGGAAGTGAAGTGATTTTGAAAATATGTCACATCTGCTACATAAAAACTGAAAACACGCATTTTTCGCGGGTTAGAAAGTAGCAAAACAGTCGCGAAAAAGTTGCGAAATGGGCCACTGAAGCTCAAAAGCTTTCTCAAGAAGCTTTTAGTCGCGAACCAGTAGCGAGACAGTCACGATAGCTTCTGTGTGAAATTGAAAATTTCTAGTTTTTTGCCTAAAAACCATTTCGCAAGAAGTGTTTAGTCGTGAAATACTCACGAGGAAGTAGCGAGAGTTACTGTATGAAAATGTGACTTTTTAATTTCCCTCAAGCACATTTCGCGGGAATCTCTAAGTCCCGAGTTTCTCGCGAAACAGCCACTAAACCAGTTTTTGAAGAAAAACACAAAAAACATTTTGATAAAAAAACAAAGACATGAAAGTATAAAATCACTTTCAAAAACATATAAAACACTCAAAAATCTTTTTGGGTTCGATCAGCAAGTACTTGAGCATACACATCACATTTGAACATGTACAATCACACAAATGAGATAAGCATTAATTGAATCGAAGTCTTGTGTGTTGTGGGTGAGTATCAAATGTGGAATAGTCCTTAGACCAGAGTGAAGCTTCAATGATCAATTCAATCAAGTCATACACAACTAGTACGAAATCAAGTGGACTATCTCAATTATAGAAATGAACATATATGACTCCCCACAAGAGAATGATTACAAAACTCAGAAGCTTTTCATTTGGCTTCTGCATAAATCATAACATTTGATCCTTTTTGGATAATACATCTCTTTTTGAGATCGGTGTTTGAAATTTTTGATATTTCAACTTTTAGATTTAGCCTTTGGCTTTTTGAGCACCATACAATTTAGTACAAAAGTCACTTTCCCTTTTTCCTAGTCAAATACTAGTATATGCGACAGGCTTTTGCAGTTCATTATCTCTTTTCATTTAGAGATTTACATTTGGTGAGCTCTATAGCAAAAACATAAAAATAAAGTGGGAAGAGATATATGCACAAGTCTATGCAAGTATCAAGACCATCAAGACTATTGACCAATCATACATGACAAGCTTGAAGATCTATTTACAACAATCACACATAGATTTCAAGATTTCTCCCACAAAGATATATGTGCATACATAACAAGCTAAGCTCGTAAATGCACTACGCCATTAGTACGAAGGTACTAGGCCAAACTCACATGTGATATACACAACACAAGCGATCAAACTTTTTGAAGATTTTTCAATTTTTATGGGTTTTTGAATTTTTTGAACACACCCAAAAACATAACAGGTAAAGTAAGATCAACAAAAACAAAGGCAATGCATACAAATAAATGTAAGATGCATAAATGCATGATAATGAAGCATCTAATGCATAAAGGGTCCTACAAAGATCAAAAGAATAAGATCAAGGACCAAAAGAGCATAAGCTCAATCATAGGAACCCTTCCTCATCCAAACGGAACAATTGTTTGGAATGAGTGTCTCATGAGAAGTGAGACGAGGGTTGGAGGAATGAGAACCGAAGATGCACATAAACAAGGACTTAAGAGCATTAAACACTTTCCTTAACAACATGCTATTTTCACTCAAATCCGGTTTACCCTTTTTAGTACAACTTCCAAGAAGCTCAAGTTTCTCTTTTCTTTTGATTCTTTTAAGAGCATGAAACTTAGAGCAGTGAGGTATTAGATGACCAAAGGCACCACAATGGTGACAAACAATGTGTTTAGGTTCACTAAGATTTTTAGGGAGGGATCTAGCACCATGGTTTTGTTCTTTCTTCAACATGGAACATTGAGGTCTTATGTGACCGATCACACCGCAATGGTGGCAAGTAGGAACAAACTTAGATCTACTCAATTCCCTAGGATGGGACCTAAAAAGAGGCTTAGGCTTAAGAGCCTTTCTTTCCACTTTTTGATTTCTTTTGTGTGGAGGAATGTACACCGATTTGTCCTTTGAGGTAGAACACACAATAGGCACAAAATCAGGTACCACAACATGATTGCAACATATATTTTCTTCCGTTTTAGCAACAGGTTCAACAATCAAACACTTGGCATGCATCTTAAGAGATTTATTTTCAGATTTAAGATCATCAACAAGTTTGTTAGACAAAACAAGTTTAGCATCCAAGTCCATATTCAAACATTCAAATTCTTTTAGCTTTTCAAGAGAAATTTCAGCAAGATTCTTATATTTCTCAACCAATTTGTCGGATTTATTGAGCTTAGCAATCAAATCATCATTTTCACAAAATAACTTGCTCAACTTCTTTTGAAACTTCTTAGCATCTTTCTTCAAAAGTTTGATGTTAGGAATATCAACAACACCCATAGATTCATGTAACATGGCATCACAATCATGAGGACAAACACTCATAGAGGCATTTTCACAAACACATGGCATGTTACAATCAACAACATCCATAAAAGCACACAAAGCATTATCCATGGCAAAACACATAAGGGGTCAAGGATCACACTTAGGTAATGAAACCAAATCAAGTGTACCCACTCTGACACCAATTGAAAGCTCAAAAATGTGTTAAAAACACAAGAGCTGTTTAGACCCCCAAATTAAAGTTACGGCTCAATAGTTTTTGCACTAACTTAGTTCTAAGTGCGGAATAGTGTAAATGCGAGCGGATAAACAAACACGCTACTTTAATCCATAAACAAAACAACACAACAGTAAAATGGAATGTAAAAGAGTAGGGAAGAGAGATGCAAATACAAGATAACACACCGATGTGTTATCGAAGAGGAAACCGAAGAACTCGACGAAAAACCTCTCTGCCGCCCTCTAAGCAATAATCGATCCACTAGAAAATCAGTTGGGATACATGGGTTAGCAAGAGACCCTCCAAGCCTAATCTACCCGCTGTACCTAAGCCTTCCAAGCTCCTACTCCAACAAGGCTTCTCGGAACCATGTCTTGTCTAGCTCTCCGGATCCCGCAACAAGCTCCATGTTGCATCTGCCATCCTTGGCTTCTTCCAATGCTTCCCAGCAGCACCAAATCCTCACTTGACACTCTGAAAGGGTGTGGTAAGTGTTTGGGCTATCAACCTCTCAATGGTAAGGAAATGGAGAGGTAGGAATTGAGGAAATCCACAAGCATATGTGTAGAGATATATGGGTATGATAATCTCTAACTCTCAAGGTTTGAGGCTAGGGGTTTCTCTCAGAAGCACTCCTCAACATTTGTGGGTAATGTGGATATATATAGTGTGAGTACAAAAAGTGTGTATCAGATAGCACAGTCTAGCAAAACAGAATATTTCACAAGTGTCTCGTGGGAAGGCCTTACCTGCGAGCTACTTGCGAAACACAGCTGTCTCCATCTATATTGACTCTTCGCATTCCAGTCATGTACAAGGCACATGCTTCACTTCGAGGGATGCTTAAGCTGTGTTTGGTTCCCGTAAAATATTTTTCGGAAAATAAATATTTTCCGGAAATGCTATTTTCGGGAAAGGAAAATATTTTCAAGTATTTGGTTGCATTATGAAAATTATTGTAGAAAATATTTTCATGTGTTTGGTTCTATTCTGAAAATGCTATTTTCCTACAAATTTTTCACATTTTCTCAACATCCAAACAAATTTTATTACAAAAAATTTCAAAATCACAGCCAAATCCCAATCCATAGAACAAATCACAACCAAATCCCAACACCATACACCACCGAAACTCCAATTCAACCCACGGCAGCAAACTCCGGCAATCAAAAGCCACAACCACCAAAACACCACTACCACACCACCACAACAACAACAAAAATCAAAATCACATAGAGAGAGATCGGTGGGTCGAAGGTGAGATTGCGCGGAGGCGAGATCGTGCGACGAGATCGAGCGACGCGGTGCTGCGATCGACGAGACCGGTGCGATCTAGTGCGTGCGATCGTCGGACTAGAGCTCGGGGTTCGCCGGCGACATCAAAGGCGTGATCTAGGCTCCCTCTTCTCTCTCTCTCTCTCTCTCTCTCGGTCCAGAAACCATTTGAAGTGAAAATAGGAACAAAAATGAATTTCAGTGATCAAAGCTTCTTTTTTACAGTCAAATGAAAATGATTTCCAGAAAATTCTATTTTCAAAACCAACCAAACAGTCTATTTTACGGAAAATGATTTCCTGAAACCAGTTACACCCAAAACAAACGGACCCTTAGTCGCGAGCTACCTACGAGAACTCTTCTGGCTTTAATTGCTTGAGTCTTCATGCTCTCTCTCTAACACACAACCCTTACAATCAAATCCCACAATAAATACAGGGTACAAAAGGTTGAATATAATTACAATCAAATTTGGCACGGAATAAAAGCCAACTAAATACATATTTGTAAATCACAACTTTACATTATCTTATTGCAATAAATAGAAGCTTTCTCATATGAACTATTTCTTTCTTTCCTTTTGACAAAGAGAAAAAGAAAAATTCCCAAGGGTTACAAATTAACGGGTACATGTAGTGCAGTGCTTATGAAATTCTTCTTGTACATAATTGCTTTAGCAAACGAACCCAAGTTTCAAAGGTAAAAGAAGAAAAGGAAAAGCTAAGAGATAATTACAGTTACAACTTTTCATAAGTCCTCAATTCGTCAGTGCCTATTCAGAATTTCTTAAGTTGATCCGCGAAGCAACATGTACATATATAAGCTGTCCATTGAATCACGGTGATGCCATATCATTTGTCCGATAATCTTCGAAAAAGCTAATTGACTAATTGAATTAAAAAGAGAATTGAAAACAAGAACACCAGTATAATCATGCTCGCTCTGTAGCACCCTTAACCCCTAACCTCTTTTCCCTATCCTTTTCCCAAAAACCTACATTGACATTTAGCCGTTCTGCCTATCAGTAGCTGCCCAACAGCATCCCAGTTTTATTCATCTTTCCGTTGCTACCCTTAGCTCCCTTTACTCCATCTTGCTTCATCCCAGACTAGCCTACCTACCTTGGGTTTTGCCTCTTCGTGCTACAATGGAGGTCTCAGACCTCATTGCTAGGACTGAGAATAGCACATGGATAGATGCCTGCCTAGAGCTCCCTCTAAACTAAGATAACAATAACACATCCTCATGGGCTTTACTAGGAAAGCTCATTACACACAAATCTGTAGGTTTATCCATAATATCAGATGTGGTAAACAGAGCATGGAGACCAGCTTTTAAGATTTGAGTGGGTTGGCTGGAGAACAATGTTTTTATGTTCCATTTCCAACATGAAGCGGACATGGCAAATGCCTTTCGTAGAAGACCTTGGTCTATCAGAGGAGGACATCTAGTTCTAAAGCAGTGGAATCCCTCCCTAACATGGCAAGAGATCTCCTTCTCTTCTTCTACGATCTGGGTTCAAGTACATGGGCTCCTTGAACTTTGGAGATCACCAAACAATCTCCGCTTACTGGGCGAAAGAGCTGGAAAGGTCGTCGAGGTCGACTTACCGGAGAAGGAGGTGGAGCCTGGAAAAAGGTTCATACATATTCAAATCGAAATCGACCTACAACGACCTCTTATACCAGGTATTTTCTTGCCTAGAAATAACCTTCCCCATCTCTGGATTAGTTTGAGATACGAAAAATTAGCAGACGTGTGTTACCGCTGTGGGTTGGTTGGTCATGAGATTCATGATTGCCAAGGTAAAATTTTCTTAATCTATAACCCGTTTGGTCATTAGCTCATCGCCTCAAGGACATGGCTGAGAGCAGAAAACAGTACCACTCCGTCGGAGTTATTCCACAAGCCTGACCACCTTACTCAACCAGCAACCGAGTTATTCCACAAGGCCGACCACCTTCCTCAACCAGTAACCCCTTCTGAAAATTTTTCAAATGCAGCTAAGTCCCCCACGGTTCAGCCAACCCATCAAGCCACGTCAGCAAACCAGGTCAAGGCACACATTCCTTGCCACAACAGTGTACCTCAGGAGCACTGTACCATCAGGACAAACCTGTACCAAACCACTAACCAGGAGGCAGGTACACTCGAGGGGCCTACATTGCAACAGATGGCTGTCTCATCCACACACGTAAACAAACCATCCCTTATCCCTTATGATCCATATACAGACCCAAAAGCCCAATTTTTACCAACCAACACTACCCACATAGAGGATCTAAGCCCAACTTTCCCCCCTGGATTCAGCCCACAAGTGAGCAACCTAGAACCTTCCTTACCGCCCAACAGTGAAACACATCCTGATAACAAAGCCAACCTAATCCAAATCTCTTTCCATTCAACCTTATCCCAACCCCCTTTGCCACAATCTCAAAGTAAGAACCCGAATACCTCTCTACCATCACAAGACATAAAATCACAAAACGCCCAGGATGAAACCTCAAACCCGATCCCTACCCATAAAAGAAAGGGCTCAAAGTAAGATCCTGTTAAATTCGCCAAAAGAGCCAAATTCACTGTTCACACTCCTGAAGTGGATTGCTACGATCCTGAGTCAGTTACTTTCAACCCCAATGCTAGAGTGGATCAGTTCTGTCTTGAGGAAAGGCTTAATTCATCAATTCAAAGCAACTATGTACCCCAAGGTGAGCTCATTTCATCAATTCAGTGCAACCCAGCACGCCAAGGTGAGCACTTTGAACCTGAGTTATCCCTATCTGATACCAACACCATTGCTGAATTATGCTCTGTTACTACTGTTATGGCCGAGGAGGCGGGCCGTATCAAGCCCCCAACCTCCCCATGAAAATCTTAGGATGGAACTATCGTGGCATCTGTAATGCCGCGACAGTTAGAGCCCTTAAGGCTCAAATAAAAGGGAATAGCCCAGATATTATTTTTCTTAGTGAAACCAAAGCCTCTGTTTCTAGGATGAAGGATGTGTTGAAATCTATAAAGTTTTCTGATATGTGTGTTGTTGAGGCCAAAGGTGCTGCATGTGGTATTTGTGTCATGTGGAAATCTGCTTTTTTTTAATTTTTTTTTCAACTTGTTATGGAGAGATTTTCTTGCAAGTATTTTGGAAATTAATTAATTTTGCATTTTTATTCTAAATTTATAGGTTATTTGTTAAATTTTTGTAAAAATATTCTATTAAAAATTTAAAATATTTCATTACTTTTTTTACACAACATTTATAACATATAAAAACAAGTATATGGACATATCCACACCTAGAAGGTGTTGCCCAAAGCAAGGTAAAAAAAGAACCCTTATCTAAGAAAGTAACTAGACATGATTCTAAAGAAAAAGACCGTATGGAAGGGTAAACCTCATGGAAGGGAAAAAGGCCCTAAGGTCTACAGACATGGGCGGCTCCATGACCAGCCCAAGGGGTTCAAATGAACCCCCTAACTTGGTCCCAAAAGAAACATTATATATTATTTTTAGATTTTTTTTTTTTTTTTTTTTTAATTTTGATCCCTATAATAAAATTTTTGAACACTCTTACCTTAAATTTTTTGTTAAGCCCAATTGAAATAAGCTTGAATATGATCCTTAGTTTTTATGTTTTCTTAGTTTTTCTCTATGTCCAATCAAGTAGTTTGATAAGTGCTCTACACATTTCCAAGTCTGAGAAATATTTTACTACTTACTCCAATTCAAAGAGAATGACCGAGTTTTAATCATACACTACAAAAGCAAAAATTTATTACTAGAGTATTATTTTTCTTAGTTTCATGCTTGGTGGTAGGCCATCTTGTGGGGCACTCGCAACTCAGTTCCCTCCCAAGATCTCAGACCATGGATGCACTAGAAGGCTTATGGAGAAAACTAAAGCTTTTTGATGAAGAAGAGTTCAGAGTAAAATATACTAAGAACACCACTCACCCACACCGAATCCTAGCGGCAAAGTTCTTGACTAAAAGAATGGTGAACATCGAGTCGGTAGCCCGTACCTTCAAACCGCTCTGGTGTCCCTAAGGTGAGCTAAAGATTAAAGACATGGGGGACAACAAACTCTTTTTCACCTTTGAAGATGAGTACGATCTCGAGAGGGTCCTAGAACACAAACCCTGGACTTATGACAAACACCTAGTCATCTTCGAGTGAGTGGAGGTAAATGTCCCTATCTCTGCTCTTTCTTTCTAATATTTACCTTTTTGGGTCCAAATACATGACCTACCGGTGCACCGCCTGTCACGCACCGCCCCCGTGTGCATGATATTGTCCTTTTTGGGCGACCCAAAGGCTCTCTTAGTCCCTCAAGGTTTTGTTCTTCCTTAGGTTGCGCTGGGAAAAAGGCCTCATACACAACAAGGGAGGGCATTCCTTATAAGCACATCCCCATGTGCTTCCCTAGGCAATGTGGGATTCCATGAAATGCAAGACCCCTTTTTAGGTCACTATAATCCACCTCCCTTACAGGCACACGCATCCTCACGTGTGGGGCCCACACTTCCGGCTAGGGCATGGCTTTGATACCATAGCTGTCACACCCCAAACCCAAAGAGGTCCATGAAATGCAAGACCCAAAAGGGGGTCTTGCATGTCATGGAATCCCACATTGCCTAGGGAAGCGCATGGAGATGTGCTTATAAGGAATGCCCTCCCTTGTTGTGTATGAGGCATTTTCCCCAGCGCAACCTAGGGAAGAACAAAACCTTGAGGGACTAAGAGAGCCTTCGAGCCACCCAAAAAGGACAATATCATGCACACGGGGACGGGGCGTGACAAATGGTATCAATGCTTAGGTTATGATTCTGTAGACTTTTGAATTAGGAAATGATAATGATCTAAGTCAAAGCATTAGGTTTTGTTGTAGTAATCCATTCGAGGTGGTTCCATTGGGGTAGTTTGGGTGAGAAAGTATCTTGTGTATTATTTTGGTTGATTGTAATGGCTTGGAGTTTGTTTAGTCCTTCTTGTGTGAGGTAAACTATTGTGATTGTTATGCTTTGTTCTCAAAATTCTTGAAAGTTTTGAGTTAAATTCCTAAAATTGTTTTAAGCAAACATAAATGAATCAAGTTTTCATATTTTGTGTTTATAAATTTTGAGAACTTGTTTAAAGACAATTTGCTATTAGCAAATATTGTTGGTTATGTTGACTTTAGGTGGTGCAATTGGGTTGAACCTCGTTGGCCACGAGTGGCACGACTAGTTGTTTACCAACTATCTTTAGCATACTTTGACAAGTTTTATTTATGATGGATGGTTAGAGCATTTGTTTGATCCTGTTGAGCTCACATGGTGTCTAACAAACCACTAACCATCAAGTATGGTTCTATCATGTTAATTATTTTTTTAAAAGTAGTATCAAAGAAAAATGCGTTTAAAACAGCCTCTTTGAAATTCCTATTTGTTGAGTTTCAAGATTTTGAGTGTCCTCTTGGGATGTTTTTGCTCTTATATGATAAAAGTACATGGATTGATCTTCCTATGATAATGCTATGAATTTTGCCACCTCAAAGAATGATGTATTTTTTTTTATTTGATGCTAGTTGGGGTTTTTCCCCAAACCTATTTTCAAATGCATGTTCTCTCTAATATGTTTATGAACAATCTTAGCTTGGGTGGAACATATGTTGAGTTGTGTAGAGGATTTTAATTCTACAATTTTAATCTTTGTTTCAAAATTCAGACTCTTTGAAATGAAAGATTTCACGTGGTTAATTTGGTTTTGAACTCTTATCCCAACTCTCTTGGCCTATGGTTTAATTCATCATTTGTGATTGAAACTAGAGGAACCAAAATCTATCTTCTATGGGATTTTTAAGTTAACCCCACCTAAACTCTTGGTTTTAAGAATGGTTATAATTTGAAATGACCCTTTAACTTTTATGAAGTAAAGAGGTATTAAAAATTTTCCCCTTGATTCTAAGTATGGCGTATTTCTGCTTAATTTCTGGATGACTACTTTTAAGTACTAAATTGACTACCCAGTTGCTACACTTTGAAAACTCGTGAATTTTACTTTGTTGATATCAGATTTATCCAGAAATTGGAAGTTTGGACACGGTTTCATGATTGTTAGTTTCATTTCATTTGTAGCCTTTTTTTTATTAAAGACTATTTTAAAGGTGAATGGGTATTTTTTTTTTTTTTTCAAATGAAGTTTTCATGATCCTCATCAAGTTTGCTTGTATATAAATATCTAAAGCTAATGTTTTTGATTAGTAGGTGTGGTTTCAAAAGTTTACTAATCGCATACAATTTCGAGGACGAAATTCTTTTAAGGGGGGAAGAATGTAACACCCCAAATATTTTTTTTAAAGCAATTTTTCCAATGAGAATAATATCTAAATTGGACTTTTTTTTAATCAGTGTGGTTAACTATTTTCTGGAGGAGTTTTGAATATTTGGGCATGTGATAGTATTTAGTTAATTTTGGAATGGGCCAATTTAAATATGGGAGAAATTTTAAGGGTAAAGTTGTAATTTTGATCCCAGGATATTTTGGAACAAGTTGTCCACAATGCTCCCATCAACACACCCCCTTTCTCTTATCACCTTACATATGCCCCTTCTCTCTATTGCTCTATTTTCCTATCTCACTCAGCCACCGAAGCCCACACACATACACACTCTAGGTCCCTCTATTTCTCTCACTCCCTCACCGGTAAACCAGCCATCCACCACCACGTTTGGCAGATTTCACTGAAGAACCCCATTAGAAACCCCATACACTCCATTCTCTCAAAGCTTTAAAGGTAAAACTCTTAATTATTTGGTAGCTTTTCAGGTTTTTCTAAGATATCTTTCTAATCTAAGCTACACGAGTGGTATACATGTGATTGAGTACATGTGTTTTTGATTTGGTGGATTTATTTGTTAAATGGTTAAGGGCTTTTACAAATGATGATCATTTGGGGTTTCTTCATGGTTAAAAACTTGGGTTTCCTTGAGAAAATCATATGAGTTGATTTTGTGGAAGTTTGAGGTTGATTTTTTGTAAGAGTGTTAACTTTGAATTTCTGAAATTGGAGTGTGAGCATGTGCTTTTTTTTTTTTTGCATACCTAGTGTTTGATAAGTTGTTTATATGAGATTTTGGGTTTGATTCCTTTTCCTTAATATGCTTTAAATCTGGTGGTTTTAATGTGAGTGAATTCTCAAATAATTTGGGCTAGTCTTACAACTATAGCAATTTTCTAAAGCTGTCATGGCAGATTTGAATCAGCCGCAATGCATGATTTTTAATAAATTAAAGAAAAATATTTTTGGGCTGAATTTTCTGTGGTACATGGTATACATATAGGGGAATGTTCCCTTAAAGTTTTGAATTAATCAGATAGCTTTTCATTGACCAAAAAATTTTTACAAAATGGCTGCCCTGCTATGTACTAAATCTGAAAGCAGGACAAAACGCTGAGATATTGTGGAATTAATCCCAACCTTGGTTGATCTTATCTTTAACTTATATATATATTATTTAGTACCCAAAGAGATTCATGAGTATGCTATATTATCTTATGATGCACATTATTGTGGCAATGAATTTAAAATGTTTTGGTTGTGTCAGCACTATGAGTTTCTTGGATGCTTGTTTGGTTCCCGTTTGGGTAGGGGTACTTGTCTTGGGATGGTCAAGTTAGGCTTTAGGGCCTTAGGTTTGATTTTTAAGGGAATCTTCTCAGATTTCTGGAGACAAATTTGATAGCGTAATTTTGTTGTAGGCCTTGTTATTAATAGGCTTGATACTTGTGTTTGTAGGTTCTAAAGTACTTGGTGATGGAACTAGTAACTTGATTGGTTGAATGCGGTGCCCGGTTGAGGTAAATTTGGAATGGACTGCTGAGGTAAGTAGCTTTTTAATGGGATTTTGGAAAATAATCATGTTGCATAAATGTTGTTTTGGGTTAAATACATTTTGGAAAATAATTCTTGAAACTATGTTTCCCAAAAAGAGTTGTGTTGTGACCCTACTATATGTGATTATATATGAAAAATGCATCATGTTTAATATTTGCATATGGGGAATTGCATGAATATTTGGCATAGAAAAGAAAAGTATCCTTGAATTCATTTGATAGTGGATTTCATGGGTTTATAGTATTATTTGGAAATACTAAAGATATTTTGTCTTAAATTGTATTATTTTGGGAAATTGATGCAAAATATTTTGACAAGAAATAGTTTTGAGGACCTTGAGAATAATGTGGATATTTGGTTATTGAAATATCTTATGAAACTACTTGAAAGTAAACTATGTATTTGAATACATTTAAGTTATGAGCTTTTGATGTGGGTTTGCCTTGTGCTATGATGTTGGTGATTACCCTGTCTTTGTGATGTGTGATTACCCCGTCTTTGTGAAGATAAGCTAGGTTGGAGGCTCTCGCTTTGCATGACACGGGTAAATCCTTGAGTGTGTGGGTGAGGCTACTGCCCATAGGGCCAAAAGACCACATGCAAAAGGGATACTATGTGATGCGTCATTCCTTGCTGCTCATGGGGGAAGAGGTAAATCCTTGAGTGTGTGGGTGAGGCTAGGCAGGGCCAAGAGACCACATGCAAAAGAGGTACTATAAGGCGCGTTATCCCCTACTACCCATGGGGGGGATAGGTAAATCCTTGAGGGTGTGGGTGAGGCTAGGTAGCGCCAATAGACCACATGCTAAAAGAGGTACATATCACGCTAGTGTGTTTGGGTTCCGACCTGGTTGTGGTGGTATGATGTCTTAGTGACATTTTCGTCTTTATCGCACCTTGGGTGAGGTTTCTAGTTTATGAAATGGTATTGGATATTTTTATGGCTCACAATAAATAAAATATAGTTTTGTTAGGTTCTAAGTACTTAGGAACTTATGTATTAGAATTCTAATTTGTATTGTTGGCAAACCATGATCAAAATAGATTTTGAGTCTTGTTTAGACTTGCTCAAAGTATAGGTCTTTTGTGTAAAGTTGGAATCGAGCTATTGCAGAATTCATTGTGCAATTCGGTCTAGCTTGATCGATCGAGAATTAGACTCGATCGATCGAAAGTCGGGCATAATGTTTTTCTGTAGTATTTTCCAACTCAGCCCTAAGCCCATATGACATGTAGGGTTTTATGTTTTGCCCTAGGTATAAAAGGGAAACCCTAGCCACGTTTTTGGTGGTTGCTCTATTTGCTGTGTGTGTGAATCTCTTGTGAGATCTAGAGGTGGTTGCCTTCACACATGCTTAGGATTATCAAGAAAGAGATTTTATTGAGAGCTTGATGATCATTCAGTTGCTGCACTAAAGAGCTTAAAGATACATAAGCGGGTGTGCTTGTATCTACTGGAGAATTTAAGAAAGAAGGAGTCCGTGATCTTGGAGCTTGCACGTGGTCGTGTCGGTAAGTTTCTACTGGTGGGTAGCAATAGGATGTTAGTGGTCTAAGTTGCTATTGTAAAACTTTGATTTTTTCATGGTGGATTCAGGTTTACCTTGAGGATAGTTAGGTTAAATCCTCCCCAGGTTTTTATCGGTGTGGTTTCCTGGGTCATCATATCTTTGTGTTCTTTATATTCCGCACTTTACATTGATATGATTATATGATTATATTAACCTAGATCTGAAATTTGGACTAAGTAATCACTTAGCTAATTAGATAGGTTAATTCAGTTGTATTTTAAGGGGTCTAAAAACAAACAAGTTTCATAGTTATTTTGGAAAGCTTGGTAATATATTATTCTTATCATTCTTGTCGTGTTGTTAATGAAATTGATTTTGCATAAACTAAATGAAAATTTCCAAATTATAGCATGCTTTGCAAAATGCTCATTATCATGAAACTTGTATTTCTCCCACTCCATTAATTATGCTACTTACTAGGCTTTAGTTCATCCCAATCTCCAACAGTTTTTTAGATAAATTAGCTACACGTCGGGCATGGAGCTTAATTTATTGGTGGTGATTAGAGTGCTATATTAAATTTGGAGACTTGGGCCATTAATGGTTGATGACTCAATCTTGCAAAGTTCAACGAGATCATAACCAATTCTATTGGAGGTTGGATAGTTGAGGTCTGTTAGCCTTGGGTGTGGTAGGCCTAGATTTTCTGTTGAGGTTACATACCTTAGAGAGGATCATGACTTTGTGTTTATTTTATTTGGAACGTTGGATTGTTAAGTGTATTTGGAGACACATGATTTGTAATTTGTATTACTTGTAAATGCGTCATAGAGCTCTGACCTGTATTATGGAGAGATCAATATATTTATTTATTTTATCAAATAAAAATAAAAAAATAAAAAATCACTACAATAGCTCTTGAAGACTCGGTCTTTCATGCTTTGGACCCTTTAGGGTTTAGGGCGTGACACTGCCTCTCTCCCAAGTTCCGGGATTCGATTGGGAGCTCTTTGGGAACATTGTTGCATATGTCCGATTCTGAAGGTGAAGGCAGCTCAAGGAATTTCCTCTGAGTCAGGGTTAATATTGACATCACCAAACCCCTCAGTAGAGTCCGTAAAGTATGGTCGGCAGGCAAGGTAATTGGTTGGGTTGCTTTAAGATGCGAACATCTACCAAACTTTTGTTATTGGTGTGGGAGAGTGTCTCCCGATGACAGAGATTGTGAACTCTGATTGAAGAGCAAGGGATCTTTGAAAAAAGAAGATCAACAGCACAGTGAATGGATCCGAGCAGATGGAGACCAGAACTTCCGAAAAACATCAATGGTGGTAGCAAGTCACAAACCATACTCGATGGGGAAAAAATTGCATGTAAAGGACAATGACCATCAGTCCAATGTGGAAAAATCTTGTATGATGAATGTGAATCCTAAGGAAAGCACAAAGAGCCTGCAACTGGTGGCGATGGAAAAGACAACCCCTATCCCTCAGTCCCCAGAGAAGGAAAGTCCAAAAACTGACACGAGAATCCCGGATGTTGCGAATACGTTACCAATAATTAATTTGGCCGTGAGATCAATGACAACCTATTTATCAGTGAACCACGTGAGCCAAGCCACTCATCTTATAACCCCACCATAAAACACAAACTATTAAAACAAGCCCACACTAACAACACTCATGAATTCGGCCCAACAAACACACTAGCCAACAAGATCCTAACGCCACCCACTACCAAGCCCAATACTCCCATCAAAGCCCACAAAACCACTTGGACTAGACTAATACGTAACACAAAAAACACCATGCACGAGGAAACCATGATAGACCTTGAACCTCATAAGGACCCCATCGAACCCGATGACCTTAGGCCATCCAAAAGGCAAATCTTTACCCAATATGAAGATACACCCCAAGCTTTTTAGGCGGTGGCTGCTGCACAGCCCCAGTAGGAGACATGAACTGCATAAGTTGGAACTACCATGGTTTGGGGAAATCACAGGCAGTTCTAGAATTCACCGAGATGGTGACAACGTATTCCCCAAACATGGTCTTCCTCATGGAAACAAGATCGAAGGAAAGATATCTAAAAAATCTCTTCACAATCCCTCGTCACAATATAGGAGGCAGACTTGCCCTTTATTGGAAGAAAGAGATGAACATCCAAGTACTTGACTCCTCCGCCACTTACATAGATGTTGTAGTTAACCCAGGAGTGGATGACACCTGGCGGTTTATCGGTTTCTAGTGAAACCCAGTAACAGCCAACCGGGAACACTCTTAGGCACTACTAAAAGATCTTCGACTTCAAATGGATCTACCCTGGTGTTGTGTAGAGGATTTCAATGAAATTGTAAAGTCGAGAGAAAAAATGGGAGGTGCAGACAAACGTGAACACCAAATGGTTGATTTTAGAGTTGCATTGGATTTTTGTGGATTCCGGGATCTGGGCTTTGTTGGTTCGCCGTTTACGTGGTACAATAACCAATTTGACAGGGTAGTTACTTGGATAAGATTGGATCGAGGTGTAGCCACTCCATCATGGTCCGCGATATTTCTGTCAGTCCGTGTGCACCACGTATCTGGATCCTTGTCTGACCATTGCCCATTGTGGTTATGCTCAGATGAAGAATCCATTCGGTATTACAAACAGGGGCTACCTTTCTGCTTTTAAGGCCATGTGGATGAAGATGAATGATGCGAAGGGGTAGTAAGAAATGCTTAGGAGAGGCAACCCGCGGGAAACCCTATGGAGGTAGTGGTTAACAAGATAGATAATTGCAGTACAAACTTGAAAACATGGAGTAAACTCTCCTTTGGTAACATCAGACGACTTCTACACCAAAAAAAAAAAAGCTTCTTGATCAAGCAAAAGCCTTATCCATGGCTGGGCATAATCATGATCAGGTTCAAATCTTAAAAAGCGAAGTCTATGACTTATGATCAAGGAAGACTACATGTGGCAACAAAGATCACGAGTAGACTGGCTCAAAGCAAGGGAATTAAACACAAGCTACTTCCATAGCAGAGCAAATCAACGAAATCGACGGAATTTCATATCCACGTTGACTCTTGATGACGGAACCATTCTGACAGAGGAAAATCATATCAGTGATGCAATGGTTGACTATTTCCAAAAGCTCTTCACTTCGGCATCACCTTCCTTCTTTGAATCCATTATTTAGGGGATTGAGTGTAAGGTTACTGAAGAAATGAATGTAGAACTGATCAGAGAATACACGACAAAGGAAGTGGAACAAGCCATCAAGCAAATGAAATCCATGACTGCACCAGGTCCCGACGATATGCCACCCATGTTCTATAAATCGTTTTGGACTACTGTAGGACAGGATGTCACTACTGCTTGCCAACCTGTATTAAACTCGAGCTCCCTTCCATCCAAAATAAATTACACATTCATCACCCTCATTCCAAAAATGAAGTCCTCGACTAGTGCAAAAGATTTCCGCCTCATCAGCTTATGCAATGTTTTATACAAAATCATCTCAAAAACAATTGCAAACCGCTTGAAAAAATGACTACCAAAGTTTGTTTTTAAATCCCAAAGTGCCTTTATGTCTGACCGACTCATTTCCGATAACATTCTTATTGCCTTTGAAACTTTGCACCACCTCAAAAATAAAAGAAATTGCAGGTCTGGGTGGAATGGGTGTTCTTAGAAAAATTGATGGCTAGATTGGGTTTTGATCAAAAATTGATAAACCTTGTCAGCTCTTGAATTCGGTCTATATCTTTCTCAGTTATGATCAAAGGTGCTCCTCATGGTATTTTCCACCCTCAAAGGGGTTTCCGTCAAGGTGACCTTTTATCGCCTTACCTCTTTATTTTATGTGCAGAAGGGCTACACTCCCTCATGCAATAGGTAGAAGAATGTGGCTCTATAAAAGGGGTCTCATTATGTCGAGATGGTCCGAAAATTTCACACCTCTTCTTTGCCCTCGATAGCCTTCTGTTCTGCCAAGAAAATGTTCATAATTGCACTGCTATATTAGAGCTACAGGACACATACGAACAAGCCTTAGGTCAATGTATAAATCGAGAGAAAACTCAGCTCCTCTTCAACTCTAATACCGAGCCTCAAACTCAGTCCATAATCAAATGAATGCTAGGTGTTTCAGCCACTTCTCACTTTGAGAAATACCTAGGCCTCCCTCCATTCATTGGTCGGGCAAAGAGACAAAGCTTCAGCCACATACGTAAGAGAGTATGGCATAAAATAAAAGACTGGAAAGAAAAACTCCTATCTCAAGCGAGTCGTGAAGTACTGATAAAAGCTATCTTACAAGCCATGCCCACTTACACTATGAATTGCTTTAAAATTCCCAAGAACTTATGTAGGGATATCAAAGCTCTTTTTTGGAAATTTTGGTGGGGATGCAATAAGGAAAACAGGAAAATACACTGGATGGCGTGGAACAAGCTATGCAAGCCAAAGGCCGAAGGAGGACTAGGATTCCGAGACATTGAAAACTTTAACTTCGAGCTGTTAGGGAAACAAGTCTAAAGGCTCATTCATAACACAAACTCCCTACTGTACAAGGTTTTCAAAGCTTATTATTTTCCCAAGTGCACAATCATGGATGATGAGGTCAACTCAAATGGGTCGTATGCGTGGCAAAGTATCCTAAAGGCAAGACATGTGATTTCAAAGGGTGCAACTTGGATAGGCAATGGGGAGAGTGTCTTCATTTGTGGTGACAGATGTCTCCCAGACCCACACTCAAACAGAGTCATATCACTACAAAAAAAAAAAAATTCGAGGAACACTCGGGTCTGTGCATTGCTGGAGGAAGATGAATCATGTTGGTTAACGGATAGAGTTATCGAGGAATTTCTACCCCATGAAGCTCAAATTATTCTCAGCATCCCCTTGAGCAACCGTCGAATCAAGGACACTCTAATTTGGTCAGGAATGAAGAATGGGGTTTACTCAACCAAAAGTGCATATCTGATGCTTCAAAGATCGGAGCGAACATCAAAATCGGGTCTGTCAAATCTCTCGAGTCAGGACGTGATATGGAAGCACATCTGGGAACTCACTGTACCAAGCAAAATAAAACACTTTCTCTAGTAGGCTTGCAATGAATCACTGCGAACAAAAAAGAACCTCTTTCTAAGACAGGTGACAAGAAATGCAACATGCGACGGGTGCAAAGAAGAGATGGAAGATACAGTGCACGCACTATGAGGATGTTAGGTAGTCAAAGAAACATGGTGGGAGGAAAAACAATGCTGAAATCAACTATCGAAATGCTTCCAATCTTTTCGTGACCTTTTGACAGGAATCTTCAATATTGGAGCTCCACACCAAGCAGAAAGGTTCACCTACATAGCATGGAGTCTTTGGAACAAAGGTAATGCAACTCGAGTGGACTCTCATTATTTACCATATTCCATGATTTACTCGGATGTAGTGGACCACCTAAACGAATATCGTTCATGTCTGGATCACCATGTAGACATGGTCCCACACCCACCCTTGGTCAAATTGCATACTCCACCAAAGGATCTATACAAAGCTAACTTTGATGGAACACTTTTCCATGATGATAGGCCAAAAACTCATTGACCCCTTGTGATAAATTAATTGATTAATTAGTCAAGTTTAATAATTAATCAAATTAACATACAAATGTGTGGTAGCACAAACAAATCACCAATTAAACTAAGTATGTAGCGGAAATTAAATTGACATGATGATTTGTTTACGAATGGGGAAAACCTACATGGCAAAAACCCCACCGGATGATTTTAAGGTCACCACTCCCGAGAATCCACTATTATCACAACCAGTGGTTACAAGTAAAGGAATCTCAGTATCTTATACCAACTTACAGTTGACCCCTTATCCCATTATCCAATTGGACTTGTTCTGTAGTGACAATCTTTCCTTTTCAATGCACGGCTCCCAGTACGTGACTAACCAATTGCGCGGATCCCAGTACACGACTTCAATCACCAACTAGAGAAGGTTGTTGACTTCAAAGTTCTTCAATTCATCACACGATGAAGATCAAGAAGCTCCTTGGTTACAAAACCCTACGGTGTACAAACACAGCAGCTTCTTCATAAGAAAGATGAACTAGGGCAAATTCTATCTCCAGTCACAATTTGCATGAACAAACTTTGCTTAACACTTGTGCAACTTGTGTCTACTTTGGCGGCCCTTAAAATAATCATTTTATATGTCTAGGGTTGTGAGAAAAGAAAGCCTAAACGTACAATCACGGATTGGATGAAAAACAGACCAGAAATTCTGAGTTTCATAAATCTCGATAGATACCCTATCTGTTAAGTTGCTGTCGAGCCACGGGCTGGAACAGCTCTTCAAGGCTTGATAGATATTATCTGTCAAGCTAACTATTGAGCTTTAATGAACAACACTTTTTACACGTGAATCTTGGATAGACTTGCATGGCTTTAACACTTGAACTTGAAACCTTGTTTCTTGAAGTATTAAACACATCCTAGATTTACCCAAATACAAGTAACGTGCATAAAAGATTAGCCAATTACATAAAATAGTAACATATGTTCCTAACATGTGAAACACATATGTCATAACACATGACATCCACTCAGCTGGGATAGGCGTGGTAATCAGGGACCACTTAGGCCAGATAATTGCCTCTTTGTCTAAACGGACTAAACTACCTTCGACAGTGGAGGCTGTGGAAGCACAAGCGTCCCACCGCGCAATCACCTTGGCACAAGAGATAGGTTTCCGAGATGTTATTTTTGAAGGTGATTCTGAAATAGTCATCAGTCACCTCAACTCCAAAAGCCTATGCCTGGCTTCTTTCGATCACATCATCGACAACTCTCGCTCCATAGCCACGTCCTTTAGATACTACTCGTTCATTCACACAAAACGAATGGGTAACAATGTAGCTGATAAAGTAGCCAAACTAGCAAAGTGTTGTAATTCACCTCAAATTTGGTTAGAGAACATCCACCGTGATGCTGCCAATTTTGTAATGATGGACAAAAGTCACAGTTGAATCAATAAAATAATAGTATTCTTTCTCAAAAAAAAAAAAAAAAGTATGTGGTTAAATGATTAAATTTACCATATCCCAATAGCTTTAAGCTGTTAGGACAATTGGTAATTTAACACTCTTAACCCTACTCCTAAGTGTGTTACTATTCTTATTTATTCTATATTTTTTTATTCAATTGATATAACTTATAAATATTGTTAGGTTCTAAATGTTTAGAACAATTGGCAAATCGTAAACACAAACTTGTCTAGATATAGATTTTAGTGTCTATAGATTTTATTAGACAATGCTCAAGGTGATTCAAGTCAAGATTCAAGAATATACAAGCTGCAGGAAGAAGACTTCATATTCTGCCTGGTTCGATCGATCGAAGAACAGGCTCGATCAATAGAAAGTCGTATCTGCAGAATTTTAATTAAGCCCAAACAGCAGTTCAAGCCCATTTAGGATTAGGGTTTCTAATCTACTTCTCCCAGTATATAAAGGAAACCCTAAGCACGTTTTTATAAGGCTTTTCAGAGAGAAAAGAGTGTGCCTCTTTTGTATTTATGGTTTTGTTCCTAAAAAGCTCTCTTATGTCTTCTACCGGTGCTATTCCTTGAAGAATCTCAAGATCCGGTATTATAGAAGTTGCTGCCTTCTCTAGTCATCAAAGGTGCTGATGATCTAAACCTTCAAGGGTGGACTTGGAGTCACAAACAGGAGAGTTTGTGTTGCTAAACCTTTGAGTGAGATCTCAAAGTCACAAACGGGGGTGTTTATGTTTTGCAAAGGCCAAAGAAAGAAGGAGTCCGTGGATTCGAAGTTTGCACGTGGTCGTGTCAGTAAGTTCTACTAGTGGGTAGCAATAAGAAGTCGAGCATGGGGGCTTGTAAGTCTTATTGTATGAATTTCGATTCTTTCTAATGGATTTGCTTTTTACCTTGAGAATAGCTAGGTTAAATCCTCCCCAGGTTTTTACCGGTTTGGTTTCCTGGGTGATCATATCTTATGTTATTTATCTTTCCGCTGCTATGCATGATATGATTGTTTGATTGTGATAACCTAGATTTGGAATTCGGACTAAGTAACAACTTGGCTAATTACCTAGGTTAAATCAATTGTGTTTTAAGGGGTCTAAAAACTAACAAGTGGTATCAGAGCGGATAGCTCTTTTTGTTTTAAATCTTTTGATCTGAGAGCTGATCCTTGACCCCTGTTGTCATGGATAATTTGAAGTGTCTTTCTGATCATGTTTCTGCTCATGCTTCTGTTGATTTTATTGATGCCTGTGAAACTCTTCGTAAGGAATTATTGAAATCTATGAAAATTGCTAAGAAATTCAAGGAAGAGTTAAAATTGGCTAATCTTGAAAAAGAGGAATTGATTGTTAGATTAGATGAATCTAATAAAAAGAATGAATTTTTGAGAAATCAAATTTCCTCTCAAGATGAGAAGATGAAAAGCTTGGAACAAGAGTTAGTTGAATCTAAAGCTAAAATTGAAAATTTGACTTGTACCAAGTCTGCTATTGATAACAGAAATGTTTCTGTTTCTCTTAAGCCTAAAACTGAGAAAGTTTATATCCCTCCTTTTAAGAGGAATAATAAAGAAAAGGCTTATTTTGCTAGGTTAGACAAAGGTAAAAGTTTTGATGTAGATGCTGAAGTTTCTAAACCTAAGTCTAAACCTACTATTAGAGAGCATAATAAATCTGTTTTTGTGCCTACTTGTCACCTTTGTGGTGTTATTGGTCATATTAGACCAAATTATTCTTTGTTAAGGCAAAAAACCAAAATCTGAGACTGGATTTGTTGTTAGGAATACCGATGTTCCTAAATTTGTTCCTATCTGCCACTTTTGTGGTGTCCATGGTCACATTCGTCCTAATTGTCATAAATTGAAATTTAAACATTCTGTATTTCAATCTAGGATTTGTGATGATATTTCTCCTGCCATAAGTCCATATAAATTGTTTCATATTCTTTTGAAAAATTTAAGCTTGTTGGCTTGTGAAAGGAATTTGCAGGATTTCAGTCTTTCTCAGAAGATTGGTGTAATCCCTCAAATACACTCTGCTTCACATGGATTTTCACCTACAAAGCCGAAGACTCGTGCTAGATGGGTGAGAAAAGATTCTCTAAAGTGAGTGTTGCTGACTTGTCCCTGATTTAATTCTTTCAATTGTTTGTGGACATGTCTTGTTTTTGTTTTTGGTTGTTTTGTTTTTTAGGTTGTTTTTTATTTAAAAAAAAAAATCCAAAAACATTGAAAAATTTCAAAAAGACAAAAATATTTTATTTTGTGTCTAGTTTTTCTTTTTGAGGATTACATGAATTATGATATCTCTCTCTTGATTTAGAACATGTTTGACATTGTGGAGAAACTTGAATAGTATGTGTTATATATGTGCTAAGTTATTTTTGATTTTGTATGAGTATGTACTAGTTTGTACATATACTCAAGGGTTAATTAAGAAATTGATATTTCTTGTTTGTGTACCCTCTATAGCTTAGTTAAGCACTGTCATGCATTGCATTTGCATTGTTCATTTAGCATAATATGTGCTTTTTTGTTTTTGGTCATATAGGGTTCGTTTGGATACAGCTGAAAACTGAAAACTGAAACTGAAAACTGAAAAATACTTTAGCAAAATAATTTTTAAATGTGTAAATAGTACCGTGGGACCCATTTTTAATGAAAAAGTTGCTGAAAAGTGAAATTTGTGGATCCGTGAACAGTACACGATGTGCTCTGATTGGCTAAAAAAGGTTTGAAAAGTCAAAATTTGTGGTTACTGTTCATTAAACAGTACATGAACAGTAACCGCAAGTCTGAAAATGTGTGAAAAAAAAAAAAAAAAAAAAGGCAAAAACGCAAACGCGCTGATTTTCAGCGCAATCCAAACGCACTCATAGTTTTTAAAACCAAAAAGTTTTTTGTGTTTTGTATTTCACATCTTGGATTTATAATCAAGGATTGGCCATATTATCTTTACATAACAAGTTTATGTACCATGTTTAGCTTTGATGAGCTTATTTTTTTTGCACTTGACTAGTTGGAACTTTGTAGTGCATGTTGTGTGGGAAAGATGTTTATGGTGTTTATCACTTTGTCTTAATCTTGAAGTCACATGTTATTTGACTGTTGGACTTGATCCTTTTGAGAAAAGCATAAATAACCATCTCACCACTGTTCACTAGCCAATCATGAACACCTTAGTGCATATCGTAAGATTTTGTGCTCGAGAAAGTGTAGCACATGCACAAAAAGAACATAAGGTGTAGCCTCGGTTTAATTGCTTAATGCTTAAAAATGGTGTGTACTATTAGGCTTGATACCAAATCACATAATTAAAATTGGTGTATACATTATCCTAGCTTTTTAATAAGTTTTTGAATAAATTAAAATTGGTGTGTATATTATGAGGCAAAATTCAAGAAACTTACATGATTGCAAGCTTGTTTTCTAGGAGATGTGGGAGTTATATGATGTAACTCTTTTGGTGATAGTCTCTTTTAAATTCTATGTGATGAATTTTGTAGACTTTGTGATTGATTGCTATTCACATATCACCTCACATGTATCTCAAGTTTTTGCTAGTTACACACACTACACAAGTTACTCTTTGCTAAACTTGGTACATTATATTGTGTGTGATTTTGTAGTGGCCATCCAAGATTAAATGTTCCTTGATTTTAATGCAAAATGTGTTTAATGTTTGCGCTTTGAGGACAAATTGATTGAAAATCTTGATTTTGGAAGATCTGGGTTGAATTCAAGTGTTTTTGAAAAACTTTTCGTCTCATACTCATGCATTTTTTTTTATAAAACAAAGTGCTTTGAGGAGTTTCTGCATTAAAATGCTCTGTTTTTCAAAAATCTGATTTTTCCAGAATTTCGATCAATCAAAATTGCGATTAAAATTTTTGGTTTGAGTTTGCCTGACTCAATTGATGTTCGATCGATTCTTGATCGATCAAAACTGAAAAATTTTCAGTTTCTATATTTTTGACCAAATTTTTTTTCATGCATCATTTATGTTTAGGATTCACATGAATTGCATTGATTTTTTTTGTATCCATCTTGCAGTTTTGCAGTCATATCTCTCATTGTTTTCACACATAACATGCATACACTTTGCTAAATTGGGTACTCAACTTGATTTAACAATTGATTGATTAATTTTTGAGCTATGTACTTTCTAGTATATGTTTTTTTTTTTTTATGTGTGAACTGTAGAAAATATTTTTCTTAAGAGATATGATGGATAATCAATGTGCAAATATTTTCTCTACTCATGCAACTGTTTATGGGTCACATAGTGCCATGTTTGCATTTTATTGAAAGAGAGAATATTTTTTCTTCATGTGTATCCTCAACTTAGTTTTTTTTTTAAACTTGGTTTGTGTCTTTTTATTTATCCCCACCCCCTTTATTTTTCCCCAAAACTATTTTTCCCAAAACTTGTTTTGTTTTTCCTATTTTTATAGGGGGAGAAATTTTTTTTTAACCTTTGTGGTTCTTAGGGGGAGTTGTTGCTCTTCATAGGGGGAGTTGTCTCTATTTTCTCTTACTCTGTTGCGTATGTTTTCTGTCTACCTTCTGATTAGGTAGTCTTTGTCAATACATGGCAAAAAGGGGGAGACATAGATGACCTGTTTGTTTTCTTTAGGGGGAGAATATAAAAACTTTTTGATGTATCTAACTTAGGGGGAGAGTTAGAATTTACTTTTGTTTTTTATATTCTGTTTCATATTATTGTTTATATGTCTTCTTTCCACACATGCGGTGATGTGTTTGTTGAGTGTTTCAGGAAAGACAAGTGCATTCTGATCAAGACCTTCTACCTCTTCTTGCAACTTCTAGGTTAGGAGTCTTAGATTGGGATTTGTGATGTAATTGGGCATTTTGATCAAGACCTTCTACCTCTTCTTGCAACTTCTAGGTTAGGAGTCTTAGATTGGGATTTGTGATGTAATTGAGCATTTTATTGTATTGGGTTGTTCTTGTATTTGAGCATTTCATTTTGTATGAAATTTTTGTCACGAATTGCCAAAGGGGGAGTTTGTTAGGTTCTACATGTTTAGAACAATTGGCAAATCGTGAACACAAACTTGTCTAGATAAAGATTTTAGTGTCTGTAGATTTTATTAGACAATGCTCAAGGTGATTCAAGTCAAGATTCAAGAATATACAAGCTGCAGGAAGAAGACTTCATATTCTGCCTGGTTCGATCGATCGAAGAACAGGCTCGATCGATCGAAAGTTGTATCTGAAAAATTTTAATTAAGCCCAAACAGCAGTTCAAGCCCATTTAGGATTAGGGTTTCTAATCTACTTTTCCCAGTATATAAAGGAAACCCTAAGCACGTTTTTATAAGGCTTTTCAGAGAGAAAAGAGTGTGCCTCTTTTGTATTTATGGTTTTGTTCCTAAAAAGCTCTCTTATGTCTTCTACCGGTGCTATTCCTTGAAGAATCTCAAGATCCGGTATTGTAGAAGTTGCTGCCTTCTCTAATCATCAAAGGTGCTGATGATCTAAACCTTCAAGGGTGGACTTGGAGTCACAAACAGGAGAGTTTGTGTTGCTAAACCTTTGAGTGGGATCTCAAAGTCACAAACGGGGGTGTTTGTGTTTTGCAAAGGCCAAAGAAAGAAGGAGTCCGTGGATTCGGAGCTTGCACGTGGTCGTGTCAGTAAGTTCTACTGGTGGGTAGCAATAAGAAGTCGAGCGTGGGAGCTTGTAAGTCTTATTGTATGAACTTCGATTCTTTCTAGTGGATTTGCTTTTTACCTTAAGGATAGCTAGGTTAAATCCTCTCCAGATTTTTACCAGTTTGGTTTCCTGGGTGATCATATCTTGTGTTATTTATCTTTCCGCTGCTATGCATGATATGATTATTTGATTGTGATAACCTAGATTTGGAATTCGGACTAAGTAACAACTTGGCTAATTACCTAGGTTAAATCAATTATGTTTTAAGGGGTCTAAAAACTAACAAGTGGTATCAGAGCGGATAGCTCTTTTTGTTTTAAATCTTTTGATCTGAGAGCTGATCCTTGACCCCTGTTGTCATGGATAATTTGAAGTGTCTTTCTGATCATGTTTCTACTCATGCTTCTGTTGATTTTATTGATGCCTGTGAAACTCTTCGTAAGGAATTATTGAAATCTATGAAAATTGCTAAGAAATTCAAGGAAGAGTTAAAATTGGCTAATCTTGAAAAAGAGGAATTGATTGTTAGATTAGATGAATCTAATAAAAAGAATGAATTTTTGAGAAATCAAATTTCCTCTCAAGATGAGAAGATGAAAAGCTTGGAACAAGAGTTAGTTGAATCTAAAGCTAAAATTGAGAATGTGTAGTCCTCCCATCCCTCACACTTCAGGTTATTATAGGGAGTAATCCTATGAGGATGGCCCTAAGATGCTTGCAAGTGGTTTCAAACCCAAGATCTCATGGATATCATGAGACTTTAGTTTCAATTTCTTCAAATCTTAAGGGAGTGAAGTGTTTTTTCCATTTAGATTTGAGGAGGAGTGTCATTCATTTCTCCCAAACCTCAAGGGAGAAGAATATAATTATCCCAAAATTTTATTAAAAAAATAATAATAATAAAGAAAAAAAAATAACAATTATCCTTATCCCCCTATCTCTCTCCTCATAATTTTTTTTCTCACCTTTAAATTAGGACTCAAGTTTTTAGTTTCAAAATCCTTGATTTTAGCTTCAAAGATTCAAATTGGAATATACTTTCAGACATTTTTTGTATGATTTATGTGTATCATCTTACCTAGTTTGTAAATAGTGGCTGTTTGATTTTAAATATGTAATAAAAATATGATGCGAAGCATTGTGTTTCCATCCATAGTACAAAACACCTAGGAATGAGATAATATGTACCAGTTTGTGGTTGTGTAAATCTTTTTGTGGTACCTCATCACACTCCTAGGTGTTTTGGTGATTTGTTAACACATAAATCTTAATGACAAAGCTTAAGCCCCAAATTTAGATGAATGGAATATATTATTTTGAAAATATTTGAAAAAACCTCCTAACACTAGTAGTGCATGCCGCATGCGAAGATATTTTATAATGCTTAAATATTGCTAGTGTGTACATTGTGCAATTGTCGTGCATCGATGTTATTGGATAAAGGTTTTAGTTCAAGAAGCATTCAAATTGAGTAATGTTTTTAAAACTAGTTTTTTAACGATATAGATAAATTAATACTAGCCTCATCACAATTTTTGGATTTAACATCATAATTTTTCATTCATCTCAATTTGAAGTTTACATATTTGTCTACTAATATTTCACGTGAAATATTAGTAGACAAATGTGTTACTAGACAAATGTGTAAACTTCAAATTGAGATGAATGAAAAATTATGACATTAAATCCACACAAAAAAATAGCCCATCGCACGTGCAAAGCGCGGCTAGTATTTTAATATGTCTGTATGTTAACTATGTCAATATTTTTCATCCACTACTTAATAACATGGACTATTTTGATACAAGACCAAAAGACTAGGAATTAAAATTACACATTTGAAATGTTTGGACCAAATTAACACATAGTGCAAACATTAGGGACTAAAATAATAATTTACCATTTCTCTTTTTGTTTGGTTAAAAGGATTAAAAAATCTTAGGAAGATAGGAAAGTGGGAAGACAAAATATTTTAGTTTTTCATGTATGTTTGATATAGATCACAAAGTATAAACAAGTGGAAGATAAAAATTTAATTGCTATTATACTCTTATTGTAGTTTAAAACAATGGAATACTAGCAGTACTTATTTTAAAATTTCTTTTAATTTTTGATAGAAATTCTACAATAACTTAGTTTGAGTGTATGTATATGAAGCTCTCTCCTAGAGCTTGAACCTCAGCCTTTACTCCCTCATCCCACAAGAACTTGTATTTATGAAGTGACTATCACACCAATGATGCACGGTGGTATAATGGTAGTACTTTTGTAAGTTCATGTTGATGGCTAATTTCTCTCTTATTTTTCCTCAATCTAGAAGGAAAATAAATGGTGGGCCCAAAAAAAAAATCTCCACACATCCTATTTTTTTCCTCTCATTTTTCATCCCAACCAAACGGTGGAAAGCCTTAATTTCCTCTCTTTTTCCATATTCTTTCATTTTCTCAACAACAACCAAAGGACTACTTGTTGATTAGTTTTCTTTACAAAAGAAAAAGGAAAAGATGTTTCAGAATTTGCGAAAGTACTCTATTACTTGGCAAATTTAGAATGATAAAGCGGTAAAGCCTTCTCGTAAATGATTGTTGTCTTACTTTGCTAGTTGGCTAAAGGTTAAAATTTACCAAAGAAAAAAAAAATGCAAAAAAAAGGAAAAAAAAAAAAAAAGAATGGAATAGGCTGTCAAAAGGGTAAACCAGTAATTCAAGTTGGGAAAACTCCAGTTGAGTTTTTCTTTTTCTTTTTTTTTTTTTTTTTTTTTAATTAATGTCCAATTGAGTAGTTAAAATAACATATATAAAGACACTACTTAACCCAAAAACACTTATAGGTTTGAGTTCAACTATGTTATATTAATCACCAACTCTTTTCATTATTATTTAATATAGGACTTCACTCATATATATATACCCAACAATTTAATCTTCATGATTGCCTTTATTAAAATGTTGGAAAGAAAGAAAAATTGAAGAATAGAAACGATTTTCTATTAAGTGTGTTTGGTAGAAGATGGAAAAGTGGAAAGATAAAAATTAAATTACTATTATACCTTGTTTGTAGTCTGAAACAATGGGATAATGACAATAATTTTATAAGTTTATGTTTGTGACAATTTTCTCTCTCCTTCTTTCCCAAATTTGAAAAGAATTTAAATGGTGGGCCAAATTGAAAATTCCCATTTAATCTTTATCCCTATTTATCTCAAGATTATCGACCAAACAATGGACAATTATGGTTTTCTCTCCCTTTTCATCCCAATCAAATAATGGAAAACCATGATTTCCTCTCTCTTTTCCTTTCCCTTTTCCTTCTTCTTTCATTTTTTATATCAACCAGAGAGGGCTACAAGTTGATTAATTTTTTCTTTACAAAAGAAAAAGAAAAAGAGGTTTCAAAATTTGCAAAAGTACTCTATTAATCGGTTAATTTAAAATGATAAAGTAGTAAAGCCTCTCTGTAAATGATTGTTTTTGAGCATTAGCATTGGGTAAGGTAAAACACTCAAAATGCTAAAGTGATCTACCAATAGCAGATCACTGTAGTGATGCTACATATTGGTTTTATTCTAAATCACTATTTTAACAATGAATGGATTGATTGTGTATATATATTACTTAATGAGGTTGTATTTTAGACAAGTATACATAAAAATATAATATTTTATATAATTAAATTAAACCTCATGTTCACAAGCTTGTCTACAAACACAATATTATGTTTGAGTTTGGCTCGTTTAATAGTTGAGCCTAAACTTAGACTTGAACTTGACTTATGTTAAACAAACTAATATAAACAATCTTTTCCTAAACCAAACTCAAATTGTTTATAAACAACTTGGTTCATTTATAATCCTACTTATAATAAAACAAAATTAAAAATCCCTCACATACAATGGGAGCTATACAAAAAGGACATTCTTTCATCCAGACAGTAAAATCCTTAGCTCACATTTTCCATTCCCATTTTCCCTCTTTGTTTGGTTGGAATGATTAAAAAAATGAAAGGATGAAAAATGTTTGGAAGATAGAATGTGGTAGGTTAAAAAAAATAATTTAGTTTTTAATCATGTTTATTTGGTAGAAAAGATGAAAAAAAAAAATCAAAAATACTATTATACCCTTGTAGTATAAAACAATGGGATTATGGCCGTCATTTGTAAGTTCATGGACTTGTTATCAAAAATAAATATATAAATAATGAAACTAGAAAGTCCGTCAACCACCGCCCCCACTCACTCTTTCATCCCAACCAAATATAAAAAACCATAATTTTTTCTCCATTTTCTTTTCTCCTTATCTATCTTGTACCTATTAACAACAACCAAAAGGTTACGTGATGATTATTTTTTCTTTACAAGGGAAAAAGAAAAAAGAAAAAAAGAAAGAGATTTCAGAATTTGCGAATGTACTATTACTTGGCTAATTTAGAATGATGAAACGGTAAAACCTTATCGTTGACGATTGTTTTCTTGGCTGGTTGGCTAAAGGTTAAACTTTTCCAAAGAAAAAGAAAAAGAAAATAATTTAAATAATCTCTGTGGCCGACAATGAACTGTAGTTATTCTAAATTTCTAATTATGGTCGGCCAAGCAACATGTACATAACGTGTTGGGGTTTTACAATTAATAAAGCCGTGAGTGGTGGTGAAGTCCGTGGGTCTTAGGGTATGAGAGGGATGTGTTACCTTAATTATTTGGGTTTTCTTTTTGAGTTTCCAATCTCCATTAAGGTTGCTAGCATTATTGATTATATCATGATACCATCTTCTTCGTATGCTTTATCACCATTATTGATTATATCATTATATCATACTTTTTTTTTTTTTGTTTGTTCTAATCAAAGGCAATAGCTTATAATAAAACAAAACTAAAATCCTAATATACAACGGGAGCCATCGGAAGCTTCTGCACCTGATCTTCTGTTCCTGTTACTTTTTTTTCTTTTTCTCTTTTAGGATCTAGTTTATAAGAAATATAAAAATCTATTAAAAAAATCAGTTTCTTTTTTTTTTTCCCGTTTTCATAATTTTTTTTTTTTAAACAAATACTCTTAGAGTATCTATTAACAATATCCTTTATTTATTAAGTAGTTTAAGCCCAACAATCACATTTATTGACACATCTATTTTTATGTTTTATGTAATAAAATGTGTAGTATATTTAGTATTTTATAAAATTGTGTTATAATAATTGGTTCAAAAAACAACAAAAAAAAAGGGTTGTACATGGTTTTTCTTATCACTAAAAATGCCTCCAAAATATTAGACCAATAAAAACTCAACCCAATTGAAAACCATAAATAGTTTGGGCAAAAACAAAAAACAAAAACAAAAAATCACATATATCCACACATCAAACAATCTCTACCATTTTCCTAATACCAAAATCAAAATTGAAAATTAAATTACAACTTTTCTTAACAACAATAATGCATCGCCTTGTCCCAGATTAAGTAAACATCTTGAAAAAATATTTGTTGGTCTTGAATTTATCTTAGTCCTGAAATTTAAAAAGTTCTCGTTTAACAAAAAATTTCTATCAAGTCCGTTTTTCAATTTCCTTCATAGTATTGCTTGTGTACTCTTTTTTTTTTTTTTTTTTTTTTTTGAGAAACAAACACACAAACACACACACACAAGGGAGTGGGAAAGGGATTCTAACACAAAGGTAGACCACAACTCCACTCAAAAGCCATGGTAACTTTTAGGGAAGGGTGGGGCAAGTTATACTACATACAACACTATTGCTTTTGTACTTGGTTAATGGAGTATTGATGTGTTTCTTTTACATGGTCTTTAAAAATTCGGTAGAGATCGATCTCTTAATCTCAAAATTCTCTCTCCATCAATCTTTAATTATCTTTTATGTTTTGTTTTTCTTTTGTTGGAAATGGAAAATTATCATGTTGGTTATTTTCTCAAGATACTTTTATATCTTTGATGATTTGTATATGTACCAAGCTTTAGGAATAGGTGCTAGTAAATTTGATAAATATGTTGGAAGCTTGATTAAAATTTTCATTGTGGGGGTCAAAACTCAAAGGAGTTCAAGAACCCAGGTGTAAAAATGACTTCTATTCGGCCACATCTTGTGGTGTTTATTGGGTTCTTTTAATTTTGTATTTGATTTCAATATTACTCTTATTGATAAAATTTGGATGGAATTTGCTTACTGGCATAGAAATTAGCTCACACATTAATTTAACCTAATATCGACAATTTTACATGATGGCATGGTTTCATGTCACCTAAGTTTGTGCCCATCAACCCTTAAGGACTAACCCAACCCCCAGGGCCGGCTCAAGGCATTGTGGAGCCTAAGGCGACTATTTTAAATGAGGCATATTCTTATATTTTAAATATTAATAACATATTTGCTTAGCTTTTGGTTTTTTTTTTTTTCATTTAAAATCTATTTTCTTAGATACAAAATTACGAATTAAAATGAATTCATCGTATTACTCAATGACTATACAACTAAAATATCTATTGCTGACAAAAAAAAAAACTAAAATATCTATTGATTGAAGCAACTAAATAATAAAAATTTTAATTTAAAATTTTAATAAAATTATATATTTAATATCTCTAAATAAAATTTGAGTATAAATTTATTTACTGGAGGGAGATTAATGAGTTTTTTTTTTTTTTTTCTTTTTTCCAACTTTTGTGTGTGAGAGATATATTAATGAATTCTACACTCTGAAACTAAGAAAAACGAACAATCATTGCCACATCTAATGAAAAGATTTTCTTTTTTTTTTGGTTTTTCTTTAATACAAAAAATTTATTATTTACTTATTAGTGAATATTTGGGGCTTAATTAATACTCCCATTGGTACATGGATATCTCTATTGGTAAAAATTTGAGTCTTTTTTCATTGGGAGTCTTAGGCGGTTGCCTACTTGCCACATGCATTGAGCTGACATTGCCAACCTCAGAGCACTAGTTGATTTTAAACGGAAGAAAAGTAAGGAGAAGGCAGTGACAAATGACAAAGTGTGTGCTCAATTTGGAGTTGAGAAACCTTAAGTCACGTAATTTGGGTTTATGAGATGGTTTTGGAATTGTTTTGGAAATTTTTATGGATTGAGGGTTTATGATTCTCATAGGTGAATAGGTCTTATTGTGGATATGGTGACTGAACTTTTGTTAGGGACAACTGTAGTTTGGGATTTTTGAGGGGTGATTTGTGTATGCTTTGGATTGTTTCTGTGGGTTGGTTTTAGAGATTTGGGTAAAGCTTGATTGTTCATAGAGATGAATGTGTAGGAAGGCAGCAACTAGGGGTGTCCATAACTTATTCCCTTTTATTTTTATCTGGATGTGAGACACATAATATTTATTTAATTTTTAAATGTTACATGTCTTATATCTAAATAAAAATAAGAGGAAATTGAAAGTTTCAATGAGAGAGGGTCTTATTGCAATAGATATAAGCTTTTTCATATGAACTATTGCTTTATTTTCCTTTTGAAAAAGTGAAAAAGGAAATTCCCTGCTAGAATTGAGTAGGTATTAAAGAAAGGGTATGTGATGATTACTCTTTCTTTACAAGAGTAAGAGAAATGAGGCTTCAGAATATGAAAATCTTCTTGTACATAATTTTGCTTTAGCAAATGAACCCTAGGATAAGTTTTGAAGGAAAAAGAAAAGCTAAGAGATAATTACAATTAGAACTTTTCATAATTCCTCAATTCATGGCTATGTTGTTAAGAACATATGTCACATAGAATTGGCTAATCCTTTGACAAAACGCACTTTACTTGTAATTGGATAGATCCAGGATGGTTTAAGTCTTCAAGAAACATGTTGTTCAAGTCAAGAGTTAAAGCCATGCAAATCTGTTCAAGAAACAAGTGAATAAGTGCTGTATTTTAAAGCTCAACAGATAGCTCGATAGATTGAATCTATCGAGATTTAAAAGATGAAGCTCAATAGCTGTATCTATTGAGAATTACGAAAATCAAATTTTCAGATTTGTTTTTCACGCATATCCATGCTATGTGTTTAGGTTTTCTTTTCGCACAACCCTAAACATATATAAGAATTATTTTAAGGGCCGTCACACTTGATGCAAGTGAATGCAAAAGGTTGTTGCACTAGTTGTTGCAAGCATATTGTGACTGGAGACAATTTGCCTTGGTTCATCTTTCTCTTGAAGAAGCTGTTGCGTTTGTGTGTCGTAGGGTTTTGTGACCAAGGAGCTTCTTGATCTTCATCGTGTGGATGAACTGAAGAACTTTGCAGCCAACATCCTTCTCAAGTTGGTGTGTTAGTCATGTATTGGGATCCGTGCATCGATTGGTTAGTCACGTACTTGGAGCTGTGTATTGAAAATGAGAGATTGTCACTACATTACAAGTCCAATTGTGTATTGGGGTAAGGGTTCAACTGTAGGTTGGTATAAGGTACTGGGATTACTTTACTTGTAACTGCTTGTTTTGATAATAGTAGATTCTCAGGAGTGGTGACCTTAAATTCACCCAGTGGGATTTTTGCCTTGGAGGTTTTCCCTACTTGTAAACAAATCACCATGTCAAATTTATTTTCCGCTGCATTAACTTAGTTCGTGATTTGTTTGTGCTACCACGCATATTGCATGTTAATTGACTTAATTAATTAACTTGGCTAATTAATTGTGTTAGGACATATGTGGTTCACATGTTAAGAACATATGTCATGATTTTATGTAATTGGTTAATCCTTTGACAAAACGCACTTTACTTGTAATTGGGTAGTTCTAGGATGTGTTCAAATACTTCAAGAAACAAAGTTTCAAGATCAAGTGTTGAAGTCATCAAGTCTGTCCAAGAAACAAGCTGAGAAGTGTAAATTCATTAAATCTCGATAGCTGTCTCGACAGCTGCATCTATCGAGGTTTAAGGAAGTTGTTTAGCCCGTGACTCAACAGCTGCTCGACAGCTTATCTGTCAAGATTTAAGAAATTCATAATTCTGATCTGATTTCTTGGAATCCGTGATTATGTATTTAGGTCTTCTTTTCTTCTAACTCTAAACATATAAAAGGATTATTTTAAGGGCTGTCAAGTAGTTCACAAGTTGCACAAGCATTGAGCAAACTCTGTTCAAGCAAATTGTGACCAGAGACGAAGTTCTTGCCCTAGTTCATCTCTTTCTCTTGAAGAAGTTGCTGTGTATGTGCACCGTAAGGTTTTGTAACCAAGCATCTTCTTGATCTTCATCATGTGGATGAACTGAAAAACTTTGCAGCTAACAACCTTCTTAGTTGGTGATTGAAGTCACGTACTGGGATTCGCGCAATTGGTTAGTCACGTAGTTGGGAGCCGTGCATCGAAAGGGGGACTGTCACTATAGAACAAGTCCAATTGGGTATTGGGGTAAGGGTTCAACTGTAGGTTGGTAAGGTACTTGGGATTCCTTTACTTGTAACCGCTTGTTGTGATAATAGTGGAGTTTCAGGAGTGGTGACCTGAAAATCACCCGGTGGGGTTTTTACCGTTAGGTTTTCCCCATTCGTAAACAAATCACCGTGTCATTTATTTTTCGCTGCATATTTAGTTTATTGGTGATTTGTTTGTGCTACCACACGTTTTTGCATGTTAATTTAATTAATTAATAACTTGGCTAATTAATCAATTATTTTAATTACAAGGGGTCAATTCGTTTTTGGTCTATCAAATTGGTTAATTTACCATAAGGGGTCAATTCGTTTTTGACCTATCATATGTGTTAAGAGAGAGAGAGAGAGAGAGAGAGAGAGAGAGAGAGAGAGAGAGAGAGAGAGAGAGAGAGAGAGTTAAGTTTGAATCGAAACAAGGGGAGGGGAGATTTTCACACCAATGAAAGCATGCCATATGTTAAAAATAACCATGTGTTACGTTTTGCTGGTCAGGTTGATTTTAATGTGCTAAATCCCTGAACCTACCAATTGACTCAAACCCGAAAAAACCTGAAAACTTCACCCAATTCTACTTGACTGATTAGACCAAGATTGTTGATGGCCTTTCAGTTCAGGTCAAGTCATCCAAGGGGGTTTTAGGACAACCCTAGCGGTAACATGTGGTATAGTTTGTTAACATGGCTTAGGCTTGAAGTGGTTTTGTAGTGTAGGTCTAACTTAGACAGTTTATGGGCCTGTTTGGAATTCGCTTATTTTGCTAAAACTGAAAATTTTTTGCTGAGAATATTGTAGATAAAGGTAAAAGTTTATTGAAATAGTATAGTGAGACCCATGAATAGTAGCAAAAATAAGCTAAATAGTAAAATATGTTAGCAAAAATAATTTTTACCAAATGGATACTAAGTATGACCATGTTGTGGGGACGTTAATATTGCAAGTGCGGTTGTTCGATAGAGGTGTTGCCATATTTATTATGTGTTTTTTTATATGACTAAAATAGGTTTCTGATCCCAATACATTTAGGCTGGATTTTCATCTTGTGAATCTGCAACAATTTTCTTTTATCACTTTAATCCCTTTTTTTTTTTCAATTTTTCTTTGCAATAAAATTTGGATATAATTTATTTATGTGGTAAATGGAAACTATCAGATTCTATTTTTGATGTCATGAACAATTATATAACCAAATATAACTTGATAATGTGGCAAATATGGCACCACATCACTTAAGTTGCTTCACAATTTGGGAAAGGATCCCCTATAATAGAATCCTTCAATTCCCTTTCATTTTTAATTAGATGTGAGACATGCGCGTAGTATTTATTTGATTTTTAAATATCACATGTGTAACTTTTGTGATTTGTACCCCATTTTTATTTTTTATGACATATTGGCATGTCGGTTCCTTCTTGCGAAGGTGGGGTACGCACTTAATCTCCCTAGATGTAGTGTTAGGCTCAAATCGGCATGAGCTTGGGAGTACGCCACCTGGTTATAGGTAAAACATGACTCCATGAAGGTCTTCTTCCATACAAGATTCGAAGTTAGGGTATAGGATGGGAAAAGGTTAGGCACCTTAAGCCTACCTAGCTGTAACTAGCCTTCATATATCGATACTAGATAGTGGATAAATGATGTCTATCTAATGAGCCTATGTGAATGCACACATGCATCTAAGTCCTAGAGTTCATCTACGAGTCATGTGAGACAGAGATGGAAAGCATAGTAGACATGTGAAGGTTAAAGGAATGTATGAGCATATGCACATCTGATCATGTGAACATGTAAGCATGTGAACATCCAAGCATGTAAAGATATTGAAAGTACAATTCAGTGTAAAACACTAATGCTTGTTTAGACCTCCAATTTTAAGATTATGGCTAGATTACATTTACTCTAACTTATCTAAGTGCAGAGCAAGAGTAAATGAGCGCAATAAACCAGTAACACTACTCTAAGCCATATTCAACCACAATGAACAATAAAAGAAAAGCTTAAGGAGAAGGGAAGAGAGATTCAAATACAAGATAACACCAAGGCGTGTTATTAAAGAGGAAACCAAAGAACTCAGCAAAAAACCTCTCCGCGACCCTCCAAGTCGAAATCGATCTACTAGTGAATAAGCTGGAGTACACGAATAACAAAAGACCCTCCAAGTCTAGTCTACCCAATGTACTTGAGCCCTCCAAGCTCCTGCTGCCAACGGACTTCTCGAAGTCTTATCTTCACTAGCTTTCCAGATCCTACAATGCCACCCGATTGCATCCTCCAAGCCTCACTGGCTTCTTTTGGCAAATCCCAAATGCTTCCCAAGCTCCAAAACACTCTACACTCTAAATAGGTGTGGGTTGTGTTTGGGTACAAATCTCCTCTCAAGGTATAACAATGGGAGAGGGGAAGGAGAAGAGACTACAAAGATTTCTCACTAAAAGGTGGGTGTGTTTTAGAAACCTATCTAGGGTTTTCTCAGCCTCCTGTTTACTTTTGTGGGTAATGAGGGTATATATAGTATGGGTAAAGGGTAAGAAAGTCACACTTGAAATCCTCCAAGTAGAGAGTTTCGCTGGTACCTCACGAGATGGCTTTTCTCGCGAAGTACTCATAAAATACAGTCTCACACTTGACTCTTCAGTTTCTAGCATGTGCTTCTCATGTAGCCTTTTCACAGGTACCTTTACTCACGAGCTTCTCGCGAGCTAGTCACGAAATTGCACTGATCTTCATTGTATGCTTGATTCTTTACCAACTTAATACTAAATCCAATACAATAAAATCCTACAAAATACAAGGAAATAATTTATTGCAATTACAATACTTTTTGTCATGGAATAAAGCCAACATAAAACATAGTTGTAAATCACAATTTTACAGATATGAGCATGGAAGCATGTGAACATGTGAATACGCAAGCATGTGAGGGTATGAACATCCAAGCATGTCAGCATGTCAGCATACAAGCATGTAGACATGAATACATATGAGCATGTGAAAGGAAAATTATGACACTAAATCCACACAAAAAAAGATCCTCAATGCGTGTGTAAAGCGCTTGTGATGAGGTTAGTATTTTAATATGTCTCTATGTTAGCCATATCAATATTTTTCATCCACTGCTTAATAACATGGACTATTTTGATACATGACCAAAAGGCTAGGAATTAAAATTGCACATTTGAAATGTTACGGACCAAATTAACACATAGTGCAAACATTAGGGACTAAAATAATAATTTACCATTTCTCTTTATGTTTTGTTAAAAGGATTAAAAAGATGTTAAGAAGATAGAAAAGTGGGAAGACAAAATATTTTAGTTTTTCATGTATGTTTGATATAGATCACAAAATGTTGGAATATTTTTACAAAAAAATGGTCATTCAAGTGAAATGATGAAATCAGTTTTATGTATTTAAAATTCAATCAATATAGTATTATCTCATGCATGGTTCAGATACATTTCATGATCAGTTGGAAAATTTATGCTAATCTATATATACATATAAAACCGAAACTTTTGAAGTTCCCACAAATTTCCACATCAGCATAATATTTAAAAAAAACATATAAAAAAAAAAAAAACGTAATAAAAGTTTTCTCTAAAACCCGATGCTCTGCCTTTCCCTTGCACGATGCTCTGCCATCGCTTCCCTGCCTTTCTCTACCAACTCCTCCTCTACCAGCTCCTCCTCGATCAAACTCATGGTAAACCAACAGCAAGTATCGCATCGCGTCGCATCAAAAGACCCACAAACACGAAAGCTTTGAAAAACCCGACTTTTTCCTGTCCAACGTCTCTTATGCTTTTTGATAAATTCTTAACTCTTCGACAACTTCAGAAGCCAGAAATACTTCCTTAGAATTATCCCAAATCTGCCAATCTGATGCTTCTCTAATTCCTCTCAACCGGAGCAAATATTTTGCAAGTCTAAGTAAAATGGCATATTAAACTTAAAATCTCCAAAAAACATAACATATTTAGAGTAAAACCATCAAAAAATAAACACCACTAACACAAGTTTTAGTCAAATAAACTAACACCCATGTCATCGTCAGATTCCTCTGCAGGCTCATTCTTCTCTTCCTCCTTGGCAGCAGCAGCAGCAGGGGCACCACCAGAAGCAGCTGCTGCAACAGGGGCAGCGGCAACAACAAACTTGCTAGGATCCTTTAGGTACTCCTTAACTTCCTCTGCTCTCGGTCTTCTTCGTTTTTTTCTATCAGATCTTTCTCTGTTGGTTACCGCTTCTCTCTATTGGTTTTCTCTGTTGCCAAGACTTTTGTTTTGTAAATTTTGAAATGTAAGTACATATTGGAAGAGAACATGTGGAGGAGATAATATGAAGATTAAGAAAATAAATAAAACCTAAAAGCAACAAAGAATGAGTGGAGGTGAAAAAACGTTAGTTTAAAAAAAATAAAATGGCTGTCAAATGTTAGGTACTACGGTACTTTCCTTTTTTTTAATGTTAGGTATTGTGGTACTTGAGATGAGATAATTGTAACAACAAAAATTGTCAGGGATATTACAAATTGGGTTTTACTAAAATGTACTTTTAGGGTATATATTACATTCTTGAAAAGCATTGAATAAAACTTGAAAATGTAAGCACAATTGTATATTTATTCTATTTACTAGGTCTTTTGTAATACTTATTAAACCAAATGTAAGGGCACATTATGATTATAGCAATATATTACTTCATAATATTACATGTTTCATCTTATATTAGAACCAATTTAGCTTTCAATAATTAAAATTTGAGAAATAATTAAACCTAAACATGTTAGCGTTTGATTTAATTTAAAATAATCCCGTGCATCGCACGGGTTAGCGACTAGTTGTTTAAAAAATAATTCCATACGTTGGAGTTTTATAGCTATTAATTGTTTCCTTATTGGCTGAAACTATTGTCTTTAAAACGTTTTGACCACTAAAAGCAAGTTATGATATTTCTGTTTATATAATTAAACGTTTTCCAGGATTTTATTTGAGAATGTTTAGTTAAATACATACCAGGCTATTTTCTATGGAATTGATCGGTCAAAGCATTTGAGGTAAGTTATTTCTAATATTTATTCACAATAATCATGAAATTTTAAGTGGGATTCTTTAGCCTATATATGCAGGAGCCAACAAACATGTTTGAATATATATGATGAGGAAATCAATTTTCTTATGAGACCATTTTCATGTAAAAAGAAAACTCCCTACATATTTGCTAGTCAAAATTGTAATTTCATGAAAATAATATATCTATATATATTATATTTTTGGGTAAAAGTATAGTACTATTGAGAGTTTCCTATCTTATAAGTGGTGTAGGCTTGTGAGGATAATTAGTGAAGGTAGCTGAGTTGTTGTATCCCAAGAGTGGCATGCACAATGTTGTTAGTCTATTACAACGAAAATCTCATAGACGCGTGTATCGTCTCAAGATAGTGACATGATCCATGCCTCAACTCCACCATCTAAAAACTTATGAATTGATGGTAAATTGCTTCTTGTTATGAGATTACTTTAAAGAGTCATCAAGGTAACATCTCTCCACTATTCTCTAATTTTATGGTAAATCCAATTTATGTGATATGTTATTATTTAAATGTTAATTTGAATATTATTTATTTATCAATTATTGTTCTTAGGAACAACACAAAGTATAAACAAGTGGAAGATAAAAATTTAATTACTATTATGCTCTTATTGTAGTTTAAAACAATGGAATTTGGCAGTACTCTTTTTTTTTTTTTTTTAAAAATCTTATTTGAGATAGAAATTCTACTATAACCTAGTTTAAGTGTATGTGTATAAAACACCCTCCTAAAGACTTGAACCTTGGTCTTACCTCATCCCACAAGAACTTGTACTTCTAAAGTGACCATCACACTAATGATGCACGGTGGTATAATGGCAGTACTTTTGTAAGTTCATGTTGATGACTATTTTCTCTCTTATTTTTCCTCAATTTGGAAGGAAAATAAATGGTGGGCCCGAATAAAAAATCTCCACCCATCCTATTTTTTTCCTCTCATTTTTCATCCTAACCAAACGTTGGAAAGCCTTAATTTCCTCTCTCTTTTCCATATTCTTTCATTTTCTCAACAACAACCAAAGGGCTACTTGTTGATTAGTTTTTCTTTAAAAAAGAAAAAGGAAAAGATGTTTCAAAATTTGCAAAAGTACTCTATTATGTGGCTAATTTAGAATGACAAAGTGGTATAGCCTTCTCGTAAATGATTGTTGTCTTATTTGGCTAGTTGGCTAAAGGTTAAACTTTTCCAAAGAAAAAAAAATGCAAAAACAATTAGAATGGAAAAGACTATCAAAAGGGTAAACCAATAATTTATGTTGGGAAAACTCCAATTGAGTAGTTATATAACATATAAAGACACTACTTAATCCAAAAGCTCTTATGAGTTTGAGTTCAACTATCTTATATTAATCACCAACTATTTACATTACTATTCAATGTAGGACTTCACTCATATACATATACCCAACAATTTAATCCTTGTTGTGAAATAATAGAAATAGGTAAAACAAAGTAAGAAGAAAACAAGAAATATATATTGATAAATTCTTTTATTCCAATGGTCATCCACAATCCTTTTGATATCTCTTAGATGTGTACAATAACAGTAAAGCAATCCCACATATATATAGAACCTTAGAATGCTTGTAGAGTTCATGGGATAAGGTTGAAATAATGAGTACAATTATGAATATACATCTCCCCTATAAACTTTACACATTTCAGACTTTATACATCCCAAATAACCCTTTCATTGCCCAAACTTCACACATTCCAATCAAACTTTATTTCTATCACTCCCCCTTGGATGACCACTTTCTAAGAATATGCATCGTTAAAACCTTACCAAAGAAAAACCATATGGGAAAAAAATTTTGGCTAAGGAAAAAGAGTACAATATTCTTGTATAACTTCTAGTGCCTTCGGATTGCCTCATTAAAACCTTGCAAAGGAAAACCCAATGGGAAAAAAATCTTAGCAAAGGAAAAAGAGTACAATCAGCACACATCCTTTAGAAAATTTACTCCCCCTCATGAGTACATAAAACTTCCATTGTTCATGAAAATATCCTTAAGTCGACGCATGACAATGATGTGTACCATCTTCTTAAAAGTCGCAGTTGGTAATGGCTTAGTGAACATATCGGCCAAATTATCACATGGTCGTATCTACTTGACATCAATATCGCCATTCTTCTGGAGCTCATGCGTATAAAATAATTTTGGTACAATATGTTTGGTTCTATCGCCCTTGATATAGCCTCCTCTAATTTGAGTGATACAAGTGGCATTATCTTCGTATAATATCGTTAGACTATTTTTTATCGATGATAATCCACAGTTCTCACGAATATGTTGAATTACCGATCTCAACCAAACACATTCACGACTTGCTTCATGAATTGCAATAATCTCTGCATGATTTAAGGAAGTAGCAGAAATTGTTTGCTTAACAGATCTCCATGAAATAGCAGTATTTCCATAAGTAAATAAATATCCTGTTTGTGATCGGCCTTTGTGTGGATCAAAAAGGTAACTTGCATCAGCATATCCAACTAACTGTGGATTTAATCCATTTGGATAAAATAATCCCAAATCAGTAGTCCCACTAAGATAACATAATATACGCTTAATTCCATTCCAATGTCTTCGAGTTGGTGCGGAACTATACCTTGTTCGTAAGTTAACTGCAAATGCTATATTAGGTCATGTGTAATTTGCAAGATACATCAAAACACCAATTGCACTAAGAAATGGTACTTCAGGACCAAGAGTTTCTTCATCATCTCCTTGTGGTTGAAACGGATCTTTCTTGACATCAAGTGACCGACCCACCATTGGAGTGCTCAAAGGATGAGCTTTATCCATGTAAAACTGCTTCAGGACTTTTTCTGTGTATGTTGACTGATGAACAAAAATTCCATATGGAGGATGTTCAATTTGCAAGCCAAGACAAAATTTTTTCTTACCAAGATCTTTCATCTCAAATTCATTCTTTAAACAATTTACTGTTTTTGTTAACTCTTTTGGAGTCCTTACAAGATTTAAATCATCAACATATACTGCAACAATAGTAAATTTGGATTTTGATTTTTTGATAAAAACGCATGGACAAATTAGATTATTCTCAAATCATTCTTTCAAAAGATATTCACTGAGGTGATTATACCACATGCGTCCGGATTGCTTTAACCCATATAAGGATCTTTGTAGCTTGATAAAATACATACTTCAAGATGTAGGATTATATGTTTCAGGCATTTTATATCCTTCAGGGATTTTCATGTAGATATCATTATCTAATTATCCATATAGATATGCTGTAACAACATCCATTAATCGCATATCCAAATTTTCTTTTGCCACCAAGCTAATAAAAAATCTGAATGTAATTGCGTCCATTGCAAGAGCATATGTTTCTTCATAATCAATACTAGGTCTTTGCAAGAAACATTGTGCTACAAGTCGCGCTTTGTGCCTTATAATTTCATTTTTCTCATTTCATTTATGAACAAATACCCATTTGTATCCAACAGGCATTACACCTTCAGGTGTTCAGACTACAGGTTCAAAAACTTCACGTTTTTAATTAATGAATTTAATTATGCTTGAATCGCCTCTTTCCACATTGGCCAATCATTACTTCTGGTAATATCAAGGGCAACTTTATATGAAAATATGTTGTCGACAACAATTTTATTTCTATCCCATATTTCTCCTGTATGTACATAATGTATCAAGATCTCGTTATTTTCAAGTACCTGATCCTCTTTAAGGGATAACTCTTCAGGAGGTTTATTTTCAGGAGATTTTTGTTCATTAGTTTTGGATAGATCAATTATTTATGTGACCTGTTTCCTTGTTTTTCTTATACTTTTCTCTTCTGGGGAATTTTATCTTTAACACCGACAGGTCTTCCACGTTTTAGGTGTGGCTTTGATTCATTTGCTACTGTATTAACTAATTGTCCTACAAGGACTTCAATCCATGCTAGAGTATTAGTAGCTGGAATGTGAGATTTCACTATTTTCTTATTGTTAGTGAATACATTCGGTAATTGATTTGCAATTCCTTGCAAATGAATAATCCTTTGAACTTCCAGTTCACATTGATTTGTACGAGGATCAAGATGAGATAACGTCGAAACATTCCAAGTAATCTCACGTCGTGCTTCAGGCAACGACTTTTCTCCCCGTAATGGTGGGAAGATTGTTTCATTAAAATGAGAATCCTCAAAACGTGCCTTAAAAACATCACTAGCTAGAGACTCAAGATATCTAATGATAGATAGGGAATCAAAACCCATATAAATTCCAAGTCTACGTTGAGGACCCATCTTAGTGTGTTGTGGGGGTGCAATAAGTACATATATAGCACAACCAAATGTGCACAAGTGAAAAATATTTGGTTGTTGGCCAAGTACAAGTTGCAATGGTGAGAATTTATGATAAGCAGTTGGCCTAATGCGAACTAATGATGCAGTATGTAAAATAGCATAACCCCAAGTAGAAATTGGTAATTTTGATTTCATAAGAAAAGATCGAGCAATAATTTGAAGTCTCTTGATAAGTGATTCAGCTAAACCATTTTGAGTATGTGTATGGGTAACAGGATGTTCAACATCAATTCCAATTGACATGCAATAGTCATCAAAAGCTTGAGACATGAATTCACTAGCATTATCTAAACAAATTTTCCTAATTGGATAATTAGAAAATTGTGCTCGCAACCTAATTATTTGAGCAAGAAGCCTAGCAAATGCAACATTTCTAGTAGAAAGTAGACATACATGTGACCATCTAGTTAATGCATCAATTAAAATATTTGAATGTGATGGTTTGATAATTAATTTACCTTGAGAACATGCACTACATGGATAATCACTAGGTAAAAGAATCTTTTGGCTCTTTAAGGGATGTTCGTGAGAGTTTTCAATAATTCAACACATAATTATTGATCCTGGATGTCTAAGACGATCATGCCAAAGCATAAAACCTTTAGGTCTGAACACTTCTGGTGTATTGCAACATTTGTTTCAACAATTCTCATCGTAGTATAATATAACCTAGAAAAGAAAATAGGCAGTTTTTCTAATATGAGCATCTGGCTCGATACTGTTGAAGTAATATAAAGAAATTCTTCACTGCCTACGTTCTTGGTTTCAATATGATAACCGATGGGCCAGAAAATTATGGTCGTCATTACACGCAGATTGTCATTCACCCAAAGAAGACGCTAGGCATTTATTTTGCACATTGATGACGAAACGTAATGGATGGAGCAACGGTTACAGAATAAGCTGTGATCTCCAGACAAAGATTCTGTAACGCACTAGCCATTGAGCATAAATGCAGCACATCATTGCACATTAATGAGGCACATAACTATAAAAGAGAAGGCAACAGAAGCTAAAGGTACACACACACACACACACACACACAAAAACTCTACAAATCACTCTCAACTCGTTTTCTCTCTAGAATCTTTCTCCCTTACTGACTTAAATATCGGAGGCGGTTTGGCTGACGCCACACTAGCGTGTTACTCTTCCCCTTAGTTCATTTTTGTAGGATTCTTACCTACAGAGACGACCCCATTCACAGCATCGTCCATCTGCTACAACGAGGAGCTTAACTGTTGATTTTTTGCATCATCAGTTTGGCGCTGTCTGTGGGAATGCTAATTATTCAAGCCATCTTTCCTAGTGACAAAAGAGTTCCTCGAAGTATGAGATGGAAGCAGAAACTAGACATCAGCCAGATGCTATGCAACAACAACAAATCCAAGCCCTTTTGGCTAATGTGGAAGAGCTGACTCATCAGAATGAAAAGACTATGGAGTCTCAAAACGCAAAACATCGGCGAACAGGTGAAAACCAAAATGAAGAAGAATTGAATTCTCAAGCCAATAGACAAGACAAAACTTCAGGAGAAGATTCCACTAGAATGGAGAATGAGCTCCATAACATAAGGAAAGAGGTGGACGAACTAAAAAGTGTTATAAAGGAAAAAGGCGGAGAGAATCTAGATGGGATGATTCGAAGGACGGACTCACCCTTCACCACTTAAGTACTAAACCATCCCCTCCCACCAAAATTTCGTCTCCCACAGTTGGAGTCATATGACAGTTCCAAAGATCCCTTGGATCACATTGAATCATTCAAGACACTAATGCTATTACAGATGACCCCAGATGAAGTGATGTGTAGGGCATTCCCAACAACACTAAAGGGAGCAGCCAGAGTATGGTTCAACAAGATACCCCCAGGAACCATTGTAAACTTTAAGCAACTCAGCAAGGGTTTTGTTCGTCATTTCATTGGAGGACAAAGGCACAAAAAGCCAATTGGCCATCTTCTTAACATTCAGCAAGCAAAAGAGAATCACTAAGGCAATACATCACTCGGTTCAATAAGGAGCTGCTGTAAGTAGACGAAGCTGAAGATCAAGTCATCCTAACAACTTTCCAAGCAGGATTGCTACTAGGAGATTTCTTCTTCTCAATCACTAAAAGTCCACCAAAAACAGTAGCGAAGTTTCTCCATAAAGCCTAGAAGTACATGAATGCAGAGGATGCAGTGCTCGCAAAGGAGATAAAAGGGAAAAGGAAGAGAGACGATGGAACAAATAGCAATCGGGATAAGAAGAATAAGACACGAAGTGGCGGACAGACCATAGGAAAAAAGAAGGAGCTTCTAGATAGGAAACCCAAGTTCACCAACTTCACTTCTCTAATAATGCCAATTGAGCAGGTCCTTATGCAAATAAGAGACGATCCTTCCCTACAATGGCCAAAGCCAATTAGCACTCTGGTAGAAAGAAGGGACAAGAGCAAGTACTGTAGATTCTACTAGGACCACGGGCATCGTACTAATGAGTGTAGGCACTTGAAAGACCAGGTGGAAACTTTAATCTGACAAGGAAAGTTGCAGAAATACGTCAAAAAGACGAAGCCATACAGATACCAATGGAAGGAAGACCAGGAAAGAACTCTAGAGGTAAGGGATAGAAAACCTCCTACAGGAGAAATAAAGACGATCATGAGTGGATTGATAGCAGGCGGAACGCTGAAGTCCCTAAAAAAATCACAGGGGAGAGAAATAAACAGCGTCCATTCACGGGTCCCTCCAATGAAGATGCCAAAGAATTACGAGCCTGATATTGTCTTCTCTAAGAGAGACAGTCATGGCATCAGGCAACCCCATGACGATCTGCTGGTAATCATGCTCAGAGTAGAAGAATTCAACATCCACCGAATGCTCATTGACAACAGAAGCTTAGTAGATATCGCCTACTTGCCTACGTTTCAGTACATGAAGTTGGATAAGAAAAGGATCAGGCCTTTCGCCTCGCCTCTGGTAAGCTTCACAGGGGATAGAATCGTCCCTAGAGGCATTGTCACTTTAACTGTGATCGCAGGAACTTACCCAGCCCAAGTCACCAAGGAAATTGATTTCCTCATAGTTAATTGCCCTTCAATGTACAACATCATCTTGGGAAGACCTGCACTCAACAGACTAAAAGTAGTGACGTCAAAATATCACTTGAAGGTAAAGTTTCGAATAGCCCATGGAGTAGGAGAAATCAGAGGAGACCAAGTTTTAGCAAAAGAGTGCTATCAAGCTGCCCTAGCATCAGGAGAGAACCACACATGGGTGATCAATGAACCAAAACACATTCTCGAACCATCAGAAACACCACAAGAAGTTGAGATCGTCCCAGGAGATTCAACAAAGGTATTGAAGATCGGAATAGCACTCCCAGCTTCAAAGAAAGAGAAAATGATCTCCTTCTTAAGGGCAAACCAAGACGTCTTCGCTTGGAAACATGAGGATATGCCTAGGATTGATAGGAAGATCATATAGCATCGTCTCAATGTCAACCCATAATGCAAACCTGTATAGCAGAAACGGTGAATATTTGCACTAGAACGTAATAAAGCTGTAACTGAAGAAGTAGAGAAGCTGCTTGAAGCTAATTTCATCAAGGAAGTCTTCTACCCAAACTGGCTAGCAAACGTGGTCATGGTAAAAAAGAGCAACAGTAAGTGGAGAATATGTGTCGATTCACAGACCTGAATAAGGCCTGCCCAAAAGACAGCTTCCTCTTGCCAAGGATTAACCAGCTGGTAGACTTAACTGTTGGACATAAGCTATTGAGTTTTATGGATGCATTCTCTGGTTACAACCAGATTCTTATGGACGAAGACGATCAAGAGAAGACCTTGCTCGTCACTAGCCAAGGGTTATACTGCTAAAAGGTTATGCCCTTTAAACTGAAGAACATAGGAGCTACCTACCAAAGATTGGTGAATTGTATGTTCTCTCACTAGATTGGAAGGAATGTGGAGGTATACGTGGATGATATGTTGGTGAAAAGTAAGGATGAAGCCAACCACTTGGACAATCTCAAAGAAACCTTCAACACACTACGTAAGTACAATATGAAATTAAACCCTGCAAAGTGTGTTTTTGCTGTTGTTTCAAGAAAATTTTTGGGATTCATGGTATCCCAACGGGAAATAGAGGGAAATCCAGACAAAGTAAAAGCAATAATCGAGGTCAAATCACCAAAAACAATGAAAGAGGTACAAAGCTTGACAGGGAAAGTTACAGCCCTAAACAGATTCGTCTCTAGGGCAACAGACAAGTGCATGCCATTCTTCAAGGTATTGAAAAAAGCCTTTCAATGGAATGATGAATGCGAGGAAGCCCTTGCCAAGTTAAAGGAGTACTTGATGAAACCACCTCTATTAAGCCCCTCAGTGATGGGAGAGAAGCTGTTCCTCTACTTAGCAGTATCCAATACTGCAGCAAGTTCAGCACTGATTAGAAAAGAAGGGAACGTTCAGAAGCCAGTTTATTATACCAGTCAGGCATTCCAAGGAGCAGAAGCAAGTTACCTAAGGATGGAGAAGATAACTTTTGCATTATTGGTCGCCTCCAGAAAGCTTTGCCCTTATTTCCAAACACACCTCATCGTCGTCATGATAGACCAGCCCATAAGAAAGATGATGAACAAGATAGGTGCAACAGGATGACTCATTCAATGGGCAATTGAATTAGGCCAATTTGACATCGAATATCGACCTTGAGTAGCAATCAAAGCCCAAGTACTAGCAGACTTTATTGCAGAATTCACTTACCCCTGCAAGGAAGAAGAACTCCCCATGGAAATATGGATGGTCCAAACAGATGGGTCAGCCACGAAGAAAGTGAGAGGAGCAGGAGTAGTTCTTATACCTCCAAAAGGAAAAACATTGAAGTACGCAATCAAGTTACAATTCACAGCAACAAATAAAGAGGCAGAGTACGAAGCATTGCTAACAGGGCTAAGTCCAGCAAAGGCTCTAGGAGCAAGGAACCTTATCGTCCAAGCTAATTCTTAGCTAATAATTGGACAAGTGAAGGGAGATTATGAAGCCAAAGAAGAAAGGATGCAGAAGTACTTAAAAATCGTCCAACGATTCTCACAGCACATTGACAGTCTGGACTTTGTGCAAATCCTTTGAGCCAAAAATTCAGAAGCCAACTTTCTAGCAAGATTAACTTCATCAGACAATTACAATGCGACCTCCAAACTATGTGCAGAGATAAAGGGGTAGCCGAGCACAAAATGTGAGCAAGTTATGAAGATAAAAGAGCAAGACGAGTGGATGATTCCCATCATTCATTACTTGAAAGAAGGATGGCTCCCCGAAGATAAGATGGAGGCAAGGAAGATATAGATTAGGGCAGCTCGCTTCATCATTATTGACGACGTGCTGTACATACGAGGGTATTCACTCCCATATCTAAGCTGCGCCAATTCAGAAGAAGCAGATTATGTGCTCCGCGAGATACATGAGGGAACCTGTGGAAACCACGCTAGGGCAAGATCCTTAGCAAGAAAGGCACTCAGAGCAGGATATTACTGGCCAACCCTACAGAAAGATGCATACAACATTGTCAGAGCATGTGACAAGTGTCAACGATTCGCAAATGTCTAGACAAAACCATGAGAGACGATGACACCCATCTCCTCACCATGGCCCTTCGCCCAATGGGGAATTGATATTATGGGTCCATTCCCTCTAGGGAAGAAGCAACTTAGATTTCTAATAGTTACAATTGATTACTTCACAAAATGGGTAGAAGTAGAGCCAGTGATGATGATAACAGAGGCTAAAGTCACAAGCTTTGTGTGGAAAAACATTATTTGCAGGTTCAGAGTCCCACATGTCATAATATTAGACAATAGAAAGCAATTTGACAACCCCAAGTTTCGAAAATTTTGCCAAGACTTAGGAGTCAAGAATCACTATTCTTCTCTAAGACACCTTCAGGCCAACGGCTAGACAGAAGTGATGAATAGAAACTTGCTCAAAATTATCAAAACTAGGCTTGAGGGGGCAAAAGGGGCATGGCCTGAAGAACTACAAAATGTCCTTTGGGCATGTAGGATGACCACAAGAGTTCCAACAGGAGAAACACCATTCAGACTGACATTTGGCACTAAAGCCGTCATACCGGTGGAAGTAGGACTGACGAGCTACTGAGTCAAAACATATGAAGACCAGAAAAATCAACAGGAGCTTAACAGCAATCTAGACCTAATTGACGAAGTCAGAGAAGAAGTTATGAAGCAAATGGCCAAGAACAAGGAAGCAATGGCCAGATACTATAACAGAAAGGTTAAGGTGAAAAGGTTCAACACAGGAGACCTCGTCCTTAGGAAGGTGTCACAGGCAACAAAGGACCCATCCCAAGGAAAACTTGGATCAGCATGAGAAGGCCCCAAAAAGGTAATCCGTCATTCCAGAGAAGGCTCCTACTACCTAAAGTCTTTAGACGGCCAGGAGCTTCCTTGACCATGGAATATAGAACACTTGAAGAAATACTACCAATAAGGAATACTCTACATTTCAAGTTGCCTATCCTTCACATCAGTATGTATGACAAACATTACTTTTGTCATTTATAAGATCAATAATACATGAAAGCATTATCCATGTGTATTTATCAATGATTATCCATGATTTACCAAGTACAATACGTATTTGTCAATGATTACCCATGATCTATCACTATTAAAATGTGCGCAACGCTAAGGAGTCATCCTTGGGAGACATCTTAAGGACCTCTGTCATTGAAATTTCGAATCAAAAGCTATTCACGCACAGTAAACGGCATCATAGCCATTGAATTTGTTGATACGCAACTACCAAAGTTGACTAAATCAGAGTTGTTCAAACGCAATTGATAGGCCAAGAATGTATTGACCCCTTGTGATGAATTAACAAATTAATTAGCCAAGTTTATTAATTAACTCAATTAGCATGCAATATGCGTGGTAGCACAAACAAATCACAAATTAACTAAATGCAATGGAAATTAAATAGATACAGTGATTTGTTTACGAATGGGGAAAACTTACACGGCAAAAACCCCACCGGGTGATTTTAAGGTCACCATTCACGAGAATTCACTATTATCACAACAAACGGTTACAAGTAAGGGAATCTCAGTATCTTATACCAACCTACAGTTGAACTCTTATCCCAATACCCAATTGGACTTGTTCTGTAGTGACAATCTTTCCTATTCAATGCACGGCTCCTAGTACATGACTAACCAATTAAATGCGCGGATCCTAGTATGCGGCTTACTCACCAACTTGAGAAAGATGTTGGCTGCAAAGTTCTTCAGTTCATCACACGATGAAGATCTCGAAGCTCCTTGGTTACAAAACCCTACGGTGTACAAACACATCAGCTTCTTCAAGAGAAAGATGAACTACGGCAAATTCTGTCTCCAGTCACAATTTGCATGAACACAACTTTGCTTCACACTCATGCAATTGTGCAACCTTTGAAGGCCCTTAAAATAATCCTTATATATGTTTATGGTTGTGAGAAAAGAAAGCCCAAACATATACACACGGATTGGATGAAAATCAGAGCTGAAAATCTATTTTTCATAAACCTCGATAGATAGCTTATCTATCGAGAAGCTATCGAGCATCGTGCTAGAACAGCTTTTTAAACCTCGATAGATACTAGTTGTCGAGCTTTAAAATCCAGCACTTCTTCACTTGATTCTTGGACAAACTTGCATGGCTTTAACAATTAATCTTGAAACCTTGTTCCTTGAAGTAATAAACACATCCTAGATCTACCCAATTACAAGTAAAGTGCGTTTTGTCAAAGGATTAGTGAATTCTATATTGACATATGTTCCTAACATTAAATCACATATGTCCTAATAGCAACCAATATAATCGTCATTCAAGACCAAACAAAAAATGGTTAACCTAGAAGACGCTCCAATACCACGACTCTAAGTCAAGAGTGGAGCACAAAATTGTCATTCAAACATGACTCAATAAAAAGCTGTTCGAACACAGCTAAAAAATATTAAGTTGTTCAAACACAACTAAGATCGTCATTCAAACATGACTCAATAAAAAGCTGTTCAAACATAGCTAAAAAATACTAAGTTGTTCAAACATAACTAAGATCGTCATTCAAACATAACCTAATAAAAAGCTATTCAAACATAGCTAAAAAATACTATGTTGTTCAAACACAACTAAGACCGTCATTCGAATATGACTCAATAAAAATCTGTTCATATACAAGCTAAGTACGAAAAAGCTACTCAAGTGCAAGCTAAACATAAAGGTTGTCTCAACTAACATCATCACAAAGGGTTGTCCAAGCATAAAGGAGTTGTCTACTAGAGCTAATAGCAGGAAATCCATAAACCTATCTACCATCGTCAAAGGAATTGTTTAGTTGCCCAAAACAACGGGCCCAAAGAGAGATATTGTTCTTGCCTTGCAAAGAAAAAAAAAAAGGTAGAAAAAAATAAAAGATTATTGCTCATCAGGGACAAGGTCTGCAGGGGTTACAACAGTGGCCTCCTTCATTCCTTCAGCAACGTCTGTGGCTTCCTCTAGCACATTCTCTGCTATAGCCTCAGAAGGACGATCAAACATAAGCTCTTTTTCAACGTCGTCAATAGCCAAGGCAGAAAGGTCTAAGCCAAGGTGATGCTTTGCCATCCACTTCACGAGGAGATCAAAGCCTTCCACGTAGTACTTGCATAATTTGTTAGAGTACTAGTCAGAGTCTTTAAAATCCTATACCGCCGTGGCCCCAACATTCTGTAGCTTCAGTTCCAAGTCACCAATCTGCTTGTCCTTCAGCTTGCAGAAGTCTTTCTCCACTTGTAGGCTTTTCTCCAAGGTTGCCACACACTCCTTGTCATTCTCAGCTTCAGCAGTAAGAATGGTAACCTTATTCTTGAACGTCTCATTCTCGGCGGATAAAGACTTGATCAAAGGCTCAGACACAGCCACCTTCTTTTCCAAGTCCAAGAACTTCCCAGAGACAAACAGAGACTCCCCTAAGGCCTACAGAGAACCTTCCTTAGCAAAAATAAAGCAAAGGAAAAGAAGAAGTAAAGATGGCCTAAAACACTTACCTACACAAGCTTCTGAATGTGAGACGACATCACCTCACTAGATGACTTCGTCATCAGAGGGCTCAGATCGTCCACAGAAAGAGCCTCGTGGGCCTTCAAAGCTGCTACATCAGCATCATCCCAAAAGGTAGGAAGGAAAGATTTACCACCAGATTTCTTCTTCTTCCTAATCTCCTCTCCACTAGAGGCAATCATCTCTAGTGACGAAGTGGGAGAGGCAGGGCGCTTGGCAAGAGGAGACATTTTCGTGGGATCTTTCTTAACAACGTCACCAGCCTTCTTCTTGGACAAAAGGCCACTGACGGTTCCGCCCTTGGCCTTCTTCTCTTGAATTTCAGCTAATTTCTGCATACTAAACCTAGTCGTCATTCTTGAAAGGACGAAGAAAAGGTAAAAAAAAAAGAAAAAAAAGAAAGAGAAGAGATAAGAAGAAGACAAAAGGAAAAGAAGCACTTACTCTTTTTCACAACTTCCAAATCTTTCCGAACCTTAGTAGACGGTTCCAGGCCCAAGAAATGAAGAAATAAAGATTGAGGAGAGACGAGCTCATCAAAATCCTTGACAGTCTCCAAATATTCCCTTACTCTTTCAACATGAAGCTAGTACCTCTTCTTCAGACGAGGACGCTGAGCAACTATAAAACAAGAATACAAGTAAGTCACCTATCACCATCACTCCTAGAAAAAAGGGAAAAACAACTAAAAAGACGAGAAAGATGCACCAGACACGAGAACTTCCCAACTACAAAAAAACTTGGGGGCTTCGTCCAAATCCTCACCAGGGACAAACTCCTAACCACTTCCAGAGATAAAAAAGAAATTCGGCTTCTAGTTTCGAAGAGACGAGGGATAATCAAAGATTAACCTAGAAGCCCTATCCCACAGCTTAAACTCATAGTAGCTGGGGTCCTTAGACTTCCTCAAACGATAAAAATGAAGTAATTCATCCCTCTTAATGACATCACCCTCATTGGTAGACATCCATACCACCATGCAAGAAACAAGGATCCACCAAGAGTTAGGCACCAACTGCGCCGGAGCAAGATGCAAAGAGGAAAATAGTTCCCTAACAAAGGGATGAACAGGGAAATGAAGGTCGCTGGTAAAATCGGCCTCATAGAAACAAATCTCATTAGCATACAAGTGACAAGCTCTTTCTTCGTTACTCAGGATCCTAATTTTTATAGAGCTAGGGAACTGAAATCTATCCCTGATCCGCTTCTCATCCTTTTCGGAGAGAGAACACGATATGTTCCAGGCCTTATAGGGGGTAGAAACAGAAGTGGCCTTTGAGACCACACAATCATCAGACGAGGATAACCCCGTCTCCAAGTCACTAGACCTTACCTCGGACATCCTCAACAACCTAGCTACCTCAGCAAAACAAGAAACTAAAGGAAATAAGGAAGAAAGGACAGAAGTATATGGACAGTCCTTCCCTATGAAGGAACTGATCCTTTCAAGACGCTCCCCTTCTACGAACTTAAGTAAACTACCTAAATGAGCAAAAAAAGAAAGCTATGGAAGGACAATCCACTCTAATAGCAAAATAATCTACCATGGAAGAATTAGAAAAAAAGAAGAAGCATGAAGGACTTACCAGGAATTACAGAACAGAGAAAGAAACCTTGGAGGAGAGACAAACCCTAAAATAGAAAACTGAATAAGGAAAAATACAGGTTGAAGGAAAGAGGAGGGAAAAATGCAAAACAAGCGAACAAAACTCACGTGGGAAAACTGAGACATGTTCGCATGTCGAGCACATCCCAGCCGTACACGTGGCACCCAACCACTCAGACATCAAGTCGTCATAAATGTGCAGTACACGGAATACAAAGCGTCGGATGAACTTGTTCTTATCTTGTCTAAAAGACGAGAAAACAAACAAAGGGGGTAGCTGATGAACCAGAAAATTATGGTCGTCATTACACGCAGATCGTCATTCACCCAAAGAAGACGCTATACATTTATTACGCACATTGATGATGAAATGTAACGGACGGAACAACAGTCACAGAATGAGCTGTGATCTCTAGACAAAGGTTTTATAATGCACTAGCCGTTGAGCATAAATGCAGCACATCAATGCACATCAATGAGGCACATAACTATAAAAGAGAAGACAACAGAAGCTAAAGGTACACACACAAACACACAAAAACTCTACGGAATCAATCTCAACTCGTTTTCTCTCTAGAATCTTTCTCCCTTACTAACTTAAGCATCAGAGGCGGTTTGGTTGATGCCACATTGGCGTGTTACTCTTCCCCTCAATTTATTTTTGTAGGATTCTTACCTACAGAGACGACCCCATTCATAGCATCGTCCATCTACTACGACGAGGAGCTCAACTGTTGATTTTTTGCATCATCAATAACCATTATAACGTATATCCTTAAAGCTGAGTAAATTTCTACTTGATTTAGAAGAATACAAAGCATCATCAATACAAAGTTTTGTGCCCTTTGGCAACATGATAATCACTCTTCTAGAGCCTTCAATTAAGTTCGATGAACCTGATATGGTATTGACATTGGCTTTGCATAATTTTAAATTTTGAAAATATTTTTTTTATCTTTAAGGATTGTATGAGTTGTTGCACTATCTGCTAGATGAAAATCTTCCCTGGTCACTATTCAAAAATCAACAGAAATTTGCTACTAGGTTTTGCTATCACTATTCAGAAATCAACAGAAATTTACCGAGTGTCATGCAAAAACCAATCACACATTAGCGCGTGTAAGCGATGACACAAGCAGTCCAGAATGTGTAAGCAATGACACAAGCAGTCCAGCACGTGTAAGCAATGACACAAGCAGTCCAACACGTGTAAGCGATGGCATAAGCTGACCAATCAGGCTGTGACATGTGTCACCAATCAGGCTCCGCCACATGTTGCTCACCCACCTCCAAACTCCTATAAATAGAAGCCTTCCTAAGACATTTAAGGGGACCAAGATTCAGAAGTGAAAAAGCTCTGCAAAGATCAAGCCTCAAAGCCTTCAAGAACTTCAAGAACTTCAACCCCAAGATCGGAGAACATTCGAAGCAGAATCATCCAAACTATCTGCCTAGATCCTAAAGTTTGCGAGAATCAAGCCTAAAGTGTCCGAAAACATCAACAAATCACAAATCAGTGAAGCTCTACGGATCCAAGCTTCTAAAGCCCCGAAGGACTTCCACCACAAACCTTCGAAGACGAAAAACACATGAAGAACACGAAGAACGTGAAGAACAAAGGGTTTCTAACAAGCTCATAGCCAGAGATTCATTGTAATTCCGTTTCAGCAATCTTCAATCCATCCCTCAACCAAATCGAAGGATATTTTGTGTTCAAGTCAAAATCACATTACCACAAATCCAATCAATAAGTCTTGCAAGGAGATCGAATCAGATGATCACTCTTTTGTAATTTCAGAGAATTGTAACACACAATCATCAATACAAATTCGCATTTGTGAAACTATTTTACTTGTTTGATTTATTTCAAACTAGAAATTTAGTCGTCTACAACAAGGTTGCTAATTTAGCAATAATGACTTTTACTAGAATGAAAAAACAAAAGGTAAAAGAAGAGTTTGGTAAAGGAGAACCCTAAAGAACAAAGACATTAGATAAGACATATTTAATTAAAACTCAATTAATGATGGTTTTATTTATTTATAAAAAAAATTAAGTCAAATTGTACACAAATGTAAAGAAAAACACATATAATCTTATTGAATTTGTGCGTGCAAACCGTGCTCGTGTCAAGGCTTTGGCCACTTAAGCCTAGACCTAGATTTTAAAGGGTTTTAAGTCTCCCATTTAATAAAGAAAATGCCGAAAATATTATATTTAATTATCCCAAAATTGTATAACACTCTTTGTATTATGTACGTAGCTCCAAAAAGACCCCCAAATATTGTGCCAGCAATAATCCAACACAACTAAATCATAAATATATTGTTTCAAATACGAAAATTTAAGTGTTTGTTATGAATGTGCCAAATAATTATTGACAACTAATTTTCCTAAAAACTTGTAAAAGATATATTAAAAAAAACCAAAATACAAAAACTAGTTTAGAAATTTTGCATCTCATAAGCAAGAACGTTTTTAAACAAAAATATAAAAAAAAAAACTGAACAATAATACTTAAAATTTAAATATTAAAAACCCACTAACATTTATCGTCTTGGGTCTCAAAATGTATTGAGTCGGCCATGATGCAAAAAAATCATTGATATTGTGAGTTTTTTTTTTTTATTTTATTTTTTTATTTTATTTTTTGGGGGAAAAGTGTTCATTGCAGTTCCTTAGAGATGATATATGCGAGGTTCACCGATTAAATTCAATCATACGGCTGCATTAACCAATGAATGAATTTAATTGGCATTAAAAAAGATTACATTGTTAATTGTGATAAATAAACAACCTTTTCTTAATTGATCAATGCACTTGATGTTTGGTTTGTGAATGATTTTTATGTAGTCCTTTGGGCTATATGTATGGAATTTGTAAAGTTGTGATTTCCAACTAGCTTGTGTTGGCTTTAATTCTGTGCCAAATTTGATTTAATTTCTTCAATCATTTTCCCTGTATGTATGTGGGTTTATTTGTAAGGGATGAGTGTAAGAGATCGGTGAAGAATCAAGCTTCAAAAGATGAATCGGTGCAATTCGTGACTAGCTTGCGAGAAGCAACCTGCAAAAAGGCCACGTATGAAGCACTTGACTGGAAGCTGAAGAGTTACGCTAGGCTGTCAAGTTCGCGAGTGTTTCGCGAGAAGGGCCATCCCGCGAAGTACCTGCAAAACATTCTGTTTGGCAAAAAGTTAAGTTGCTTTACCAAATTCTTTACCCACACAATAAATACTCTCATTATCCACGAATTGTAAGAAGTGCTTTTCAGAGAAAAAACCCTAGTAAATACACTTGAGAGTTAGAAATTGTCATACCCACAATCATCTACACATTTCCTTGTGGTTTTCCTTAACTTCTACCTCTCCATCTCTACATCCTTGAGAGGTTCATAACCCAAACACTTACCATACTAGATCTGAGTATTTAGTGAGGTTTTGGTGTTGTTGGGAAATATTGGAAGGAGCCATTTAGTGGCGGGTGCAATTGGGCTGAATTACGGGATCCGGAAAGCTAGAGAAGATAAGACTCCGAGAAGTCCATCGGTAGCAAGAGCTTGGAGGGCTCAAGTACATGGGGTAGACTAGGCTTAGAGGGTCTTTTGTTATTCATGTACTCTAACTTTATTCTCTAGTGGATCGATTTCAATTTGGAGGGTCACGGAGAGGTTTTTCGCCAAGTTCTTCGGTTTCCTCTTCGATAACACGTCTTGGTGTTATCTTGTGTTTGCATCTCTCTTCCCTACTCTTTAATCTTTCATTTTATTGTTGATTGTAGATATATATGGCTTAGAGTAGTGTTATCGGTTCATTGTGCATATTTACTCTTGTTTCACACTTTGTTTAAGTTAGAGTAAAAACAATTTAGCCGTAATTTTTATTTGGGGGTCTGAGCAAACTCTTGTGTTTTAACTCAAATTCGAGCTTTCAGAATTCACTCAGGGAAGTGCCTTCTTTAGCTAATGATTTGCTGAATCTTGGGGGATTGGATCGGTAAACTAACGATTTGCTGCATGCATGGGACTATTGACTTTCTCAATGAAAAATCCTTCCAAATTTGGCCCAAAATCAATGAGAGCGTCATGAGTAGTAATAATTTCAAGCAATCGAGATTTGAGAAGCCAATTGGAGTTAGTGCACAATCATTGCCATCTGCATGGAGTTAGTGCACAATCATTGCCATCTGCATCCTAATTAAAGGAATTTTTAATTATTTTTTCAAGCCATATATCATGTTTAAATGGGTAAGAGCATTTACATCCGGTCTTTCATAGGCCATATATTGGTATATTTTAGCATCAAGGCACAAAAATGATGCATTACCCGGTCTTGTAATCGTAAAAAAATTACAATTGATCTACAATGCCATCATAAATTTATGATGGAACTATAGCTCAATGGTAAAAATAAAATATTCATTTTTATTTCTTCTTTCTCTTTCTCTCTGACTCACTTCTCTCTCTGTCTTGTACTCATTCCTCTCTCTTCTTCATCTTCTCTATTTTCTCTCCATTTCTACCTCTTCTATTTTCTCTCCGTTCTTCTATGTCTGTTGGCGTGGCATGGTAAATCTTGCCATCTATAAAGCCCAAGATCCAACAAGAGTTTTCCATATTTTCGGCACACTGAAAGAAATTAGAAATCTACATTCTTGGCAAGGCTGAGCAACTTGCCATTAATGGGTTTGCTTGTCGGTGTGGTGGCGCGGTTGTTGTCGAGATTGGCGTGGTGGGTTTGCTGCCATGGGTAATGGGTTTGTTGATCAGTGTGGTGGCGTGGTTGTCAGCAAGATTAGAGTGATGGGCTTTTAGATCGATGTGGTGGCGTGGTTGTCAGCGAGATAGATGGTGGTTCTTTTGTGGTTCTTGCAATGGGTTTCTCTTGGTGGTTGTCAGCGTGGATTTCATCTAAGGTTGTCGGCGTGGGTTTATCTTGGTGATTCGTATTGTGGTTGCTTTTTTGTGGTTGTTTTGTTTTGTACTTTTTTTTTTTTTTTTTTTTTGAGAAACTTTTGTGGTTGTTGGTAGTGGGTTTGGTGGTTGGAATGGTGGTGGGTACTGTGATTATGGTGGTGGTTGCTATAGCCAGTGCTGTGGTGGGTTTGCGTTGGGTTTTTTTGCTTGGTGCCGTGGCTGGGTTTGCTTTTTGATGGTGGTAGCTGGGTTTTCCTGTAGTGGCTTAGTTTTTTTAATTATTTTTTTATGAAGAGGAAGAGAGATAGAGAGAAAGAGGAGAGAGGAGAGGAAAAGAGAAAAATAGGTGGTGAAATTAATATTTTAATGAATAGATGGGATAAATAAGAAATGGGATGTTGGGTGTATTGTAAAATAGTATGGTATAATTGATAAAGTAGTTTTTGAGATGGTAAAATAGAATAGTAAGAAGATTGCGGATGTGAATGCTCTAAAAAGGTGTTTAAATTTGCAGCATTTCACATTGTAAAAGGAGGAAAATGAAGAGAAAGAAGAAGGGGTAGTCACGTTGGGACCAATAGCGTAAGGTAAACAAAGTTGTGCCTTAATTAGGTCCTCAGTCATCCTCAAGCATCTTATCATACTACCAAGCAATTGATAATCAACAAAAACTTACACATACTTGCATCTTATTTTTTATGATACATAATACTTCTTAAACAAGCTTCCATCGAAACTCACACACGGATAGAGAAAGAGAGCATATTGTGGTTTACATTGTTACCAGTTTTGACCGACATTTAAAATATATATGCAAAAAAGAAAAAGAAAAAAGAAGAAACATTATTTTTTTGGCAATGGTATAGAACTCTTGCTCTTCCGTGTTACATTACATTTTCTATATCAGCTTTCAACATTGGGAGGAAGACATCAGTCAAAACATTCTTGGACCGCAGAGAAGCCTTGAGTATTTTCACTCCCTAAAAACAAAGCATATAAATTAATGAGCAAAATGATAATTAATCACACTTAGATTTGTGAAATACCAAATCTTTTCTTGAATTTGACACATTTCAATGACAGATGTAGAAGATCTTTTTCCCAAAGAAGAAAAATGAAACTTTCACAATATTACAATATTTCTTTGTAACTTTTTTTTTTCCTTTCTCTTTTGAAAGATGAGCAAGTGATATATTATTTTTCAATATGGAAAATAGAGTTAAACGATTGCATTTGAATTTTGAATAGATTGACTCCATAGTCATAGCAATATACTATACTAAGGCAAGATGGAATGAGAATGAATAATACTAGAGATACAAATTATTTTACAAATTTTGTTACAATCTATTGATGTGGTGAGTGATTATTGGTAAATGAAAAAATGATATTAATGGTGGGTCTAGAGGAAAACCAATAAGAGATTGACCACATCAATATTTTGTAAAAATATTGTAAAATAGTTTGTAGTTGTAGCATTACTTACAACACTTGTATGTATCAACTAAAAGATTTAATGACTTTTGAAAGTAAGTACGCAGTTGACATTGTTAAATTACCTATTATTCCAAAAGCTTAAACTGTTAAGAAAATGTAAATTTAATCACCTAACCACATAATTCTAATAAACATCAAATATTATGAAACATTGACGTACATGGACTTGGATTGAGATAGATCAGGGATCAATTCCAAATTTCAATCTTTCTCATATCATGGTTTAGGAATTAGGACTTGAATAGCTTCAACTAATACCTCAGTTTAATGTTATTTTGCAATAAATTTCACCATAAGGAAAAAACAATAAGGTAATTTTGAAATCGTGTTTTGAACATACAATTTCAAATGTTCTGTGAACGGATGTATACAACAAACATTATATAGGAAAAAAACAAAAACAAAACAGAAGTAATGGACTCTTGCACAAAAAGGAAAGAATGATTGGCATACCTCATCGATGCCCAAATCGACCACTTTCTCCTCAAGAGCGCCTACATCTTTGACATTAAACCTGTTAAGCAGAGTGATACTAGAGATGGTAGACATGGGTTTCACCACTAGATCATCCATCACCATGTATGTAACTACTCCTTTCACGTACCCTCCCTCACCAGAGGAAGAGCCCGCATTCGTTGTGCTTGATGGGTCTACAAAATCTACGTTGTCATTCATATAATTCGAGCACGAAGGACACTGTGCGCTGGAGTCATTAGTCACATATGAGTAACAAGCACTGTGGTAGGTTCTAGAGCACCTATACCATTTCCTGGATGATGTCAAAGATGATTCAACGTTTGGCAATAGGAGAGGGACTCCAGCACCACCACTAGAGATGTGTACTTTGGGCTTCAGGAGAGTCTCTTTGTTCAAGTTTGGTTGAAGGTAAGTAGTATTTAAATTTTCAATGCTCTCGTAAATGTTCCCCAAGCTGCCCACCATTCCTTGCTTTGTGAGAAGAGCAATGAAAGTTCCAACGGGCAAGGCCAGAATGTGAAAGAGGAAGTCGATGAAGTTCTTGTCCGCTTCAGCAAAAAGCACTCTTTGGCTTTCTGTGTCAATAAGAAGTTTCAAACTCACATTGGTTTCTTCCATGGACTTTGTCTAACCTTTTTTTTTTTTTTTTTTTTGAAGATTATCGGACAAACGATATGGCATCACCGTGATAGAATGGACAGCTTATGTACATGTTGCTTGGCGAATCAACTTAAGAAACTGGGGTTGGTTTGCTAAAGCAATTATGTACAAGAAGAATTTCATATTCTGAAATCTTATTTCTTTTACTTTTGTAAAGAAGCAATCAGCACTGCACGTACCCTTTTGTAACTTTTTTTTTTGGGGAATTTTTCTTTTTCTCATTGTCAAAAGGAAAGAATGCAATAGTTCATATGAAAAATCATATATCTATTACCATAAGATTCTCTTCTGTTGAATCCTTCAATTTTTTTGATATTTTTATTTAGATTTAAGACATGTAATATTTAAAAATTAAATAAATACTACATGCATGTCTCACGTCTAGCTAGTTAAAAATGAGAAGGAATTGAAGGATTATATTATAGGGGATCCTTTCCCAAATTGTGAAGCAACTTAAGGATGTGATGCCATATTTGGCCACATTATCAAGTTATATTTAGTGATATTATTGTTCCTGTCATCAAAAATAGAATCTGATAGTTTACATTTACCACGTCAATAAATTATATCCAAATTTTATTGTAAAGAAAAATTGAAATAAAATCAAAATCAAAATGATTAAAGTGATAAAAAAAAAAAAAAAAAAATTGTCACAAGACGAAAATCCATCTTAAATGTATTGGGACCAAAAACCTATTTTAGTCATTAAAAAACACATAATAGATATGGCAAGTTGGCAACACCACTTCAAGCCTAAGCTATGTTAACAAATTATTGGCTACCACACGTTTGTCCAAAAACCCACCTGGATGACTTGACCCGATCAAACTGGCCATCAGCGATTTTGGCCTAATTAGTTGAGCAGAATCGGATGAAGTTTTCAGGTTTTTTCGAGTTTTAGTCGATTGGTGGGTTCAGGGATTTTGACACATCAAAATCGACCCGACCAACAAAATGTAATACATGGCTTTTTTTTTTAACACATGGTATGCTTTCATTGGTGTGAAATATCTCCCCTCCCCCTGTTTTAACACATGACATACTTTCATTGTTTCAATTCAAACTTATTACTATTTTCGTGTGTGTTCTAATAAGTATTACTGTTTACTAAAAAAAAAGAAACAAATGATATTTATCCCACATTGGTTGTGTGTGTCTAGTGTTTGCTGTTTATAACCTCAGTCTACAACAACAAAGGTTAGACCCTTTTGTAGTTGTAATATAGTTAAATAATGTATTATAAACCCGATTTAAAATACTAATATTACTATTTTTGTGTGTGTTCTAATAAGTATTACTGTTTACTCAAAAAAAAAAAAAAAAAAAAAACTTAACTCTGTCTCTCTCTCCAATGCCATTAAAATCATTGTAGTCTTGCTTGGTGGACCATACTTAGAACTTTAAAATTCCAGAATAGTTACTGACTTATGAAAAGTTCTAATAGTAATTATCTCTTAGCTTTTCTTTTTCTTCTTTTACCTTTAAAACTTCTCCTAGGGTTCGTTTTCTAAAGCAATTATGTACAAGAAGATTTTCATATTCAGAAAACCTCATTTCTTTTACTTTTGTAAAGAAAACGTAATCAGCTCGTATCCTTTCTTTAATCTCTACTAAATTCTAGTGGGGAATTTTTTTTTTTTCTCACTTTGTCAAAAGGAAAAAAAGAAGAAGCAATAGTTCATATGAAAAAGCTTGTATCTATTGTAATAAAATCCTCTTTTACTAATGTAAGGGACATATTTTTATGTAATTGGCATATCCTTTGACAAAACGCACTTTACTTGTATTTGAGTAAATCTAAGTAGGTTCAAGATGATCATTACAAATGGTTACCTTGAAGACATAAAGATTACTCAAGAACTACTCAAGAAAAGTGCAATTTGCAGGTCTCAATACCTCCTCGACAGAAGCTCGATCTATCGAGATTCATTAAAGCTCGACACATGTCTCGATCTATCGAGCTTACGAGATTCAGACTATAGCCAGCAACGTTTTTATTCTAAAAGGCTATTTGTTTATGGGTTTGTATAATCCTTATTAGACTAGGAAAGCCCAAGGTTTGTGTATACCTATTTGGAATAGGAGAGCCCATTGAGCTCCTATTTAAACAAGGATGTGGAAAAAGAAAAACCTAACCCTAGAGAACTTCATAAGGTTTTCTTTTTGAAACCCTAGCCTCCTTCTACAGAATAAAGAGTTCTTGCTGCGTTTCTTGTACGCCTTTGGGTTCTGTAACCAAGCAAAGTCTCTCACTCCATCATTGAAGATCTTATTGGTGTTTCTATATGAAGCTGTTGCAAATCAACTACATCAATTAAAGGGTTGCTATGGAGTTAGTCACGTACTGGGATCCATGTATCATTAGTTAGTCATGTACTAGGATTCGTGCATTGAACGAAAAGATTGCCCTACAATACAAGTCCAATTGGGTATTGGGGTAAGGTTTCAACTGTAGGTTTGGTAATTCAGGATAGGTCAAAGGGTTTGGTAAGATTCCTTATACTTGTAACCACTTATGATTGATAATAGTGGATTCTTAGGAGTGGTGACCTTAAAATCACCCGGTGGGGTTTTGCCTCGGTGGTTTTCCCCATTCGTAAACAAATCACCCGTGTCAAATTTACTTTCAGCTACATTTAGTATAATTGGTGATTTGTTTGTGCTATCATGCTATTGCATGAAATTTGATCTAATTAATTAACTTGAGTAATTAATTAATTAATTGCAAGGGGTCAATTCATTTTAACCCAACAAGTGGTATCAAAACGGGCACACTCTGATTAAGTTTTAATCTTTACTGTGTGATCCATTGACCCCCGTTGTCATGGAAACTCTTGATTGTTTTGATTTGCATGATCTTGTGTTGAATGATGATGATGATATTCAAGATGCCTATTGCAAGCTTTATAATTTTTGTATGAAATCTCTTGAATGTTCTACAAAATTAAAAGCTAATTTTAAAAAGGTCAAACTTGAAAGAGATAAATTGATTGCAAAATTGGATGAAGCTAATAATTTGAATGAGAAATTTAAAAATCAAATTTCATCTCAGGTGGACAAATTTAAGAGTTTGGAAGAGCAACTAGTTGAATCTAAAACCGAAGTTGAAATATTAACTAGTGCCAAACTTGTTGTTGAACCTAACTCAAAAGAAAAAAGATTTTTATATTCCTCCATTTAAAAGGAATAATGAAGAGTTGAATAATATTGCTAGGATAGACAAAGGTAAACAATTTGATGTTAACGCTAAAGTTTCTAAACCTATGTCTAAAACTCCTCCTAGGTTGAATAAAAATTCTGAATTTGTCCCCACTTGTCATCATTGTCATATTGTTGGTCATATTAGGCCAAATTATCCTAAGTTGTCAACCTTTAAGGTTAGAGCTCATTCTAGGGAGCTGAGTAGCTCTAAAACTACTCATGTTTGTCACCATTGTGGTGGTTCTAGTTACACTCGCCCTAATTGTTTCAAGTTGTTTCCTCATAAGTGAGTGTCCAATATGTCTCATCCTTTGTCTAAAAGCTCTGTACCTATTCTTAGTGAGTTATTAAAAGTTTTAACCTTTTTAACTCAATTTCAGGGGAATTCTAATTCCTCTATGTCCTTTAGTAGTTATACTAGGACACATGCCTTTTCATCTTCACAGCCAAAGACTCGTGCTGTGTGGGTGATAAAGGATCCTAAGACTTAATTGTTTGTCGTCTGCTTTAATTCTTTCTATCTAAAGTTGGGCTTTCTTGCTTGATTTCTTATTTGTTTTTGGAATCATGCTTTCATGCATTTGTATCTAGTTTTTATGCTTTATAGTTGTTTGATCGTTTTTGCTTATTTGTTTGTTTTTGTTTTATTTGTTTTTCGAAAAAAAAAATGAATAATGAGAAAAATACAAAATAGTGTGTGTTTGTGTATATTGGTACTTGTGTACCTTGGATGGCCATTGAAACAAAGTTTCTAAACTTTGCATCTCTTGTAGCTTAAATGAGCATTTTAATGCACAACTAAGCAAGTGAGTTTTGTGGCTTGTGTTGGTGATAAGTACGATTAAGTAATCTTTTATACTTAATACTCATATCACTCTTTTTGACGGGAAGGACTAGAAAATCCTAAGAGAAAGACATAAATAACCATCTCACCACTAAAGCCTGTCAATCATGTATAATATCTGTATGCTTCGGCATAGCAAAATTTTGATGTTTTGGCTTACATAATTCGGTATTTCTTTTCTCTCTTATATGTCCATGCATGATATGTTCAAAAAGAAAACATGCAAATAATATAAAAGCAAAAAGAATAAAAATGCATTTAAAATGATTGTAAGCGTGTTTTTAGGAGATGTTGGAGTTATATGATATACCTCAAAGGTGATAGTCCCCATCAAATGGTTATAATTGTATGTGAGTGTATTAGATGTTCTCATATCTCAAATCATCATAACATGAGAAACTTGTGCACACTAGTTATATTTTCACACACAACATGCATACTCTTTGCTACTCTTGATACATGTGCAGGTACAATGTGTTTTGGCCATCACAAGGGATACATGTGTTAATATATACTTGCTAAACTGTCTTAACTTCTTTTTGAAATATAAAATTGGTTAGACTTGTTTAGTGTGTTTGTGGATCTAGGAATGCTTTGCATCTAGAGTTGAGGTGTGGTTTGAAGTGCTTAACATGTTGCTTGGATGCTTGTTTGAGTAGCCATCTTGTTGCTTTCTCATCTTATGTGTTTTTCCCTCTTGAAAAACCTCTTTTCTACATTCTCAATAGCTTCTCGACAGAATCTTGATAGATACCTCTTCTATCAAGATTTCTAGTTTTGACCCCGATAGCTTCTCGACAGATAAGTCGATCCATCGAGCCAAAATCTTGTGCTCTCTATCTGATCGACACATCCTCGACAGATTCTTAATCCATCGAGGTTGGCTTCTTCTTGATAGATTCTCGACACCTCCTCGATCGATCGAGATACCATTGCATGCATTTTGATAGGCCAAGAATGTAATGACCCCTTTAGTAAATTAAATTAATTAATTAGTCAAGTGAATTAATTAGATTCAATTACATGCAATATGCGTGATAGCACAAACAAATCACCAACTAAGTTAAATGCAGCGGAAAATAAATTTGACACAGGTGATTTGTTTACGAATGGGGAAAACTACTGAAGCAAAACCCCACTGGGTGAATTTAAGGTCATCACTCTCGAGAATCTACTATTATCAAAACAAGCGGTTACAATTAAAAGAATCCTAGTACCTTATACCAACCTATAGTTGAACCCTTACCCCAATACACAATTGGACTTGTAATGTAGTGACAATCTCTCCTTTTAATGCACGACTCTATGTGACTAACCAATTGATGCACGGATCCCAATATGTGACTAACACACCAACTTGAGAAAGATTTTGGCTGCATTGTTCTTCAATTCATCCACACGATGAAGATCAATAAGCTCCTCGGTTACAAAACCCTACGGCGTACAAACGTAGCAGCTTCTTCAAGAGAAAGATGAACTAGGGCAGATTGTCTCCGGTCACAATATGCATGTAACAACAATTGCGACAACCTTTCATCAACTGAGATGGCCCTTAAAATAATCCTTATATATGTCTAGGGTTGTGAGAAAAGAAACCCTACACAAATAACTTGGATATGCGGGAAAAACAGATCTGGAAATCTGAATTTCGTAAATCTCGATGATACATCTGTCGAGGTATTTGTCAATCTTTAATGAACAGTACTTCTTCACTTGATTCTTGGACAGATTTGCATGGCTTCAATACTTGGACTTGAACTCTTGTTCCTTGAAGTATTAAGCACATCCTAGATATATCCAATTACAAGTAAAGTGCGTTTTGTTAAAGGATTAGCCAATTCTAAATGACATATGTTCATAACATGTTCCACATATATCCTAACAATCTCTCCCTTTGGCAATCCATGAAAAAATCACAACAAACAAATGAAATATGAGAGAAGTCATAAATCACTCAACCCATACTCACTTGTTGAATACAATAAAATTTAATCCTAACACAAACTCTTGAAAAACTTTGCAAGAAGAGAGTTCATGGCATGATAGATTTTGACAACCTGTATTTCTAAAACACTTTAAACAAAACTTATCAAGGCATCTTAGTGTGAAACAAAAATAAAAGATTGCATACAATAAATAAAAAACATGTGTATAAAGAGAGAAAAGAAATAACACATGGAGAGATAGGTGAAATGTGATAACAACATCATCAAATATATATATCGAGGATAAATACAATGTTTGCTATCACTAAGTGGTCACAAGACCGATGTACAAAAGATAATGTATCTAAAAAGAAAGGGAAAAGAAAAGATACATAAGTCCTCACTACATCCCTCAAAAATAAAAACACTCCCCCTAACATAAAGGTCCTATGCTAACTCCCCCCTTGAGTACATGACTACTCTCATACCCAAAACTACTCCCCTTTTTTGTCATAAATGACAAAGGGCAAGTCACTGAGAAGCAGTCGTCTCCTCATCACCGGAAGACATAGACATCCTCATCCTCATCATCATCATCATCATCATCATCACCCGAGCGATCATCATCGACCTCATCCTTTGAAGCCTGTGGAGATGGAAAGAAAGAAGCAACAAAGCCACCAAGGCGAGCTTGACGTCGTGCAATACGACCCACATGGGTGGTCACCTGACTTATCTCATTTGTGAGAGTGTCAAGGCGAGCATCCATGCACTGAAGCTGCACCATAATCGCCTCAAGAGTCACACCACCACACGAAGAAGAGGAAGGAGTGGAGGTGGATAGAGTGGAATAGGCTGGAGGAGTCGCCGTCTCGGTCTGTGGCTGTTTCGGTCGAAGTTGGGCCTCACTCCGTCTAACGGATACCGCGCTAATGGCACCTATGATGGTGAAGTGGGGAGACACGGGATAAAAGATAGAAGAATGGCAAATGATCCGCGTGATAGCCGAAGGGAAAATGAGAGGTCACGGTGTCTCTATAGACATCCATGAGAGAAAGAATGAAGTGAGAGGGAAAGTCTATAGTAAGGTCCTCAATGAGGGAAAGCAAAAATCGAGCACGAGGCTCAGTAATAGAGTTATAGTGAGACAAGGGATGGAGAACAAATGTCATCACCATATTAAGGAACCTCGGACCTTTTTTCAAAGCCCGAGCATGAGGTGTTTTGACGATCACCCCATGAAGAAGGTGTCTCACAAAAATGAGATAGAAGATCATCTTTGGACACAGTCCTCAGACTTGGACATCCGGGGTAATCAAGATGCGATACCCTAGGAACATGTAGCACATCGGAGATAAGCTCTAGAGTGACTACTATACATGTACCTAGAACAGAAGTAATAAACCGAGGCACAGAAGAATCAAAACCGTGCATATTGGAGTAAAACTCCTATATGATCACAGAGGGACAACTCACGGGTATCTCACATAGAGATTCCCAACCTCGACTATGAATGACAGTGGGTAGAGTAGTATCGGAGAATTCCGATATGATAACATGACGTTCCGAATGAATGCCACGTTTGGAGAAGTTTTTCGAGAAGTCCTAACAGGCCTTCTCATCACGGAACCTGACAGAAAGAGGAGTAGGCTTAGAAGATGAGGCCCTAGAATGAAGAAGGTTCCGAGACAGAGTAGTTTTGCGCTTGGGTGCCATGCATAGACTATCCGAGAGAGAGAGAGGGAGACAAACAGAAAAGAACCAATCACAAAGAGTACCAAAATAAGAAATGAAAAGGTATGTATGCATGAACAATGCATGAATATGTGACGTGCAAAGAAAATTGTATCATGGGTTCAACCCAATCCAATCCTAATAGCACACAAGTTTCCAACACAAAAACACACATCTAAATGCATGAAACATAGTGAAAATGCAAATGTAATGCAATGCATGAGCATATAACAACATATAAGCAAAAACCAACCCAAAATTTTTACAAAATACTTATCAATTTTCAAAAACCCCAAAAATTTCACAAAAACCCAAAAACCTAGGTCTAAATGTATGAAATGCATGAAGAATGAGAGAAAAAGAGATCATACCAGTGAAGAAAAGATCACACTAGGCTGAAATCCAAGTGGGTTTGAGGTTTAGAGAGGAAAGAGAGTGTTTGGGAGAGAAAAAGAAAGTTTTCTGTCGAGAGAAATCGAAGAGAAGTGAAATAGATTTCGTGTTGGATCTATTTAAAGAAAAGATTAAAAACTAACCAGAGTGTGCTCACTCTGATACCACTTGATAGGCCAAGAATGTATTGACCTATTGTGATGAATTAATTGATTAATTAGCCAAGTTTATTAATTAATCAAATTAACATGCAAAATGCGTAGTAGCACAAAAAAACCACCAATTAACTAAAGTGCAGTGGAAATTAAATTGACACGGTGATTTGCTTACGAATAAGGAAAACCTACACGGTAAAAACCCCACCGTGTGATTTTAAGGTCACCACTCCCGAGAATCCACTATTATCAAAACAAATGGTTACAAGTAAAGGAATCCCAGTACCTTATACCAACCTACAGTTGAACTATTACCCCAATACCCAATTGGACTTGTTTTGTAGTGACAATCTCTCTTTTTCAATGCACGGCTCCCAGTACGTGACTACCAATAGATGCGCGGATCCCAGTATGCAACTTGATCACCAACTTGAGAAAGATGTTGGCTGCAAAGTTCTTCAGTTCATCACATGATGAAGATCATGAAGCTCCTTGATCACAAAACCCTAAGGTGTACAAATACAACAGCTTCTTCAATAGAAAGATGAACTAGGGCAAATTCTATCTCCGATCACAATTTGCATGAACAAAACTTTGCTTCACACTCGTGCAACTGTGCAACTTTTGACGGCTCTTAAAATAATCCTTATGTATGTTTAGGATTGTGAGAAAAGAAGGCCTAAACACATACAAATTGGAGTGAAATCAGCTCTGAAAAACTGAATTTCATAAACCTTGATAGATAGCCATCTATCGAGCTAGTTGTCGAGTCACGAGCTGAAACAGCTTTTAAACCTCGATAGATGCTAGCTGTCGAGCTTTAAAATCCAGCACTTTCTCACTTGTTTCTTAGACAAACTTGCGTGGCTTTAACACTTGAACTTGAAACCTTATTTCTTGAAATATTAAACACATCCTAGATTTACCCAATTACAAGTAAAGTGCGTTTTGTTAAAGGATTAGCCAATTACATAAAATATTGATATATGTTCCTAACATTGAATCACATATGTCCTAACAATTTTCCCCTTTGGCAATCCGTGACAAAACCATAACAAACAAATGAACATATAAAAGAAGTCATAAATCACTCAACTCATACTCACTTGTTGAATACAATAAAATCTATCCTAACACAAACTCTTGAAAAACTTTGCAAGAAGAGAGTTTATGGCAAGTAGACTTTGACAACCTGTATTTCTGAAACACTTTAAGCAAACTCATCAAGGCATCTTAGTGTGAAACAGAAATATAAGATTGTATACAGTATATAAGAAGCATGTGCATAAATAGAGAAAAGAAACAACATATGGAGAGATAGGTGAAATAACATACATCAATATATATAAATCACATATAAGTACAATGTATGTCAAATGGTCATAAGACCAATGTACAAGAGATAATGTATCTAAAATAGAAAGAAAAGAAAAGATACAAAAATCCTCACTACATCCCTCGTAGTAGACACTCCCCCTATCACAAAATCTCCTATACTATCCCTCCCCCTATGAGTATGACTACTTTCATCTCAAAACTACTCCCCCTTTTTGTCACGAGTGACAAAGGGCAAGTACATCAAGTAGACATCTTATCATCACTAGGCGAGCTAGCACTATCATCCTCTTCAGCATCCTCACTGTCGGAGCCATCGTCACTCTCATCCTTAGACGCCGATGGAGATGGAGAAGAAGCGACAGTGAAACCACCCATGACAGCCTGTTGTTGTGCGATACGACCAACACGGGTGTTCACCTGACACAACTCATTACTGAGAGTGTCAAGGCAAGCATCCATGTGCACAAGCTGTGCCATAATGGCCTCAAGTGTCACTCCACCCGCAAAAGACGAAGGAGCGGAGGTGGAAGGAGCTGTAGAAGCTGGAGGAGTAGCTGTTTCTGTTCGTGGCTGCCTCGGTCGAAGCTAAGCCTCACTCTATTTGACTATAGCCCTATCTATGGCACCCATGACCGAGAAATGAGGAGATGCGGGAAAAGAGACAAAAAATGGCGAAGGATTCGCGTGATAGCCAAGGAAAAAATAAGCATATCACGGGTCGCCGTATCCCTATAGACATCTATAAGGGATAGAATAAAGTGAGAAGGGCAGTCGATAGAGATATCCTCTAAGAGGGATAACAAAAATCGAGCACAAGGCTCTGTGATAGTGCTATAGTGAGACAATGGATGAAGAATGAATGTCATCACCATGTTAAGGAACCTCAGACCTTTTGCAAAGCCCGAGCAAGGGGTGTTTTGACGATCACCCTAAGAAGAAGGTGTCTCACAAAAGAGAGACGAGAGTTCGTCTTTGGACATTGTCCTCAGATGCTTATAGCCAAGGTAGTCAGGATGCGCTACCCTAGGACCATGTAGTACCTCGAAGACAATCTCTAGAGTAACTACGATGCGCGTACCTTGAACGCAAGAGAAGAAATGAGGTACAGAAATGTCGATTCCGTGCATATTGGAGTAAAACTCCTGTATGATCACAGAAGGGCACGTGACCGGGATGCCACACAGTGACTCCCAACCCCTACTGTAGATGACAGTGGGTAGGTCAGTGTTAGAAAAATCTGTTAGAATGACTTGGCGTTCCGAATGAATGCCTCGTCATGAAAAGTTCTTCGAGAAGTTTGATTAGGCCTTTTCATCATGGAACTTGACATGAGATGGAGTGGGGTCAGAAGGAGAAGAAGAAGATGCCCCGGAACGAAGAGGGTTCTGGGATGGAATGGATTTGTGTTTAGGTGCCATAGAGCAAACTAACGCAAGAAAGAAAGAGAGAGAGAGAGGGAGAGAGAGACAATCGGAAAAGCACCAACAACATAATATAGAAGAATATAAAAGATTGAAGGTACATATGCATGAACATGTGACATGCAAACTTAAAATACATCATGGGCTTAGCCCAATCCAAACCTACCAGCACACAACATAGCAACAAAGTAAACACACATCTGAAATGCATGAAACATTGTCATAATGCAAATGTGATGCAATGCATGATCATTTAGGATCAAATATACAAAACTCATCCCAAAAATTTAATAAAAAATTCATTGATTTTGAAAAACCTCAAAAATTTCCAAAAACCCCAAAAGTTAGGTCAGAAATGCATGAAATGTATGATAAGATGATGAAAAGAGGATCATACCTGTGAAATATGCAAGATCAAAACCAACGAAGGAGTGGAGAAAAGATTTGGAGTGATTTAGAGGTGATTTGGGAGGTGAAGAGGCAGAATGGATCAAGAGAGATTGAGAAAAGTGAATGAGAAATCGCAAGGATCGCTTATATAGAAACTTCGTAAACCTCGATGGCTCGAGAGCTATCGAGATTTAAAATGCGCCTTTTAGCTATCGAGGAGCTGTCCAGAGGTTTCCTCAGCAATGAAGCTCGATGGATCGAGGAAGTTGTCGAGCAGTTATCAAGAGGTCAGAAAGTTTCTCGATGGATCGAAGTAGCTATCGAGAGCTATCGAAAATGCGATAAAAAGAAGTTAAAGGGTCTCGATAGATAGCCTAGCTATCGAGAGGTATTGAGAAGCTATCGAGATTGCTTAAAAACAGTTTTTCAAAGAAGAGAAAAACACAGATATGAATGCAATCAAGCATGCTACTCACCCAAAGATCCAAACAACATTTTAAACTTTCAAAATCATCACTTAATCTAGAAAAATGTTAAGAACATAGATCCAAAACACACACACACACACACTAAACAAGTCTAAACAATTTTATCTTTCAAAAACAAGTCAAGACAGTTTAGTGAGCATACATTAATACATGTATTCCTTGTGATGGCCAAATCACATTGTACCTGCACATGTATCAAAAGTAGCAAAGAATATTGCGTGTTGTGTGTGAAAAATATTGCAAGATTACATAAATGTCTACATGTTATGACGATTTGAGATATGCGAAAATCACTTTAACTCACACACAATCATAACTGTTTGATGGGGACTATCACTTTTGAGGTACATCCTATAACTCCCACATCTCCTAGTTACACGTTTGCAATCATATATAAAGCATTTTGATTCTTTTTGTTTTTCATTTTTCTTTGCATATTTTTCTTTTAAGCAAACCATGCATGGGCATATAAGAGATAGAAAAGAAATATCCAATGATGTTAAGCATTTGATATTCCACTTTTGCTATGCCAAAGCATACAAATGTCATTTCATGATTGGTAGGCAACAGTGGTGAGATGGTTATTTATGCTTTTCTCTTAAGATTTTCTAGTCATTCTCGTCAAAAAGAGTGATACGAGTGTTAAGTACAAGAGATTACTTAATCTTACTCATCACAAATACGAACCACAAAGCTCACTCGCTTAGTTGTACATAGAGATGCTCATTTAAGCTACAAAAGATACAAAGTTTAGAAAACTTTGTTTCATTGGTCATCCAAGGTACACAAGTACCAATGTACACAAACACACACTGTTTTTGTATTTTTCTGATTTTTTTCAATTTTTTATTTATTTTTAATTGAAAAACAAAATAAACCAAAATTGAAAAGAAAACAGACAAAAACAAGTTAAACAAAGCAAAGTATAAAAATAGACTGACTCAAAACAGTAAAGCAAAACACATAAGTAATGCCCAAAAAAAAAAAAAAAAAAAAAAAAAAAAAAACAAGCAGGGGAGAGAGAAAAAAAGAGACAGAGTCACTTGGAGCCATTTTCCTTTCACACCTTGGAAGAACCTTTCCGTTTAGCAAACCCTTGATCTGGCGGTGAGGGGAAAGAATTTAGACCGTTCAAGTCTGAAAGGAACATAAGGGCTTTAAGAAGATCTCCAAGAGGAGCAAAAGAGGATGGAAACTGATTCTGGTTTCCCGACGCGACCATGTTGTTGCTCTGTTGAGTGGCTAACCACTTATAGTAATTAGGTCGAATATATCCAGTTGCGCCACAGTGATGACAGAAATGCTGCTTTTTCTGTTTGGGCTTTTGAGTATTTCCCTTCTTAGCCCTAGAGTTCTTAATCTCTTTTTTATCAAGCTTAGGGGGTGCTCCTAAGATAGATTTACCCTTGTCTACATTCGCACTAGCTAATTCATTCTTAACATCATTGTTCTCAGTTTCAACATTATTAGTGAGAGGAACAAAAACAGTAGTACTAGTAGAAGCTATACTAGGAGAAGAGAAATCATACCTTAAACCGGTTCAATCGAAAGCAAATTTCTGAAGATTAAGCATCTCATCAAGCTTCGCATTGGAAGTCCTCTCCAACTGAGCTCTGACTTGGAACAATTCTGCTTCAAGCTTTTTGGTCTTCTCAGCCAAAAAGTTATTCTCAAATCTCAGTGCTCCAATGGTCTGATTTGCTTCATCAAACTTTGTGGAAAGCTCTTCTCGATCAAGCTCCACATCACTGAGCTTCTTGGTGGCCAGCCTGTACAGTTTCTCATGCTTCTCAGAGACCTTGTACAATTTCTCATAGGCGGTATGGATATCATCTTGATCATCCATTTTCTTGAACTTAGAGTCCACCAAGTCCTCTTCTTCATCCACATCTTCAACAATCCCCTTAGTAGGATTTACAGTGGCAGCGAAGACATTTAGAATTCTATCATCCTCACTATCAGAATCATCCTCAGGCTCAGTGTCACTCAACATAGTAGCAAGTGCCTTGCTCTTCCCAATAGTCTTGAGATACGTAGGGCACTCTTGTTTCATATGACTGAAACCCTAACACCCGAAGCCTTTTGGTCCTAAGGGAATAGTGTACTGACCGCCATCCCTAGCATCTTTCTTCCCTTTGTCTTGACTTTTGAATTGTGAGGAACTGGATTGCCTACGGTCCTTGTCGAAGCCTTTCCCATTGGCATTCTTCATGAACTTCTTGAATTGCCTTGTAATATAGGACTTCATTTTAGAATCTTCATCGTCTGAACACTCATCAGTATCACTGCTCTTGGCCTTCAATGCCATGCTCTTGCTCTTGCTTGATTTCCTGATCCTTGTTAAACCCAACTCATAGGTCTGTAGATTGCCAACCAACTTTGTCAAAGGAATTTTGTCAATATCCTTCGATTCCTCAATCGCGGTGATCTTGGCATGAAATCTCTCGAGTAGAGATCTAAGCACCTTTCTAACAATCTTGGGTTCAGGAATGGTTTCTCCAATATTAAAGGTCGAGTTCACTATGTCCTTTAGCTTGGCATAAAACTCATCGAATGACTCATCCTCCTTCATCTTAATCTCTTCAAAGCTCATGGTAAGCCTTTGAAGCTTTGAATCCTTGACAGCCTTGGTTCCTTCATAAGTTGTCTGGAGAATGGTCCATGCTTCCTTAGCAATGTTAGGACATATGTGGTTCACATGTTAAGAACATATGTCATGATTTTATGTAATTGGCTAATTCTTTGACAAAATGCACTTTACTTGTAATTGGGTAGTTCTAGGATGTGTTCAAATACTTCAAGAAACAAAGTTTCAAGATTAAGTTTTGAAGTCATCAAGTCTGTCCAAGAAACAAGCTGAGAAGTGCAAATTCATTAAATCTCGACAGCTGTCTCGACAGCTGCATCTATCGAGGTTTAAGGAAGTTGTTTAGCCCGTGGCTTGACACCTGCTCGACAGCTTATCTGTCGAGATTTAAGAAATTCAGAATTCTGATATGATTTCTTGGAATTCGTGATTATGTGTTTAGGTCTTCTTTTCTTCTAACCCTAAACATATAAAAGGATTATTTTAAGAGCTGTCAAGTAGTTCATAAGTTGCACAAGCATTGAGCAAACTCTGTTCAAGCAAATTGTGACCGGAGACGAAGTTCTTGCCCTAGTTTATCTCTTTCTCTTGAAGAAGTTGCTGTGTATGTGCACCGTAGGGTTTTGTAACCAAACATCTTCTTGATCTTCATCGTGTGGATAAACTGAAGAACTTTGCAGCCAACAACCTTCTTAGTTGGTGATTGAAGTCGCGTATTGGGATCCGCGCAATTGGTTAGTCACATACTTGGGAGCCATGCATTGAAAGGGGAACTGTCACTACAGAACAAGTCCAATTGGGTATTGGGGTAAGGGTTCAACTGTAGGTTGGTAAGGTACTTGGGATTCCTTTACTTGTAACCACTTGTTGTGATAATAATGGAGTTTCAGGAGTGGTGACCTGAAAATCACTCGATGGGGTTTTTGCCGTTAGGTTTTTCCCATTCGTAAACAAATCACCATGTCATTTATTTTCCACTGCATATTTAGTTTATTGGTGATTTGTTTGTGCTACCACGCACTTTTACATGTTAATTTGATTAATTAATAACTTGGCTAATTAATCAATTATTTTAATCACAAGGGGTCAATTCGTTTTTGGCCTATCAAGTAGTTTCAGTAAAGGATATTTTCTTGAACTCCTCATTTGTGACTGCTCTGAATAGAGCATTCAATGCTCTGCTGTTGAAGTTTGCCGCCTTAATCTTAGCATCATCCTGGTTGGCCGACGCTTCCGTAGGCTTAGTCTAACCTATCTCCACAGCTTGCCACACCTTTTCATCTAATGACTGCAAGAAAGCTCTTATGCGTACTTTCCAGTATGCATAGTTAGTGCCATTAAATAAAGAAGGTATAATAAGAGACTGTCCTCTATCCATGATAAACAGGGGTCAATGGTTTACACAGCAAAAATTAAAAACTAATTAGAGTGTGCTCGCTCTGATACCATTTGATAGGCCAAGAATGTATTGACCCCTTGTGATGAATTAATTGATTAATTAGACAAGTTTATTAATTAATCAAATTAACATGCAAAATGCGTGATAGCATAAACAAATCACCAATTAACTAAAGTGCAGCAGAAATTAAATTGACACGGTGATTTGTTTAAGAATGGGGAAAACCTACACGGCAAAAACCTCACTGGGTGATTTTAAGGTCACCACTCCCGAGAATCCATTATTATCAAAACAAGCGGTTACAAGTAAAGGAATCCCAGTACCTTATACCAACCTACAGTTGAACCTTTACCCCAATACCCAATTGGACTTATTCTGTAGTGACAATCTCTCATTTTCAATGCATGGCTCCTAGTACGTGATTAACCAATAGATGCACGGATCCCAGTACGCGATTTGATCACCAACTTGAGAAAGATGTTGGCTGCAAAATTCTTCAATTCATCACACGATAAAGATCACAAAGCTCCTTGGTCACAAAATCCTAAGGTGTACAAACACAGCAACTTCTTCAATAGAAAGATGAACTAAGGCAAATTCTGTCTCCAGTCACAATTTGTATGAACAAAACTTTGCTTCACACTCGTGCAACTGTGTAACTTTTGACGGCCCTTAAAATAATCCTTATATATGTCTAGGGTTGTGAGAAATGAAGGCCTAAACACGTACTCATGGATTGGAGTGAAATTAGCTCTGAAAAACTGAATTTCATAAATCTCGATAAATAGCCATCTATCGAGCTAGCTGTTGAGCCACGGGCTGAAACAGCTTTTAAACCTCAATAGATGCTAGCTGTTGAACTTTAAAATCTAGCACTTTCTCACTTGTTTCTTGGACAGACTTGCATGGCTTTAACACTTGAACTTGAAACCTTGTTCCTTAAAGTATTAAACACATCCTAGATCTACCCAATTACAAGTAAAGTGCATTTTGTCAAAAGATTAGCCAATTACATAAAATATTGATGTATATTCCTAACATTGAATCACATATGTCGTAAAATCGAGGATCTATTGAGATTTTGTCGAGCACTAATTCTCGATAGATGAATCTGTCGAGATGTTGTCGATAATCTGTTGATGGCAAATTGCCTTGATGGATCGAGAAGCTATCGAGAATCTATCGACCAGATAGAAACTTTCTTGATGGATCGAGAATCTGTCGAGAAGCTATCGAGACAAATTCCAGAAAGTTTCGATGGATCGAAGATGCGTTAAGATTTATCGAGAAAAAGAAGTCCATGGGTCTCAATAGATAGTTATCTGTCGAGATCTATCGAGAAGCTATCGAGCTTGATAAAAATAGTTTTTCAAAGAGAAGAAAAACACAGAAATGAATGCAATCAAGCAAACTACTCAACCAAAGATCCAATCAACATATTAAGCGCTCAAAAACATCTCTCAACAAGAAAAATGTAAAGCATTTAGGATCCAAACACACACATACACTAAACAAGTCTAACAAATTTTATATTTCAAAAACAAGTCAAGACAGTTTAGTGAGCATACATTAACACATGTATTCCTTGTGATGGCCAAATCATGTTAGGACATATGTGTTTCACATGTTAAGAACATATGTCATGATTTTATGTAATTGGCTTATCCTTTGACAAAACGCACTTTACTTGTACTTGGGTAGATTTAGGATGTGTTTAAATACTTCAAGAAACCATGTTTCAAGATCAAGTGTTGAAGCCTTCAAGTCTATCCAAGAAAACAAGCTGAAAGTGCAAAATTACTAAAGCTCGACAGCTAGCTTGACAGCTAGCATGTGTCGAGGTTTAGAGAAGCTGTTCAGCCCTTGTGCTCGACAGCTGCTCGACACCTCCTATCTGTCGAGGTTTAAGAATTTCAGAATTCTAATATGATTTTCTTGGGATCCGTGAATGTGTCTTTGGGCTTTCTTTTCTCCTAACCCTAGACATATAAAAGGATTGTTTTAAGGGCCGTCAAAGAGTTCACAAGTTTCACAAGTATTGAGCAAACTCTGTTCAAGCAAATTGTGACCGGAGACGAAGTTCTTGCCCTAGTTCATCTCTTTCTCTTGAAGAAGTTGCTGTGTATGTGCACCGTAGGGTTTTGTGACCAAGCATCTTCTTGATCTTCATCGTGTGGATGAACTGAAGAACTTTGCAGCCAACAACCTTCTTAGTTGGTGATTGAAGTCGCGTACTGGGATCCGCGTAATTGGTTAGTCACGTACTTGGGAGCCGTGCATCGAAAGGGGGACTGTCACTACAGAACAAGTCCAATTGAGTATTGGGGTAAGGGAAAGGAATGAAATAGAATGGAATGTATTTAAGCGAGGGAAAGGAATAGAAAAGAAAGGAATGGAATTGAATTAAATAACCCTGTTTAGATGTTTTAAAATAAAGGAATGGAAAGAAATGCAAATGAATGGAATGTAAGTAATCTTATTTGAGAGTAACATAAAGGGAAAAGAATGGAATCATTTTATGAGAATATTACTATTAGATCTCTATTTTAAAACAAATGGTTGAATATATAGGGGTATTTTGGAAGTTTAGTAAAAAAATTCATTAAATCTAATTACATTCCCTCCAATTTCTCACAGTTTCAAGAGGAATGAAAATTTGAAATTTTAAGGGAATAAAGAGGAATGAGTGTTCTCTTCTACCCATTCCATTCCCTCTCACTTAAACTTCCAAACAAAGGAATAGATTTTCCATTCACTCCATTAAAACTCCCAAACACAGATATGAAAGAATATTCTAAAATTATTCTCTTTATTCCTTTCTATTCAATTTCATTCCCTCCTCCCAAACGAAGGCTTAGGAAAAAGAGAGGGAATACAATATTATATTTTTTTTCAATATGAAATTAGAGTTCATTGATAACATTTGAACGAATACAAATCTTCTGCACCACATTTTGTGTTCCAATTTATGTTCCACTAATCACAACTTGTCATGTGTTTATTTTTTTCCATTTTAAATTTTGGCTATTTTATAAGGAAAATTAAACAAATACATTGCAAGTTATGATTAGTGGAGCATAAAGTAAAACACAAAAAAATGGTATTGAGGATTTGTATCCCATTTGAACATGCTGAGTACTCCATAGCAATTGTACAAATATTCAATGATAGCTGGTACAGAAAACATGTATGGACCAGCTAGAATTAATTCGCGGTAGACATGTATGGATCAGCTATCAATTCCAAATTTCGCTTCTTTCATATATTTCATAGACCAGTTTTAACTTTTAAGCATCTTATTTTGCAATAATTTTCACCATAATGAAAGGAGGGAAAGCAAAAGAAGAAATAAATAAAATAGAAGTAACGGATTCATTCAAAGAAAGCAAAAGAATGACTGACTTATATAATTAACATACCCAATCAATGCCCAAATCGACCACTTTCTCCTCAAGAGCCTCCAATTTCTTGACATTGAACTTGTTAAGCAGAGTAAAAGTACAGGTGGTACACATGGGTTTCACCTCCAGATCATCCATCACCATGTATGTAACTACTCCTTTCACATACCCCCCGTTAGTGCTTGGTGGGTCTACAAAATTTATCTCGCTGTTCATAACTTTACTGCACGAAGGACAGGTTGCGTTGAAGTCATAAGCCACATATAGGTCACATTTGCTTGTATCTCTAGCACACCTATACAATTTCCTGGATTTTGCAGATAATGCAAAGCCTGGCGATTTGAGTGGGACTGCAGAACCACCACCAGAGATGTGTAGTTTGGGTTTCAGGAGAGTCTCTTTGTTCACGTTTGGTTGAAGGTAAACAGTACTTAAGTTGTCAATGCTGTGGTAAATGTTTCCGAAGCTGCCCACCATTCCTTTCTTTTCGAAAAGCGGAATGAAAGTCCCGAGCGGCAGTGCCAGAATGCTAAGGAGGAAGTCGATGAATTCCTTGCCCGCTTCTGCGAAAAGCACTCTTTCTCTTTGTGTCTATCAGAAGTTTCAAACTCACATAATTAGTTTCTTCCATGGACTCACTGTCTAGCTCTTTTTTTAATTTTTTACAAGTTTTTTTTGGGGCAAACGATATTTATACGTGCAGTACTGGACATCTTATATACGTGTAACATGTTGCTTGGCGAACACAGATTGAGGAATTGAAAAAGTTCTGATTTGCTTTTCTTTCTTTACGAGAAGAATTTAGTAAAGAGCGCCTGTGGACAGCCACAACATTCATCGATCGTTTTATGACTTCTACGTTTGAATTGCGAACAAAAATTCTAATACCACGTAAAGAATAATCACAATTTTTGTTTTAATTATTCAGCACGTGCATGTGCCTTTTTATAAACTTGTTTTTTTGTGAAACCTTCTTATTTCCTTCGTCTTATTAGTCACAATTTTTATTACTCTCTCACATGATTGATTGTAATCGGTGGAGAAAAAGTAAAAAATTTAGTGATAAACAATCAATCACAGTTCGCTACATATAAGAGTTTTGGGACAAAAGTTGTGAAATTTTTGTAATCGAAGAAGAACTCTATAGATAATACTTATCTCCAAAATGTACAAAAAAATAACAATATTTGGTAATTTATTGCAAAATTTTTTACATGTCTCTCTCTCTCTCTCTCTCTCTCTCTCTCTCTCTCTGCTTAGTTGTTTGGCACTCTCTCTCGCTTGAGTTTGGTTGCAATTTTTTTTCTTTTGTTGCTTGTGTGTATAAAATAATATTAATTTAATATGTTAAAATGTAAATAAAAAAATTAGATGTAAAACGTGTTGTGAAAATGGCTATAGTTCAACCAATCTTTGAAGCCCGTGGAGGAGAAGTTAGGAAACATCAACAAAGTACATATGCTTCAAGATGATAACAGTTGAATCTTGCTTAAATTCAAAAGGAAAATTCTAAAAATTCACCAAAAAATAAAAGCAAGAACAATCTCTAAAAATATTATTGATCAAAAATTGAATTTCCTAAGAGGATATAATATGTTTAAACATAAGACTGTTACAAGACTAGTTTAACACCATAACTTGAAAATTGTTAGTAAATAAGGGTAATATATTTTATTGTTCCAAATAAATTAGTTTTAATTTGCATTGATTAGATTGGTTTGAAACTTTGAATTCGGATAAGTTCTATTTATAGATTATAGGAATTTTATTATGTATTTGTATTTATTTTGAAAAAATTTGGTCCATATCATGGACACTTGTAGTCTCTCAATGGAAAATCCTTTCAATTCGGCCACTAATTAATGAGAGGTTTACGCGTAGTAATGACTTCCAGCAAATTGAGTCTATATATTTCTTGCCGGCGCCAAGAAGTGGAAGGATAAAGGAAAATAAGGATCGTAAGGTAACTTTTAGTCCCTAATACTAGTAATTTTTAGCTTGCCAATCTGCATCGTAAAAAGTAACTTTTTTAAAGCCCTATATATATATATATGTGTGTATGAAGTTCCCTAATCTAAGTATATATGCATGTGAAGCTTCCTTCTGAAAACTTGAACCTTAACCCTTACCCCTCACACTCTATAAGTATTTATACTTATGAAATGACCATCGCACCAAGGGTGTGCAATGGTTTATATTTTTTTTAGAAGAGGAGAAGATTTATCATATAATATAACATTAATTGAGTATTTATTAAACATTAGCTTATACCCTTTTTTGGGATAAAATTGAAGAGCCAACATCACCGCTAAAACAAACTTTAATCAACATTTTATTTTATATTTAAAATATGATGATGCAGTGAGATTCAACCCATTTATTCTAGTACATTGAAATAACCAAAACTTCAAAAGCTTTGATTTAAACTGAGGGATTACAACAACATCAGGAGGAAGACATCTAAAAGTACTCTTCGACTGCATAGAGGCCTTGAACAATTTTACACCCTAACAATAAACTAGATAAGAGAGCCAAATAGTTATTTAGCGCAATGAAAAAAGAGAACTTTCACAATATTGGATTCGTATAGCTACAATTAATTAAGGGAAGAGTTAATGGATTTTTAAAAACTTTTTATAAGAAAAAAAAAAAAAATCACTTCTTTAACAACTTTTTATATTTTCGATAAAAATAGTATTAAAAGTTTTTTAAAATGATCTATTACAAATGCCCTAAAAGCATAACAGGATCCACTAATTATTAATACCCTAGTTTATCGAGCTTATTTTGCAACAATTTTCCTCATAATGTAACTAGAGCAGAAAATAAAAAGAAGAAACAAATATAAGTCATGCACATGCAGAAACTAAAGAAAGACTGACATACCACATTGCCCAAATCGACCACTTTCCTTTTCTCCTCGATAGCCCCAACTTCGTTGACACCAATCTGGTTAAGTAGAGTCATCATCGAAAATTTGGACTGGGATTTCACCTCCAGGTCATCCATCACTATGTATGTAGCCCCTTCGACTCCAACATTGGATGGGAGTTCAAGATTCAGGTCGAAGAACATAGCATTCTTACACAAAGGACAGGGATCGCCACAGACATCGATCCGACATGTAATCATGACTTTTACACTTATAGAATTTCCTGTATTTTGATGATTGAATGTTTGGCAATTGGAGAGGAAATCCAGTACTACTAGAGAAGTACACTTTTGGCCTCAGAAGAGACTCCTGCACTTTTGGTTTAAGGTCAGTCATACTTAAAACTGTTAACGCTGTTGTAAATGTTTCCCAAGCTGCCAACCATTTCTTGTTTGAGAAGCGGAATGAAAATTCCAACTGGAAGAATGAGAATGTTGAAGAGGAAGTCGATGAATTCCTTGCCTAGCTACTTCAGCGAAGAGCACTCGGTTACTCTTTTCGTCTATAAATAGCTTCAAGCTAACCTTAGTGTCAGCCATGTTTGGTATGTGAATGATTATAGGACTTGGAATGGATTCTCTATGTCAAGTAGCTTCTTTGCCTTGGCTGTTAGCTTTATATGTGGAATTCACTCTGGGATTCTTTAGATACCCTTTTCATTGGTACTCGTCATTCATGTACCATTGAAAGTTCAAATAATGTGTAAAACACCTATGAATGTTTAAACCCCCAATTTACAAATTACCAATACAAGCTTATTATCAAACAATGTATGTGCGAAATATGAAAATAAACTAAAGCAGAATTGGTAAAACAATCTAAACTGAAATTAATCATAACAACAGCAGTAATTAAAAGGCAAAGATTAAGGGAAGAGAGATGCAAATACAAAGACAACACAGCAATGTGTTTTCGAAGAGGAAATTGAAGTCCTCGGCATAAAACCTCTCTGCTGCCCTTAAAGCGGTCAATAATCCACTAGAGAATAAAGTTGGGATACATGAATAGCAGAAGACCCTCCAAGCCTAATCTACCCAGTGCACTTAAGCCCTCCAAGTTTCTTGCTCCAACAGGGTTACGCCGAACCTTGTCTTCTCTAACTTACCGGATCCCGCAATCGCCCATTACATCAACCAAAATGAATTGGTCCCTTCTGAACTGCTTTCCAAGCACCAAATAACCTCCTCACAGATATGGGTATGGTGAGATAAAGATTTGGCTAATGTACCTCTCAAGGATGTATCAATGGAGACGGTGAGAGTAGAGGAATTTGGAGAATCAAAGGATAAAGATTGTGGATGAGTCAATCTTGTTTTTCTTTAGGGTTTCTCTCTCAAAATTCTCTCTGGAGGCTCTCTACATTTTGTGGGCATAAGGGTATTTATAGTAGGGTGTGTATGGAATACAAAGAGTCAATTACAACCAAACAGGGTGTTCTAGCGACTCGAGCTTGCGACTGGAACGAGTCACGAGCTAACTGCCTGGCTAGCCTGGAAATTTTGTCCTATAGTACAACAGTTGGCGTGACCCTTCAGCTCCCTTGCATGCTTCACACATGTGCCTCCTTTGGCGACTCGCCAGTCGCGAGATCTAGTCGCGAGGCCCTTCTTGAGTGCACACTCTTGAGCTTTTCTTCGCACTCTCTCATACACTATCCTTACATGATTCCCACCTAAATACAAGGTTTCTAAATGCTGAATTACAAGCAAATTTGGCACGGAATAAAGTCAACTAATGATTGAATAAATTCAACCTTACAACTGTGTACACTTAGGAATTGGAATCGGTAAATTAATCATTTGTTGCATGCATGGGACGATGGGAGATGGAACTCTTGACTTTCTCAATTGAAAATCCTTTCAATTTTCACTAAAATTTGATGAGAGAGTTATGAGTAGCAATAACTTCAAGCAATTGAGAAGCCAATTGGAGTTAAAGCACAATCATTTTGGACTGCATTCATTCCATTTTGGTTTTATTCGGTCCATTTTGTCCACTTTGGTCCTATTCAGTCCATTTAGTCTTATTATGTCCACTACAGACCTATTTGGTCCAATTTGGTCCACATTGGTCATATTTCGTCCATTTTGTCCACTTTGGTCGTATTCGGTCTAATTTGGTCTTATTCAATTTCATTTAGTTCTATTCAGTCAAATTTGGTCCTATTCAGTTCCATTTGGTTCTTTTTGGTCTGCTTTGGTCCCATTCAGTACATTCTGTCCAATTTGGTCTTATTCAATCCACATTGGTTTTATTTAGTCCATTCTGTCCACTTCAGTCCTATTCAATCCATTCTGTCTACTTTGGTTCTATTCGATCCACATTGGTTCTATTCAATCCATTCTGTCCACTTCAGTCCAATTTGGTTTTATTCAGTCCAATTTAGTTCAGTTTGGTCCATTCGGTCCTATTTAGTTCTGTTTGGTCCATTTGGTTTTATTTGGTCCACTTTAGTCCATTTGTGTTCATTTCGATCAATTTGGTTCATTTCAGTCCATTTTTGTGCACTTACATAATGGAAAAAGTTAGATTTAGATTGAGAGCACCTACTCCAAATATAAACTTATTAAAAAAAAAAAAGGATCTTAATCTCATAATATCTAAAATATTAAGCATAACATTTATTGTTACTACGCCCCTGTTGAACCACATTAACGTAGCATCTCAGTCTACTTCGGTTTGACTAAATTTAAATGAAGGTCTTTCTAAACATGTAGAATATAAATACACAAATGTACTTTAGGGCAATTTACTCATTTTATTTAATGTAATTACTTTAAAATGAATTACATGAGGTTGATTATACCTTCAAGCTATATATATATTGTGGGGTGTTCGAGGACCGAAAAGGAAAAGAAGCATGACATTCCTCACCAAACCATTTGTAAAGTGCCTCAAATCCAAGGAGGTGGTCTACTCGAATAGAGGATGGTAAAGAGGCATTAGGTCTTACGAGCGCCCGAGGAGGAGATGTAACACTCTGAGGGAGGAACAGTGGAACTATAGGAAGTTACTTGAAAGGGTATACCTACCACCCTCGCATTGAATGCTTTATAGCAAACTTATCCGTTGCATTAATGAAGAGGTGACACCTGAACAGTGTTTTCATAGCTAGCAACCCCTTCTATCACCTTCAACAAAGCCTTGATGGGACAAGTATCAGAGTGAGAGTTTTGGGACGTAAACGTGGAAGGTCATGATGCAAAGAAGTAGGATATATAAAAAGAAAGGAGATCTGAAAGAAAGGGACTTTTTGGAAAAAATACAAGAAGAAAGAGGAAAGAACAGTGTACAAATTTAGAAAACCTAAGAAAGATTTATACAAGAACGCATCCTCAAGAAAGACCGAGGATAGCTTTTTTACTTATTTGACTCTTGTTCCTCCTTAATTGTGACCTACATCATTAGCCTGAAACTTAACGTACAACTGTATTGTGATTATCTTCCCATCTCAACATTAAAATAATTCTATTGTTTGGGCTTGGGTTGAAGTGCAAGGCATCATTAATCTAAGTGGGCTTGGGCTTCCAACTTCAGTCTTTACATATATATATATAGAATAAGAAAAATACGTACAAAGACTTCTCAATAAAAAAGAAATCTACAACCAAAAGATTTCTCAAATGGAAAAAATTACTTTATACATACATACACACATACATATATAAAAGTTGAAGATGAGTGACCCTTGTTTTTTTAATTTAAATCAAAATGATATTCTTTTGGTGTTATTCTTTTTAATATGCATGCTCAACAATAAACATGTCTGCTTAGTTTAGAATCAATACGATGTTTCTTAATTCTTTTGGTGTTATTCTTTTTTACTAGCAATGTATGCCATGGTTGTTTTTAGGTATTGTTGGTATGTTATCAACTTCAGCTAAAGTGTTTATTAATCAACACAATCCATTTATTATTCTTGGGAAGTATTTTAGTTGTAGGACTGGCCAAAAAATATGATTATATGAATAATTCATGGACTACTTGATTTGTTGTGTCATATTTTGATTATGTGGTTGAATGTACAATGTGCTTAGTACAATATATTTAACTTCCAGTTGAATGATAGATTTTTTTTTTTTTTTTTTTTTTTTTTTTTTTTTTTTTTTTGAGGAACAAACACACACACAAAGAAGAGGAAAATGAGTTCTAAATTTGAGAGTAAATTGAGGGTTTTGATTAGTTTAGAGTAGGAATTTTCAAAATGTTTTGAATGTAGACAACCAAGGATTGCCTTTGGGATATAGTTGCAAGAACATATCAAGGATACATTATTAACATAAAAATAATTACAATGAAAAATCAATTAAAAATTAACAAATCCTTAATAATAATGCTCGAGAAATGTAACCAAATGATAAAAATAAAAAGTAATTACAAAGAAAAACCAACTAAAGATTACCAAATCCTTCTGATAAAAGTTACCCTCTCATAGTGTGAGAGGGTTATATGTAGGATAGTTTAATTTAGATAAAACTTTTTTTTTTTTTTTTTTTTTTGAGAAACTAATTTAGATAAAACTTGATTTTGTTGAGACCTTTGGGCCGGGAAGGGATATAGGATGTTACAGAATACTAAAGTTGTTGTGTGTTTTATTTTATTTTTGAAAAACTAGTATCTAATTTTATAGTTTTTTTTTTATTCAATCTTTAATTACATACTATTTAATGATATATAATGCTCAGTGTATAAATAATAGAATGTTAAGAAAGAAAGTATTTTAAGAAATTTGATTAAAATTGTTAACGTGTATAGTGTTGTGGGCTTTAGGCCCACCTAGATTACTTGTATAGCATATATACTTGTACTACACTCTTACTTGTACTGCACACATTTGCCTCCTATATAAAGGCATCATGTATATTTTTTTTCTATGAAATACAATACTATTGAATTCAGTATTTCTAACATGGTATTAATGCCACTACTCTTACCTTTCTCTTAGCAGTCTTGTCTCTCTTGGTGTTACTTCACTCGTATTGCTTCCGCCGTCACAACAACTGCTGCAGCCACTCACCGTTGAACCTCTAACATCTCTCAGCCGTTGTCCTTGGGTTCCGGGCCTGCAGTCGCCGTCGTTGAGGAGTCCCGCACAACACAGATCACTGCACTTATCGTCTTCGTCGTGTATCTTGATCCAATAATTTTTCTACAGGTACCACAGTGATTGCCTCGCCCCGATCTACTCAATTATGGAAGTCTCGCAGTCATCGGAGCTCGCGTGTGCCTTCACACGCTGCCCAAAGAAGCTGCGCCACCGTCACGCGCCAGCCTCTGTTCCTACTAATGTCATCAGTGACGTTATTATTGCCACGTCAGCCCTAGCTGACGTCATCATTGCCATGTCATCGTCCATTCATCTGCTAATGTCACCTGCCACGTCAGTTGACGTCATCATTGCTGATCGTTGACCAGAGTTAACCTGACCGTTGACCAGCGTTGACTTTGATCGTTAACCTGCGCTGACTTTAATTGTTGACTTTTATCTATAGTTGACTTTCGCGTAGTTTTCATTTTTGCAGTCTGTTTTTGCATATTGTGTCTCTAAATGGATAAAAATGATATTTTTCTTCCTCGCCCCATCAATACTATATTGGATGGGAATAAGAATTACTTATGTTGGTCTCAAGCTATGTGCAGTTTTCTTAAGGGTCGCATGCTCTGGCAATAATGTACTGTTTCAATCACTATTCCTATCAAGGTGGCAAGTGAAGAAGATGCTGCCTTCCTCAGTCAAATGATTGAATGGGATAGTCATAATCACATAATCCTCACATGGATTCGGAACACTTCCATTTCCTCCATCTCCAATCTGTTGGGCAGCTTTGATGATGCAAAATTGGCATGGGATATCTTGACCAAAAGATACTCCACTACTTATGGATCTATGAAATATCAGTTAGTGGTTGAATTGCATCAACTCAGGCAAGAATCAGGGCAATCCATCAATGACTACTATGATCAGCTTCACTTCATTTGGGACCAAATTGACCTTTCTGATCCAACTTGGGCATGCTCAAAGGATGCTCAGCAATATGCTATCGTTAGAGATGAATTTCATCTCTATGAATTCTTGATGTCACTTCACAAGGACTATGAGCCCATCCGAGGTCAGCTTCTTAATCGCAGTCCTCCTCCCTCTCTTGATACTATTGTAAACGAGTTGGTTGGAGAAGAAGATCATCTTGCAACCCTTCAAGCCCAGAATAAGCTTAATATTCTGGCTATTGCTCCTTCTGCTCCACCCATAGAGCAACCTCCGCAATCAGGGTTTGATTCTTCTGGCTCTAGCAATTGTCGTAAGTAGACCAACAAAAAGTTTTGCAACTATTGCAAGCGTCTTGGCCACACTATTGAGACTTGTTACTATCGCAACAAATCTATTGCTGATGTTGCTAATACTGAGTCTACTCCGCTGATGCCTTCCATTTTAGCTGAGTCCTAGTCTTGTGGATCCACTATCAACCTCTCCTCCATTGAACTACATGACATCATAGCTCAGGCTGTTCGTATGGCTAGTAATGCATCTCTTTCCACTGCTCTCTCAATTTTACCCGGTAAGTCTCACACTTGGCTTTTTGATTCTGCATGTTTCAATCACATGACACCCCACTCGTCCTTATTATCCAAACTTGACCCTGCACTATATCCTCTTAATATTCATATAGCCGATGGTTCCACCATGCATGGAAATAGTCTAGGTTTTGTTTCGACCTCTAACCTCTCTGTTCCTGAGGTCTTCCATGTACCTAACCTATCCTATAATTTATGTTATGTGGGACAATTAGCTGAACTAGGATATCGCCTTATTTTTTACTATTCTGGGTTTACTGTGCAAGATCCGAGGACGAGGCAGGAGCTTGGGACCAGTCCTAGAGTTGGACCTATGTTTCCCATGGACAATCTTCATCTTCCACCAGTTGCTCCTGTTTCTATTGTTGCGGTTTCTTCCTTACCTTCTCTTGCACTTTGCCATTCTTGTCTTGGTCATGCACCCTCTTCTCAGGTACAACAGTTAGCTTCTAAAGGTCTTTTAGGTTCTGTGTCCAAAGACAATTTTGATTGTACTTCATGCCAGTTAGGAAAACAGCCAGCTTTGCCTTTCAATAATAGTGAATCTATCTCTAATAGTATTTTTGAGTTAATTTATTCTGATGTTTGGGGACCTTCTCCTGTTGCTAGTATTGGTGGATCTCGATATTTTGTTGTTTTTATTGATGATTATTCTCATTATAGTTGGATTTTTCCTATGAAATCTCATTCTGAAATTTTACTAATCTATAGTAACTTTGCAAAAATGATTGAAACACAATTCTCCAAATGTATCAAAATTTTCGATCTAATAATGCCCTTGAATATACTCAATATGTTTTTCAAGCTCTGTTGCATTCCTATGGCACTATACATCATCTAACTTGTCCAAGTACCTCTCAGCAAAATGGTCGAGCCGAACAAAAATTTCGTCATATTCTTGACACTGTTCGTGCTCTTCTTCTTTCTGCCAAAGTTCTTGCCCCATTTTGGGGTGAAGCTGCTCTTCATGCTGTTCATACTATTAATCAAATTCCAAGTACTGTCATCCATAACCAAACTCCATATGAGCACCTTTTTGGGTCACCCCCTAATTATCATCACCTTCGCTCCTTCGGTTTTGCTTGTTTCGTTCTTCTTTAACCTCATGAGCACAACAAACTTGAGCCTCAATCTAGACTTTGTTGTTTCCTTGGCTATGGAAAAACTCAAAAGGGGTATCGGTGTTATGATCCTATCTCTCATCGTCTTCGTGTTTCCCGTAATGTTGTCTTCTAGGAATATTGCTTGTTTGTTGAACTCTCTCACTTTCGTTCTTCCCTGACTACCTTCTCTGTTTTAGAAATCTTTCCAGACGAGTCTCATGTTCCTTCTACAAATACTCTTAATCCTCCTTTGGACTTCTCTAGCCAACCTCCAGATATTTTTTATGCTTCTCTTGGACAAGTGGAAGATGAACAGGTTGATGACGAGCTACCCCACTTTGAGCCTGGGTCCTCTGCTCCTGCTCCACCTGAAGATCTTCCACAAGACATTCCACCTCGTCACTCAACCCAGGTAAGATCCATAACTGCACATTTACTTGACTATCATTGTTACACTGCCCTTACTACACTCCATGAGCCTCACACATATCGTGAGGCCTCCACTAACCCTTTATGGCAGATTACGATGAAAGAGGAACTTGATGCATTATCCAAAAACCATACTTGGGATTCGATTACTCTCCCTCTTGGACAGTCTATGGTTGGTTGTAAGTGGATCTACAAGATCAAGACTCGCTCTGATGGGTCCATTGAGTGTTATAAGGCTCGTCTTGTTGCAAAAGGTTTTACATAGGAATATGGGATTGATTATGAAGAGAGCTTTGCTCCGGTTGCTCGTATCTTATCTGTTCGTGCCCTCTTAGCTGTTGCTGTTGCTAGTAAATGGGACCTCTTTCAGATGGATGTTAAAAATGCCTTCCTTAATGGAGATTTGACTGAAGAAGTTTATATGCAACCTCCTCCTGGTCTCTTTGATGAATCAAACAAGGTTTTTCGCCTTCGACGTGCACTTTATGGCCTTAAACAAGCTCCACAAGCTTGATTTGCCAAGTTCAGCTCCACCATTTTTCGCTTGGGTTACACTGCCAGTCCTTATGATTCTACCTTATTTCTTCATCGCACTGACAAAGGCACCATTTTGCTTCTCCTATATGTGGATAATATGATCATAACTGGTGATGACCTTAATGGCATTCAAGAACTCAAGGATTTTCTTAGTCAGCAGTTTAAGATGAAAGATCTTGGACATCTCAGCTATTTCTTGAGTCTTGAAATCACTCATTCTACAGATGATCTTTATATTACTCAAGCCAAGTATGCTTCTGAACTTTTGTCTCGAGTTGGACTCATTGACAACAAGACTGTTGACATTCTAGTTGAACTTAATGCGCATTTGACTCCCTCCGAGGGGGGGGGGGGGAAACCATTGTTTAATTCCTCTCTTTATGGACAATTGGTTGGCAGCCTAGTTTATCTCACTGTTACTTGTCTAGATATTTCCTATGTTGTTCATCAGGTGAGCCAGTATTTGTCTACTCCACGATCAACTCACTATGCTGCTGTTCTGTACATTCTTCGATATTTGAAGGGCACTCTCTTCCATGGCCTTTTCTACTCAGCTCAATCTCCTTTTGTTCTCTGTGTATTCTCTGATGCTGATTGGGCAGGTGATCCCACTGATTGCAGGTCCACCATTGGTTATTGCTTTCTCTTTGGTTCTTCTTTGATTTCTTGGTGAAACAAGAAACAAACCCTTGTGGCCCGCTCCAATACTGAAGTAGAATATCGTGCCCTTGTTGATACCACATCTGAGCTCCTTTGGCTTCTTAAGGACTTAGGTGTGTCCATATCCTCTGCTACTCCTCTTTATTGTGACAACCAGAGTGCCATTCATATTGTTCACAATGATGTCTTCCATGAACGGATTAAACCCATCGAGATTGATTGTCATTTTATCCATTATCATCTTGTCCATGGTGCTCTTAAGCTCTTCTCAGTCTCCTTCAAAGATCAACTTGCAGATATCTTCAACAAGTCACATCCTAAAGGACACGTTCGTGCTTTGGTTGACAACCTCAAGTTGGTCTCACACTCACCTTGAGTTTGAGGGGAGCTGTTAACGTGTATAGTGTTGTGGGCTTTAGCCCCACCTAGATTACTTGTATATCACACATACTTGTACTACACTTTTACTTGTACTGTACACATCTGCCTCCTATATAAAGGCACTCATGTATATTCTTTTACTATGAAATACAATACTATTGAATTCAGTATTTCTAACAAAAATATAATGTAATTTCACCATCGTATTATACCATACCAAATTGTAGAAGATAGATTTAGTCCTTATGTTACCAAATCCAAATGATTTTATTTCCATTACACCATTTATATTCCTTGCAGTACTGATTCTATTCCTATATAATAATCATTACACTTTTATCTCGTATATATGAAACACAATGCTATTTTACCCATGGTCTTCCTTTCCTTTCCAGTTTCAACATGGACATCATTAGGAGGTTTCTACCTCTTGTTTTATTTCCGATTTCAACAACGGGAGGAGAACAGTCTTTGATAGCATAGAAGCCTTCAGTAATTTCAAACCCTAGCAATGGAAAAGATAAAAGGATCAAAATGGTTATTATATATTTGTATGTTACACATAGAAGTGACCTCAATGAGTCAATGGTAAAAACATGGTTACCCGGATATAATATCTCATTTTTCAATATGAAACCAAATTAAGTTTTTTTTTTTCCTTCCTAAATCACACACTTGCTACTTGCATGTCTACCTAAAAAAAAATAATTATATCATGCTTAGGAATAAGGATTCGTGTAGCTACAAATATTATCCTCTACTTGCTTATTCTGTAAAATTCACCATAACGAAAGAACAGAAAGTTAAAGAGGGGGAAAAAAAAAGTCATGCACAGAAAGAAAGAATGTCTGACCCACCTCATCTTTGCCCAAATGGACCATTTCCTCCTCAAGAGCCCTTATTTCCATGACCTGAAATTGCTTAAGCAGACTGCTAATAGAAAATGTGGACAATGGTTTCACCGCAAGATCATCCATCACCATGTACGTAACCACCCCTTTCACGTACCCTCCCTCATTAGAGGAGGACGATTTGTTTCCAATTGATCAGTCTACAAAATTAACAGGCCTATCCATATATTTCCCACACGAAGGACACAATGCGCTGGTGCTATTAATATCAGAGACAAATGCGTGACCATTAACGCACCTATAGAATATCCTAGATGTTGATGATTGAACGCTTGGCAATTGGAGAGGGCCTCAAGCATTACCAGGGAAATATACTATAAGGTACATGAGAGAGTACTTGGTGTGCTATCGCAGGCAACCAAAAATAAAACCTATACTCCTAAAAATATATGTAGTAGTGCGAGTAAGGATCGTTCCTACGGAGAGTATCTAGCCTAGTTTTATGCTACGTGAACAACCGGGGGGGGGGGGGGGGGTGGAGTATAATGAAAACAATTTTAAGGGAAAAAAAAAACATCTAAGGAACAATTCAAATTAAAATATCGAAATTAATCAAAAGAACAAACCTTGGTCTAAGTCAACATCCACCATCGGAATTTTACAACTGATCATCGATGCAAGTATATATCAATTCACACTTTGAATATTCACCATCGGAACAATTTTCCTATCTCTCCTTAGTTGTAGTTAATTAGAAAACATGCGATCTAATAAACCCTAACTACTAAACAACCTAAGACAAGCGCTAAAGCTTTAATATAGTAGTAGCCTTAAGAATTAGAGAGATCGATGAAACTAAACAACACAAACACAAGCGGTTGCATTTAATTTAGTCGAGCATTCTTCCTAAGATCTAATAATTTCTAACGCAGCAAATCATTAAATCTTGGTTGCTTCACAAGTTAGAGAGATCAAACAATTACGGATTTAATATCTAACCTAGCAGTGGATTGCAACGAACAATAGACTAGTAGGTCTCCTAGTAATTAAACGAGACAATCATGAAAATAGGCACAGAAGAACATCCGATATTCAAAGCATAAAATGAACAATAAAAACAAATTAGATCTCACAGTTTTATTGATTCCCAGGCTTCAGTTTCCTTCGACCAAGTATAAAAGTTTAGCCAAGTAGGGCCATAATGAAAACTCAAAGGAAAAAAAATCAGAGAAGAGGGGAGAGAGAGGCATGTGTCCAATTCTGATTTCTCCTCCCCCTTTTACACGTTAATTCCCCCTTTCCCAAGCCTACAAAATCTCCTAAAAATATTCTCAATAATAATATCCAAATCTAACTAATTAAGGAAAAATATTAAAAATAAAACAAAGTCCTAATATAACTAGGAAAGTGGTGTTTTTCAGCTGGAAATTTCGTGCACCAGATCTGGAAGCTTCTGAAAATAAACCCCATCAGATCTGCGTATTAGAATTGCAGGCAAAGGAACATTCCAGAACGTCAGCAGTGCAGGTGTAGCAACTTCAAGCCCGATTTCGACCTTGATGCAGCCCGTATCTCTCAAAACTCAAAATACGAAAGTTGTAGAGCTCTGTCTTGGAGTTCCATAGCATCTAGAATCATCTCAATCGGAGCTTAGATGAGAGAGTTATACCCAGATTACGAAGCGATGTCAAAGCTATCCAGAATCGCCCAATTAGCTACGTTTTGCACTTAACGCCTCCATTTGCATCCTAAATCAAAATATAAGAATAAGGAGTACATTTAGGCACCAAATAAATATAAAATACTAAACATTAAGGAAGAAAAATATGACAATTTGCATTCTCATCAGTACTTGTCCACGTATGGTTGAAGATAAGTAGGAATAAAATTCTTAAAGGTGTCATAAATGATTCCCAAGCTGCCCACCATTTCCTGATTGAGAATCAGAATGAAAGTTGCGACAGGCAAGGCAAGAATGGTGAAGCTAGAGTGATAGGCCAAAAATGTATTTACCCATTTGGTAAATTAATCAATTAATTATCCAAGTGAGTTAATTAGATTCAATTACATGCAATAAGTATGGCAGCACAAACAAATCACCAACTAAGTTAAATGCAGAGGAAAATAAATTTGACATAAGTGATTTGTTTACGAATGGGGAAAACCACTAAGGTAAAATCTTACCGGGTAAATTTAAGGTCACCACTCCCGAGAATCCACTATTATCAAAACAAGCAGTTATAAGTAAAAGGAATCCTAGTACCTAATACCAACTTACAGTTGAACCCTTACCCTAATACCCAATTGGACTTGTGATATAACGACAATCTCTCCTTTCAATGCACGACTCCCAGTACGTGACTAACCAATGATGTATGGATCCCAGTACATGACTAACACACCAACTTAAGGAAGATGTTAGCTGCAAAGTTTTTCAATTCATCCAACAATGAAGATCAAGAAGCTCCTTGGTCACAAAACCCTTGGCGCAAAGACGCAGTAGCTTCTATAAAGAATATGATGAACTAGGGCAAAAAGTCTCCGGTCACAATTTGCATGCACAATTACTTTGCATCACGTTGCATCCCATGTGACGGCCCTTAAAATAATCTTTATATATGTCTAGGGTTGTGAGAAAAGAAACCTGTAAAGTTGTGATTTACAAATTTGTATTTTGTTGGCTTTTATTTCGTGCCAAATTTTATTGTAATTTTATTCAATCTTGTGTACCCTGTATTTGTTGTGGGAATTTATTGTAAGGGTTGTGTGATAGTGAGAGAGAGTGTGAAGACTCAAGCTATTGAAGCAAGGAGGGTTTTTGCAGGTATCTCGCGACTAAGCATCCCGCGAAAAGATGCATGTGCCCTGCACATGACTGGAATGCGAAGAGTCTGTACAAATGGAGACAGCTGTGTCTCGCAAGTATCTCGTGGGTAAGGCCTTCCCGCGAGACACCTGCGAGACATTCTATTTTGCCAGTCTATACTGTCTGATACATACTTTCTGTACCCTCATTATATATACCCATATTACCCACAAATGTGAAGGAGAGCTTCTGAGAGAAAACCCTAGCTAAAACACTTGAGAGTTAGAAATTGTTATACCAACAATTCTCTACACATTTGTTTGTGGAATTTCCTCATCTCCTACCTCTCCATTTCCATACCATTGAGAGGTCAATAGTCCAAACACTTACCACACCTTTTGAGAGTGTCCAGTGAGGTTTTGGTGCTGCTGGGAAACATTGGAAGAAGCCAAGGATGGCAAATGCAACGTGGAGCTTGTTGCGGGATCCGGAGAGCTAGACAAGACACGGATCCAAGAAGCCTTGTTAGAGTAGGAGCTTGGAGGGCTTAGGCACAGAGGGTAGATTAGGCTTGGAGGGTCTCTTGCTTACCCATGTATCCCAACTGATTGTCTAGTGGATCGATTACTGCTTGGAGGGCGGCGGAGAGGTTTTTTGCCGAGTTCTTTGGTTTTCTCTTCGATAACACGTCTCGGTGTTATCTGTGTTTGCATCTCTCTTCCCTACTCTTGTTCATTTCATTTTACTGCTGTGTTGCTTTAAATATGGATTAGAGTAGCTCTCGTGCTTGTATGCTTGTGTTTACACTATTCCGCACTTAGTATTAAGTTAGTGTAAAATCAACCAGGCCGTTATTTGAATTGGGGGTCTAAACAAGCTCCTGTGTTTTCACACAATTCGAGCTTTCAAAACCCTACACAAATACTCATGGATATGTGTGAAATTAGATCTGAAAATTCTAATCGTAATTCTCAACAGATTCAACTTTTGTCGAGCTTCAACATTAAACCTCAATAGAAAGGATTCTGTCGAGCTATCTGTCGAGCTTTAATAAACAGCACTTCTTCACTTGTATCTTGGTCAGACTTACATGGCTTCAATACTAAACTTGAACACTTGTTTCTTGAAGTATTAAACTCATCCTAGATCTACCCAATTACAAGTAAAGTGTGTTTTGTCAAAGGATTAGCCAATTTACATAACATATGTCTCTAACAATTCTCACATATGTCCTAACATAGAGGAAGTCGATGAATTCCTTGCCAGCTTCAGCATAAAGCACTCGGTGACTTTTATTGTCTATAAATAGTTTCAGGCTTACAGCCATGTTTGGTATATGTGAAGGGTTATGGAACTTTCAATGGATTGTCTATATTGTTTAGTGGCTTCTTTGGCTTGGCTATTACCTTTTTATATGGAATTCAGTCTGAGAGGTGCCTACTTTAGCTACCCTTTTCATTGACACTCGTGATTCACGAACCTTGGGCAACTGGAACGGTAAAATAATCATTTGCTGCACGCATGGACTCAGACTTTCTCAATGAAAAATCCTTTCAATTTTGGCCACAAATTAACGAGAGTTATGAGTAGTAATAACTTCAAGCAAATGTGAAGCCAATTGGAGTTAGTGCACAATATTTCTGAATGTATTTAGTCTATATCTTTAATGAGAGTGCCATGAAGCGAAAGAAATAGGATAGAGGATGTAAGGTTGAATTTATTCAACCATCTAATTGGCTTTATTCCGTGCCAAATTTGCTTGTATTTCAGCATTTAGTAACCCTGTATTTAGGTGGGCTTGTTGTAAGGGTAGTGAGTGAGATAGAGTGAAGATTGCTCAAGAGTGTGCAAGAAAACAGAGACTCGCGGGTGACTCGCGGCTGCAAGCCACCAGACGCAGTACACGTGCCAAGCATGCCGGAAGGTGAACAGTCATGCTAGCTAGAGCACTACAGGACAAAACAGGACAACTGGCCATACGATTATCTCGCGACTGGATCTCGCGACTCAGTCAAGTCGCGAGGCCAAGTCGCGAGCCAACCCTGTTTTGAAAAACCTGACGTTTCACATTCTCCTCTCACCTCAGTATAAATACCCCTTATACCCACAAATGAGAGAAAGCTTCCAAAGAGAATTTTGAGAGAGAAACCCTAGAGTAAAATAAGATTGATTCATCTACAATCTTTACATAAGTGTCTCTTCAAATTCCTCAACTCTCTTCCTCTCCATTGCCAAATCCTTGAGAGGCCTTTTACCAAAACCTTGTTCTCACCATATCCATTACTGTGAGAAGGTTGTTTGGTGTTCTGGGAAGCAGTTAGGAAAGAACCAATCTTCATTGGTTGATGCTATGGTCTAGTAGCGGAATCTGGGAAGCTAGAAAAGAAAAAGGTTCGGCGCAATCTCGTTGGAGCAAGAAGCTTGGAGGGCTTAGGTGCACTGGGTAGATTAGGCTTGGAGGGTCTATTGCTGTCCATGTATCCCAACTACATTTTCTAGTGGATTATTTACCGCTTGGAGGGCGGCGGAGAGGTTTTACGCCGAGGGCTTCGGTTTCCTCTTTGATAACACATCGCGTGTTGTCTTTGTGTTTACATCTTCCTTCCCTTTTATCTTTGCCTTTTATTATCTGCTGTGGGTTGTGATTTTAATTTGGCTTAGATAGTTTTGTCCAATTCTACATTATAGCTTATGTTCATTTTCCGCACACTATTTGTTTGACATAAAGCTTGAATTGGTTAATTTGTTAATTGGGGGTCTAAACGTTCAAGGGTGTTTTTACACTATTTGAACTTTCAGAGGATATCTTTAAAATTCTTTCATTTCATTGTTTTCAGGGTTCTATTATTGTGTTGTTATCAAACAAATGAATAGTAATAAGTATTACATTACAACATCTTGTATTTCTTGTAATACCTATTCCAATGTAATTACCATTATAGTCTACCAAATGTACCCTAAATACAATTCATACATCTTTAATTTCCATTGACTGGTAAGTCTTCTCCCTTTGGTGACAGGAAAAGGATCCTTTCCATTTTTAAGTAAAATAGAGAGTATTCAATTAAAGTCCATGATTTAAAATGGAGTAAAAAGTTTTTTTAGAGAGTTTCAACTTATAGCGTTCGCTCTTGATGCTCTTTATCATCAGACTAAAACACCTATCGGTTTTTGGTGTAGACAGGATTGAACCCCAAATATCTTATTCAACTATCAGAGTCTTTACAAATTGAACTAATTAGAACCCACTAAAATGGAGTAAATCTAAAGATTTAGATTGTACCAATTCATTTAGAATTTAATTATGGTTAAATTTAACTATGATTAAAATAGGGTTAAATAAACTAGAGTTATAAATTTCTAAATGAGTTAGCATAATCTAGATCCTAAATTTACTATACTTTAAATCATGGCCTACAAATGGACACTATTCATTTCACTTGTAAATGGAGAGGATCCATGTACATTGTTTGTCAACTCAGACATGAACATACTTGTATAAAAATGGGTTGCATTTAGATTTATTTTATGGCATTTAAATAAATTCTTCTAGGATCACATCATTTGTCATAACTTGATGAAGCCATCAACTATAAGTGGTGGGCAATCACTCTTACATGAACTCATTACTCATAGTCAACAACTTCAACATTATATTAAAAGTTATTGCATAAAAGTTGTCCCTAAAATTTTACTTAAACAAATTATAAGAGAATTTTTAGAGGGGGGTTTCAAGGAGGAAAACGAAGAGAAGGAAGAAGGCGTAGTCACATTGGGACCGAAAGCGTAAGGTAAACAAAGTTGTGCCTTAATTAGGTCCTCAGTCATCCTCAATCATCTTTTTTTTTTTTAGAAGAATCCTCAATCATCTCATCATACTATCAAGCAATTGATGATTAACAAAAGCTTACATATACTTACATATTATTTTTTATGATACATAATGCTTCTTAACCAAGCTTCCAACAAAACACACACACAAATAGAGAGAGAGAGAGAGAGAGAGAGCATATTGCCCTTCACATTGCCACACCAGATTTGACCGACATTCAAAACATATATGCAACGAAAAAAAGAAGAAGAAAAATTAATTTTTGGCAATGCCATAGAACTCTTGCACTTCCGTGTTACATTACACTTTCTATTTCAACTTTCAACATTGGGAGGAAGACATCAGTCAAAACATTCTTTGACCGCAGAGAAGTCTTGAGCAATTTCACTCCCTAAAAACAAACCACATAAATTAATTAGAAAAATAATAATTAATCACACTTAAATTTGTGAAATCACAAATCTTTACTTGAATTTGACACATTTCAAAGGCAGATGGAAAATAATTTTTTCCAAAAAGAAGAAAAATTAATTACTTTCACAATATTACATTTCTTTGTAACTTTTTTCTTTTCTCTCTCTTTTAAAAGATGAGCAAGTGATCCTAAAGGGAAACAGTGGGGATACAATATTTTATTTTTCAATATGGAAATTAAAGTTAAATGATTGCACTTGAATTTCGAATAGATTGACTCCATAGTTGTAGCAATATACTATACCAAGTCGAGATGGAATTTGAATGACACACAACACTAGTATGTATTAGATGAAAGATTTGACGACCTGGACTTGGATTGAGATGGATCAGCGTTCAATTCCAAATTTCAATCTCTTTCTCATATCTTGGTTTAGGAATTAGGACTCGAATACCTTCAACTAATACCCCAGTTTAATGTTATTTTGCAATAAATTTCACCATAAGGAAAGAACAAAAAGCGTTGATTATTATTAAGTAATGCACTCTTGCACAAAATGGTTGTGTGATGTATGCAACAAAAATTAACCAAGAAAAAATAAACAAAACATAAGTAATGCACTCTTGCCCAAAAAGAAAAGAATGATTGGCATACCTCATCGATGCCCAAATAGACCACTTTCTCCTCAAGAGCTCCTACATCCTTGACATTAAACCTGTTAAGCAGAGTGATACTAGAGATGGTAGACATGGGTTTCACCACTAGATCATCCATCACCATGTATGTAACCACTCCTTTCACGTATCCTCCCTCACTGGAGGAAGAGCCCGCATTCGTTACGCTTGGTGGGTCTACGAAATTTACATTGGCATTCATAGAGCCCTGGCACGAAGGACACTTTGCGCTGGTGTCATTAGTAACATATGAGTAACAGCCACTGTTGTAGGTTCTAGAGCACCTATACCATTTCTTGGATGATGAGGAAGATGATTCAACGTTTGGCAATAGGAGAGGGACTCCAATACCACCACCAGAGATGTGTACTTTGGGCTTCAGGAGAGTCTCTTTGTTCAAGTTTGGTTGAAGGTAAGTGATATTTAAATTTTCAATGCTCTCGTAAATGTTCCCCAAGCTGCCCACCATTCCTTGCTTTGTGAGAAGCGCAATGAAAGTTCCGACGGGCAGGGCCAGAATGTGAAAGAGGAAGTCGATGAAGTTCTTGTCCGCTTCAGCAAAAAGCACTCTATGGCTTTCTGTGTCTATCAGAAGTTTCAAACTCACATTGGTTTCTTGACTTTCTTCCATGGACCGTGTAGTTTATTATTACTATTTTTTTTTTTTTCTATAGAAGGTTTTCGGACAAACGATATAGCATCACCATGATACACTGGACAGCTTATGTACATGTTGCTTGGCAGACAATAATTAGAAATTTGGAATAACTACAGTTCATTGTCGGCCACAGAGATTACTTAAAATTTTTCTTTTTCTTTTTCTTTTTCTTTTCCTTTGAAAAAGTTTAACCTTTAGCCAACCAGCCAAGAAAGCAATCATCTACGATAAGGCTTTACCGTTTCATCATTCTAAAATAGCCAAGTAATAGTACATTCGCAAATTCTAAAACTTTTTTTTTTTTTTTTTACAAGATAGAATTTATATTCTAACTTAATTTAAGTGTATATGTGTGTGAAGTTTTCTCTTGGAGACTTGAACCTTGACCCTTACACCCCACCCTACAAGCATTTATACTTGTGGAGTAACAACCGCACCAAGGGTGCGTAGTGATGGTACAAGATAGATAAAGAGAAAGGAAAATGGAGAAAAAATTATGGTTTTTCAATGTTTGGTTGGGATAAAGAGTGAGGAAAAAACAGGGGTGGTTACTGGTTGGGGGATTTTCTAGCCAGGTCCATCATTTATTTTCGTTATAAATTGAGGAAAAAGAAGAGTGAATATAGCCGATCAATATGAACATACAAATGACAGCCATAATCCCATTGTTTTAAACTACGAGGGTATAATAGTACTTTTGAATTTTTTTTCATCTTTTGTACCAAATAAACATGATTAAAAACTAAAATATTTTTTTAACCTACCACTTTTCTATCTTCCTAACATTTTTCATCCTTTCATTTTTCAATCATTCCAGCCAAACAAAGAGGGAAAATGAGAATGGAAAATGTGGGCCGAGAATTTTACTGTTTGGATGGAAGAATGTCCTTGTATAGCTCCCATTGTATGTGAGGATTTTTAATTTTGTTTTATTATAAGTAGGATTGTGAATGAACCAAGTTGTTTATAAACAATTTGAGTTCAGTTTAGGAAAAGCTTGTTCATATTAGTTTGTTTAACATACAAGTCAAGTTCAAGCATAAGTTTAGGCTCGACTATTAAACGAGCCAAACTCAAACATAATACTGTGTCTGTAAACAAACTCGTGAGCATAAGGTTTAATTTAATTATATATAATATTATATTTTTATGTATGCTTGTCTAAAATACAACCTCATGCAAGTAATATATACACAATCAATCCATTCATTGTTAAAATAGTGATTTAGGTTTGTAAGGACACTAACATTCAGTATACTAAAAAATAGTGATTTAGATTTTTTTTTTTTTTAAATATGTAGAATTACTACAGTGATCTGCTATTGGTAGATCACTTTAGCATTTACCTTACCCAATGCTAATGCTCCAAAACAATCATTTACAAGAAGGCTTTACTACTTTATCATTTTAAATTAACCAATTAAAAGAGTACTTTCGCAAATTTTGAAACATCTTTTCCTTTTTCTTTTGTAAAGAAAAAAGTAATCAATTCGTAGCCCTCTAGTTGTTATAAAAATGAAAGAAGAAGGAAAAGGGGAAAGGAAAAGACAGAGCAAATTATGGTTTTCCATTATTTGGTTGGGATGAAAAGGGAGAGAGAACTATAATTGTCCATTGTTTAGTCAAGAATCTTGAGATGGAAAGGGATAAAAATTTAATGGGGTCAGTGGGAATTTTCAATCCGGCCCACCATTTGAATTCTTTTCAAATTTGGGATAAAGGGAGAGAGAAAATTGCGACAAACATAAACTTATAAAATTACCGTCATTATCCCATTGTTTCAAACTACAAAAAGGGTATAATAGTAATTTAATTTTAATCTTTTCACTTTTCCATCTTCTACCAAACACGCTTGATAGAAATTTTTTTTATTCTTCCACTTTCTTTCTTTCCAACATTTTAATAAAGGCAATCGCGAGGATTAAATTGTTGGGTATATGTATATAAGTGAAATCCTACATTGAATAATAATGAAAATAGTTGGTGATTGATATAATATAGTTGAACTCAAACTCATAAGAGCTTTTGGATTAAGTAGTATCTTTATATGTTATATAACTACTCAATTGGAGTTTTCCCAACATAAATTATTGGTTTACCCTTTTGATAGCCTTTTCCACTCTTCTTCTTCTTCTTCTTCTTCTTCTTCTTCTTCTTCTTCTTCTTCTTCTTCTTCTTCTTCTTTTCTTTTTTTTTGCTTTGGAAAATTTTAACCTTTAGCCAACTAGCCAAGTAAGACAACAATCATTTACGAGAAGGCTTTAATTCCGTGTTAAATTTGATTGTATTTCTTCAATCATTTCCCTGTATGTTTGTGGGATTCAATGTAAGGGGTTAGTGTGTGAAATTAGTGAAGAACTATGAAGAACATAGCAACTTGCAACTTGCTCGCGACTGGCTCACGAGTGGACAACCCGTTAAAGCCCATGTGAGAAGCACAAGTGCCAGAAGGCATCTCGCGACTTAGCTCGCGACTTGGCCAACCCGTGAGATGCACTGCCAACCTGTTTTATGTGTTTTCCTCATTTCTTTAGCCACACTATAAAAACCCACATTATCCACGAAATTGTAAGGAGAATTTTAGAGAGAAAACCTTAGAAATCCATTTGAGAGTTAGAGATTGTACACCTACAATCATCTACATATTTCTCCTAGTTTTCCTCTACTCCTACCTCCCTAATTACATATCATTGAAAGGTTCTTAGCCCAAACACATACTGTTTGTTTGTTTAGACCCTTTAAACCAGATTTTTTAACTTAAAATATTAGCCAAATGATTACTTAAGTTAATTATTTAGATCTAGGTTAAACAATAATAAATCACATCATGCATAGTAGTGGAAATGTAAATAATGTCACGATATGATGACCCAAGAAAACTAATGAAACGAACTATCTCAAGGTAAAAACCTGGGGAGGATTTGACCTAGCAATCCTCAAGCTAAAGCAAATCTACTATAAGAGAATCGAAGTTTTTACAATCAGATTTAACCCTAAATCTATTGCTACCTCAAGTAGTAACCTACTGACATGACCGCGTGCAAGGTTCGAATCCATGGACTCCTTCTCTTCTTGGATTTACAGCAACACAAGCACCCACACTTGTGACTTTGAGATCCCACTCAAAGGTTTCAGATCACCATCAGTAGTTGATCTTGTATGCATCAACTTCTATAACACCGGATCTTGAGATTCTTCAAGAAATATTGTCGGTAGAAGACTTTAGAAAGCTTTGGGTACAAAAACCCTAGATATACAATTGGAGGCACAAGATGCACTCTTTTCTCTCTAAAAACCTCTAAAAAACCCCATCTAGGGTTAGTTTATAATGTCCTTTAAATACTGGAAAATACAGATCGCAATTTAGGCTTCAAACGAACAAGTAATAGGCTTTTTACATTTGCTAATATGCAACTTTCGATCGATCGAGAGGAATCGAACAGCAATCGAGAGAACCAGATTGTATCTTACATTTTTCACCCTGAACTTGAGTTATTTTGTCTTGGACTTGAAAGTACACCATTCTAACTCAATGAGACTTAGTTTTTGTCATGGTTTGCCAACACTACAAACTCAAATCCTAACAATCTCCCCCTTTGGCAATCCGTGACAAAACATACATACAACATAATGCCCATATACAATAAAATACCCAAATACATCATAAATCCCAATCTAAGACTCCTAACTTAGAAGTTGCAAGAAGAGGTAGAAGGTCTTGATCGGAATATACCTGTCTTTCCAGAAACACTCAGAAAACTACATGTGTGGAAATAAAGACAGATAAAAAAAAAAAAAAAAATGAATAACAAACGAAAAATCAAAAGCAAACTTAAGCAAACTAACTCCCCCCCCCCCCCCCCCCCCAAGTTAGATACATCAAAAAAATTTATTTTCTCCCCCTTTCAAAAACAATTTCATCTCCTCCTAAATAAAAACAGTTAAAAAAACTTTTCAAAATTCATCTATTGCTCCACATTTTTGTCAAGTATCGACAAAGACAACCCAATCAGAAGGTAGACAGAAAACATACACAATAGAGGATAAGAGAAAATAGAGAATCAAGGAAACATAAAAGAATCCAGCTCTATAGAAAATAGAAGCAACTTCCCCTATTAAGAGCAACAACTTCCCTCATAAACATCATAGATTTATAAAATAAAAAAATTAAAAAAAAAAAAAAAAAACTTTCTCCCCCTATAAAAATAGGAAAAACAAAACACATTTGGGAAAAACAGTTTTGGGTAAATTTTAGGAGGTGGAGAAAACTAAAACGACACAAACCTGACTAAAAAAAATTAAGTTACGGATACACATGAACACAAATATTCACTCTTTCAATATAAGCATACTTGACACAATTAGTTAAGACTATACAATATAGATCTCAATGATATAAAAATTTAGCATGCTAAGCATTTTAGAGAAAATATTGCACATGTATTATCCACAATATCTCAAAAAAAATATTTTCTATAGTTCACACATAAAAAATAGCATATAATAAATTGTACAAAACTCAAAAATTAATCAATTAATTTTTAAATCAAGTTGAGTACCCAATTTAGCAAAGTGTATGTGTGATGTGTGTGAAAACATTGAGAGATATGACTGCAAAAATGCAAGATGGATAAAGAAAACAATGCAATGCATGTCCTAATCTATATGTGCAATGCATGAAAATACCGATTGGTTAAAAACTGAAAATTTTCCAGTTTCGATCGGTTAAACATCGATCGAGTATTAATCGAGAGAGGCAGAGAGTTTTGAACACAAAAGCTCACATTTTCGATCGGTCGAGGGAGATCTTCGATCGATTGAAATAGTTAAAAATTTTAAAACTTTGAAATCTAGAAATTTTATGCAGTAAAACAACTTGAAAGTAGTTTTTATGACTCAATGAAGATGAACGTGGTCCAAAAAAGTTTTAAAAACATGATGCCTCTTAAATGCAAATATCAAAACCAATAAAGAAGTTAAAACCACAAGATTTAAACTTCTTAACAATTTTTTCTTCAAATTCCCAACCAAAACAAAAATTTCCATTTACACATCAATTCATATGCAATTAAAGATGGCCAGATTAGTTAGCACACAATCATATGTACAGAATTTAGCAAAGATTTGCGTGTAGTGTGTGCAACTAGTAAGTGTATGAGATACATAAAAAGTGATATGTAAATAGAAATTAAAACACAATTTCTACATTATCAATCACATAAGTTTAAAAGTGACTATCACCTAAAGAGTTACATCATATAACTCTCACATCTCCTAGAAAACACGCTTGCAGTCATGTAATTATTTATTTATTTATTTCTTTTGCTTTTCTTTTTCTTTTGAAGCATATTTTTCTTTTTTTTTTCTTTTTACTTTTTGCTTCATTTATTTATTTTGATACCAACACCTTAAATATCTTGTTGTGCAAGTGCTACACCTTACCAAGCACGGCTTTTGTGATTTGCACATGGGTGTTCACGATTGGCGAGTAACAGTGGTGAGATGGTTATTTATGCTTTTCTCCTAGGATTTTTTAGTCCTTACAATCAAAAGAATGTGACTTCAAAATCAAGAGCATGTGTTTAAAAACCATAAACGACTCACACAATTAAGCACTGCATAGCACAAACTAGAAGTGCAGAAAAATAAAGCTCATCAAAGCTAAACAAGGTACACAGTCATGAAATGCAAATTTCATAAGCCAACCTCAATTACACACTTGAAGATGTGTATGATAACGCCTTAAAATGTATATTTGTTATATATTTATGTGTGCATTATCTCCTTATTACTATACTTAATTTGTATAATTAAGCCATGATTTGCATTAGTCCCTACTATTTATCTTTACATAATTTCTTGAATAAGATGTCATTCATTGCGTGTAATTTTCTATTTTCAGGAAATCATGTGAAAAAGATGAGTTTACAGGAGTTTGTGAGGGAATGGAGGCCAAACTAGAATTAAAGAGGAGCTAAAGGACCATGCTTAAATGTCTAAGGAGGTGCAGCTGGAGTGCTTAGGTCATTTACCATGTTTGGAAGCTTCAAATAAGGAAAGAAATCAAAGAGGTAGAATCTGAAAAGGAAAAATCAGATTTGAGCACTAATCAGTATTTTGGGTGTATCTCTCTCCTCAAAAATCCAATTGACACAAGGCTAGAGGGGTTGGAACCGTGACGTAAGTATCTACAACTTTCCAGTTTTAAGTTTTTCGAAATTCATAATTTTTAAAGGCAGAAATTAACTCATAAGTTACTGCTGTAAATCTGGACGAAAATTAAAATAGTAAAAGTTTTATTTTCTTTGGACACTTTTTACATCAGGGTTTTGAAGGGAGGATGTGTAGAACGAATTGGGCAGAGAAAACCTTGTATTTTTCCTTTCTCTAATGGCAGCCTAAACTCTTTTCTAGGGCTAGGGGTTATGTTTCTTCTATACGGTATGAATATTCAATGTGATTCTTTCTAGGATTTTATCAACAACATATTTGATTGTTCAATTAGATTTATTTTGATGTATTAGTTCTTCCATGCTTTCAATAAGTTCAATCATGTTTTTTTTATTGTTTAGATGAATTTCTAATAGTTTCAAATAGAAATCAAGTTTTAAAGTGAATGGGTTTTTCCAAAAACTTTTCTAACCGCATTATTAATCTAGGTTATCATACATTATTGAATTGTCTCAATTCAACCGAATCATAAGTATTTAATTGTATAAGAACAATCAATTATGAAATATATATTTTCTTAGATTACAAAGAATTTCATATCGATATAGGGAAACACCCCGATGCCCTAGTAATTGTATTATTGACTTAAATCAATTATCACTATTATTCTTGTTTACAATTACCAGGAAAAAATTATTCTTCATCTTCACAAAATGTTTTTTTTTTTTTTTTTAAATTACATTGTGTTTGAATTTACCCCGCTCCTTGTGGTTCAACCTCAGTACTTCGAGAATTATATTGCTACGATCTCCTGCACTTGGGAGTGAGCAAGCAGTGTAATACAAAACAAATAAAATCTTTTTGTGTTTTTTAAAATTTTTATGACCAAAAATAAAAAGCACACATTATGCTAAATGAAAAAAAATGCAAAAACAATGTATGAACAGTGCTCAACTAAGCTATAGAGGGTACACAAACAAGAAATATCAATTTCTTAATTAACCCATGTGATGATGTGCTGAAATCGTCAGTGAGTTGTAGGCTCCGAATCACACTAATGGGTACCTGTGGAACAAGAACAAAAGGACCAAACAGAAGGCACCAATGTGGTACCGGCCAAAAACCCTCCAAAGGTCAAGTTAGTGAAGGAGAAATCTCTAAGAACTCTATAGTGAGAGAGTTATGAATTTTCTACATACCGGAGAAAAAAGGAGGTCTGGTGTTTATATAGTGGTAAGTAGTGAATTTTGATCCCTTTAGAGTAGGGATTTTTCCTTGTTGGGAGGGTCTGGTATTTAGGGTTTCCAAGATTTTAGGGTGTTTTTCCATATGAGGGAGATATGGGTGAGTAATTGGGTTTTTGTGTGTGTTACACACGATGTTTCCATGTATAGGTATTTGTGAGGACCAAGCTAGGCCATGCTGGACCTGTCGGCCTTTTCACCCCGTCGGCCCATTGCCTTTCTACGCCTGAGGATCTCCCATCGCTTAGAAAGGCGTCCGTTGGATTTTATTATGGCATCATCGCTTTCATTGTCGTCGTTCTAGGTCCTCCGTCAGTTTCTGCGGAGTTGACGAACCTATTGGCACCGTCAGCTTTCTTGCTTGGTTCGTCTAAGAATATTAATTTTTGTCAAAAATACCCCTATCAGCTGCCCTTTACTCCATGGTTCTGTCGACTTCAGCTGATGGGCTATGGAGTAATATGAGTATTTATGATCATTGATTTGATGTTCTTATTGAAAGGAGTATCATTAAATGGCGTAGGTAGCCCTAGGTTTAAATGCTAGGTGACACGTGGCACCTATTAGTTGGCCTCGTTTCTAATCAGAAGCGTTGCTTCATATACCGTGCCTTTTCGATTTATAAATAGTTTCTCCTCCTGTAGTTATTCTCTTTACTTTGTTTTTCATCCCTTGAGAGCTTTAAGGATAGAGTTATTGTGTCGCGTCGCGTCGTCGTTCATAAGCAGACATCACCGTGCCACCCCGTCATCTTTGAGGAATCCGTCACTTCGAGCCGTCATCCACTCTTTGTAAATCTCCTCACCTTGTCCTTTATTATTTTTCATTTATTTTCCTAGTTGGTTGTCACTTACTTAGAGACCCGTTAAATAGTCTCTTAGAATACATTCGTCGCTTATAGGTGAATAGATGTCAGGTGATAGAGAAGCGATGAGTGAACAGTCATCGTCAGTCCGTGAGGGTGCGGGCTACGACGAGGTCTATCCATCAAGGACGATCCCGAGGAGGATGTAACCTGGTCCCCAATGAAGGAACTGTCTGCTCACTCTTCTGCCGAGGAGGAAGAAGAGGAGTGTGAAGATGATGAGGAGGGGGAGGAAGAGGGAGAAGGGGAGGAAGATGACGAGGAAGGTGACGAGGAAGAGGGTGGCGAAGAGATGGTGGGCCAAGTGGGTAGCGATGGCCTTAGGCCTTTCATTCTTCCTCTGATATGGACGGTGAACGATTTCTACCCAACCATCTCCCTAAACGTCTTCATCAAACTCCATGACCGTTTCCAAATCCCTGAGAACATTCCCATCTGTCTGCCAAGGAAGTTTGAGAAGTGTTACTCAAGAAAAATAGTAGACGTTGGCATGTATGATGCCATGTTTGCTACAGGTCTGAGGTTGCCGCTGATGGAGCTATACCATTAGTTGGCTAATTTCCTAGGTCTATCCGTTAGCCAAATAGCTCTTAATGTGTGGAGGATATTCCTTGGGGTTGAAGTGATATGGGGTCAGCTAAGTGGTGGTAACCATTGTCTTACCCTCAACGAGTTCTTCTATTGCTACAAACCTCAGTAGATCTCCTCGTCGAAGGGCATTTATCACTTCTTAGCAAGAAAGCCGTCACTTAGGCTATTGTCAGACATGCCTGACTCAAATAGGAATTGGAAGAACGTATATGTAAGCGACTAAATTTCTCGGTTCGAAATGAGTCAAACAAGTGAATTAGTTTCACAAATGCAAATTTGTATTGATGATTGTGTGGTACAATTCTCTGGAATTACAAAAGAGTGATCCTCTGATTCGATCTCCTTGCAAAACTTATTGATTAGATTTATGGCAATGTGGATTTGACTTGAACACAAAATATCCTTCAATTTGGTTGTGGGATGGATCGAAGATTACTGAAACGGAATTACAATGAATTTCTGGCTATGAGCTTGTTTAGAAATCCTTTGTTCTTCGCGTTCTTCGTGTTCTTCGTGCGTTCTTCGTCTTCAAAGGTTTGTGGTGGAAGTTCTTCGGAGCTTTAGAGGCTTGAATCCGTTGAGCTTCAATGATTTATGATTTGTTGATGTTTTCGGACACTTTTGGCTTAATTCCCGTGAACTTTAGGATCTAGGCAGATGATCTGGATGATTCTGCTTCGAATGTTCTCCGATTTTGGAGTTGAAGTTCTTGAAGGCTTTGAGGCTTGATCTTCGCAGAGCTTTTTCACTTCTGAATTCTGGTCCCCTGAATGTCTCAGGAAGGCTTCTATTTATAGGAGTTTGGGGGTGGATGAGCGACACGTGACGGAGCTTGATTGGTGACACATGTCACAGCCTGATTGGTCTGCTTAAGTCATCGCTTACATGTGTGAGGTTGCTTGAGTCATTGCTTACACGTGCGAAGCTGCTTGTGTCATTACTTACACGTGCGAGGCTGCTTGTGTCATCGCTTACACGTGTTGATGTGTGATTGGTTTTTTGCATGACACTTGGCAAATTTCTGTTGGTTTCGGAATAGTGATAGCAAAACCTAGCAGCAATATGTGGTACTTTGTAATTGGCTGTATTTTGTGGACTTGATAGTGTGACGTGTCAGCTTGTGATAGGTCGGGAATTTTCCCTCTCTACAAATGCCCCCTCGAGACTCGTTCACGCACACAGTTTTGGAGTGTGGTGTGGGAATGAGTTTCGAAAATGGATTTTTGTACTTGACTCTTTAAGTGAAGTAGTTGAAGGTGGTGGAGCTTTTAGCAGGATGAGATAATTTCCGAAGAGTAGACCCACCCATATGAAAGGCTTTGATGAGACCGAAAAGGGGTTTGCCAGTATTTGAATGTACTTGCATGACCGAGCCTTCTCAGCATAGTTTAAGTTGAAATAATTTCAAAAGAGTGTTTTATGGTATTTGAAGTGGGTTGGTGAGGGGGAAAGTTATTTGCAAGAAGTTAGATGTACTTACAAGATTGACTCATTTCAGCATAGGTTAAGTTGAGGTAATTTCAGGAGAGTATTTTGGATCGTTGGTGGCGATCACAGGGTGTAGAAGATGGGGAAGATGAGAGAATGGTGGCTGGGTACAGCATGCAGAGTCATGGGGCTAACCTTGTGTTTTTAAGAAGTCCAGGCGAAGTAATTTCCGAAGAATATACCTCGGATTACGGCGAGGACATGTGGGAGAGTGGTTGAATGCCCATGTGTAATTGTTTCACTCAGGTTAAGTTGAGGTAATTTCAGAAGAGTATGGATTCTGGTGATGCTGGTGTTGGTGGTGAAGAAGACGGAGATGAAGCGAAGTGAATGGGTGAAACATACACCACCATGGCGCTGACCCCGTACATTGGGGACCTTCTGGTGTAGGTGTCTCTGGGAAGTACACCTTGGGATCCGGGACTGACTGCATGCTGAATGAGGTCCGTCGGTAAGTCGTAGAATGTGCATGCATGATGGGACCATGCTGACGGACGTTAAGTTGAAGTAATTTCAGAAGAGTACCTTCTGAAATTCTTCAAGCTAATTTTAAGTTGGAGTAATTCCAGAAAATGTGTTTCAAGGTACCAGCAACGATGACCTTTGGATCCCACGGTGGTGGGGACATGGAATAAGGCATTGGTGACCATTTACCGGCACCAAAGGCTGAATTCTGATGAGCTGGCGCCTTGGAGGTTGTTTTAAGTGTTGATGGAAAACAATTTGTAGGATACCCCAACACTTTTTTACCATCTTCACCTACTGCCACTTGTTGGAAAAGCACAGAAAAATGAAAGATGGAGCTAACTTGTGATTCTGGTCTTAGAAACCAGCCAAGTTGTTGTTTGTTCCGAACCACTGCTTCTGCTGGAAGACCAAGCAATTGGAAAGAGACTACAGGAGCCCTGAGGTTAGGAACAGGCGTGTCCGCTGGACTTGGGTTTCCTGGCCAACCAAGTCCACGGAAGCATGGGAGGTCGATGCAGGCCTTGTTACGAGTAATTTTATGGACAAAGGTGGTTGTTAAGTGGAGAAACAAAGTTTGTTTGGATCTCAAAACTGCAATGATGTTGTAAATAGGGTTTCGACCAAACCATGGGAGGGTTGATCTCAAACCGATTATGAAGCAATATTGGTTGCTAGGTGTTGAGAATGATGAGGTCATAGTGAGAAATGGCTGTGAAAATGAGGACTTGAAAATCTGAAAGAAGCAAACTTTCATTTCATGATTCAGTGTGTTTTTTTTTTTTTTTTTTTTTTTTTGATGAGTTCTTGATGAATCCGGCCCTTCTATTTATAGTGGAGAGACGAAGAATGGTAGATAGGTAGTTGAGAACGGTAGTTGAGAATTTTTGGTGAGAACGGTAGATGGGAATGGTAGGTGGGAATGGTAGGCATCGAATGAGAATGGTAAGTTGGAGACTGGTAGGCACCGAACAGGAATGGTAGGTTGAACTAATGACTCGATGTAATTTCAAGTTCGAGACACACTTGTGAGAGTTCATTTGTATTTTGAGAGGGAAGTTTTGATGAAGTCTGGAGAATAACCCTGAGGGGATCTCAATTAAATGGATGAATCTGAAATTTTGATCTCAGGAGCTTAAGTTTTGGACATCGTCAGTACTTCAAAGATGTGGGTTTGATTGGTGATCACCAAATCCAAAATAAATAAGTGGATTTCAAAATCAGAATCTTTGAGAAAGTCCGAACAAGACAAGCTTTGCTCGAATGTCTTGATTCTTGGTCAAAGCTCACTTTAAAGCCAACAGTTGTAGAATCACACCATTTGAGCAATTTTGGATTCTCAAATGAAGAAATAGACCCCAAATTTGGAATGTACATGAAAAATTGAGCAAGGCAAATGTGGCTTGAAAATTTTGACTTTAGGTTGATTTCAACATAAAAGTCAACTGTCTTGGAATTTGAGCCATTTGTGCAATTTTCGAGTCTCAAATGATGAAACGGACTCCAAAATCGGAATGTACACGAAAAATTGAGTAAGATAGATCCATCTTAAAAATTTTGATGTTTGGTTAACATTTGCACAAAAGTCAACTCTTTTGGAAATTGGACATTTGCACAATTTTCGAGCCTCGAATGAAGAAATGGGTCCCAAAATCGGAATGTACTCGAAAAATTGACTAGGACAGGTCCGTTTTGAAATTTTTGACTTTTTGGTCATGGTCAAAGGTCTGCTTAATCAAAGAAAACCTTTTTTTTTTTTTTTTTTTTTTTTTTTTTTTTAATTTCAGGCGGTTCGGATCCAGGTCAAACCGGGTCGGTCTGGGTTGAATGGTCAGACCGTGAGGAGGATGACGTCATCCATGACGTCACAGAGCTGAGGACGCGTGTGGCACTTGTGGATGATGACGTCATCCATGACGTCGTAGGGCACGTGTGGCACATGCGAGTGCCTGGCCGTCGGTGTCGGCGCGTGTAAGCGCGTGAAACTGAAGGCAGCGCTTGTCGGAGCTCCAAGAGGCGCATGGCGGCGCGTGGCTGTGTTTCTGGCCTTGAAATTTTCAGGTTTTGTAGTTCTTAGGCCGTACAAGACCCCTGTATGGTCAGTTTTGTAAATTTCTGAGCAGGTTTGCACAAATTTGAAGGATTAGGCCGCGGATCGTTGCTAGCTTGTGGCGGCGCGTGGAGGCGCGTGCCTGGGTTTTTGGACCTGAAATTTCTGGGTTTTGTAGATCGTGGGCCGAAGGATCTAGTGATGGCACCCGTTTTGTGAAAATTTTCTCAGACTTGTGCAGATTTGAATGAGAAACCCGCGAGACGTTTAGGAGTTTGTGGCCACTCGTGGCGGCGCATCTGGGCCTGGAATTTTCAGGTTTGGTGGATCGAAGGCTGTAGAAGACTTCTGTGATGTCGGTTTCTTGATCTATAGTCTTCGGCGGCTCTGACAGTGTTAAGCATGTGTTTCTGCTTTCAAGGTCGGCAGCTTTGAAAAATATGTGGGCTAGATTTTCATCCCAGGTCTAGTGCAGTAGTTTTTTTAGATGACATGCGTACTTTTGCAGGCCTATAAGCCATCTTTTTTGAGGTCTAGTGTAATATTTTCTTCCTGACAGTATAATACATTTATGAACACCATTTTCTTTTCAAGGTTTGGCGCAGACTTCTTTGACCTTTAGTGTTTGTAGAATCTGACTTTGAGCTCCACAAATCTCTATATAAGGCCATTCAAGACATGCACTAACTTGTACAAGCAGCATCTCTGATGAGTAGCATAATTCTCTAAGCTTAGAGAAATTATGCCTTTCTCTTCTTCTCCCTTTTTTTTTATTATTTACATATATATATATATATATTTTTTCTTTATGACTTGCTTTATTCGTACTGATTTTTTTTTTTTTTTTTTTTTTTTTCACAGGCTAGATATTGGAAATGAAGCTCTCTCTTTGATTTTTTTTTTTTTTTTTTTAAACGTACCATGAGATTTTCTTCTGATAAGCTCTTTGTTGTCGCTTGTTTTTGTTATGTAGCATGCCTTCCTTGGCAATTAAGCTGCACCAACACTTGTCTTTTTAACACAGCCATCTCAAGAATCTTTGCAATGTAGCCGCATCAAGAGTTTTTACCTCGAAGTCGTGCCAGCATTCATTTTTGTCATAAAGCTGCCTTGACATTTTATTTGCATTGAGGACACATCTACACTTCATCCATATCGAAATCGTGACAACATTTATCTTTACCATGAAACCATGTCAACACTTCATTTGCCGAAGCCATGACAACATTCATGAAGCCACGTCGAAACTTCATTTACACAGAAGTCATACCAACGTTCATGAAGCTATGTCAACACTCCATTTATACCGAGGCCATCCAACATTGCATCTTTGCCATGAAGCTATGTCAACACTTCATCTTTGTCATGAAGCCATCACAACACTCCATTCGCACCTGCACTTGTATTGAAGTCATACCATCATTTGCACTGAAGCCGTGACAACATTTATCCATGCCATGAAGCTACGTCAACACTTCATTTGCACTGAAACTATGTCATCGTTCATCTTTGCCATGAAGCTATGTCAACACTTCATTTGTGCCGAGGCCATGAAGCCACGTCAACACTCCATTTTCGTCAAAGCCGTGCTAACGTTCATTTTTGCCATGAAGCCACGACAACACTTCATTTGTGCCAAAGCCATGAAGCCACGTCAACACTCCATTTTCGCCGAAGCCGTGCCAACGTTCATTTTTGCCATGAAGCCACGTCGGAACTTCATTTGCATAGAAGTCTTACCAACATTCATGAAGCCATGTCAACACTCCACATTGCCATTGAAGTTATGTCAACACCCTATTCGCCGAAACTGTGCCAACATTCATATAAAGCAATTTTCAGAGGCAACATCACTCAGACATCAAGGGCGTGTAGCACTGTAGCCAGATATCAAGATTTTAGAGATGCCAACAAGATGTTGAAAATGCAAGGAGTTCCTATCAAGACTTTGAAGTTTCAAGGAGATTCCAAGACTTTGAAGTTTCAAGAAGAATGCCGCCAAGACTTTGACATTGCATGGACATGCCCTTGGAGGAGAGAAGATGCAACACCAACTTCAGATGCCGGAGGAAGGTGACATTGTCCAACTTTTGGAGACATGGTATGAAGCTGCACCACTCAAAAGGAAGATGATGCCACACCGACTTTAGATATATAATCTACCATCATTCCGGAAGAAATTGACGTCATCCAAATTTCAGAGACATGATGTGAAACAACACCACTCAGAAGGGAGATGATGTGGTTCTAATTTCAGAGCTATGAAGTGGCACAACCTAGAAAAGAGACGATGTAGCCTAGAGGTGGAAGGTACAAGGAGATGCCCCCCAGGAGATAAATGATGCAAAGTATACTTCAGAGATGTAGGAGGATGGCCACGGAAAATGAGCAATGCCATGAAGACTTCATTTCTTGCAAAAGAGGTTGGAGATTTTATTTTACTCCACAACCAAGCATCAACCTATGTTTATCATCATTTCAAAGAAAGTTAAGCAACGTCAACTCCTTACAGTCTTTATTTTCTACTACGCCGATCTTTGATCATCCTATTGAGCAATGCCTTGCCAACTGAAGGGACCTTAAAAGCGCATTGATGACTGTTGGAAAACTCCTCAAGTTAGACTGGCCATCCTTCTTCTTTTCATGTGACTGAACTTAGTGACAAGTACTAAGCTACCTACGTACCCCGGAGAGGGATCAAGTCATCACGTAGTTCAACAGATTTTATTTTATTTTATATATATATATTTTTTTTTGATGATTTCCTTTTCTTTTTTTTTTTTGATGATCTTTTTTTTTGATGATCTTTTTTTTTTTATGATCTTTTTTTTGATGATCTTTTTTTTTTTTTTATGATCTCTTTTTTTTTTTATGATCCTTTTTTTTTATGATCCCTTTTTTTTTATGATCTTTTTTTCTTTGTTTTTATTATTTTTTTCTTTCTTTTTTTTTTTTGTTTTGTTTTTTTTTTAATAATTTTTTTTTAGTGCGTGACTGAACTCAGCAAAAGATACTAAGTTGCCTACGTACCCCGGAGAGGGATCAAGTCATCACGTAGTTCAAAAGATTTTTTTTTTTTTTTGTTTTGTTGTTTTTTTTTTTAATAATTTTTTTTTCTTATGTGTTTTTACAAAAAAGGGGCGCAGTGTATAATAGTGGGTACACCACTGATCGAACCCGAGACCTCCTCAAGGGTGACATAGGCATCCAACCGCTACGCTACACTTGCAATTGGTGACATGGAGAGGGATTAATTTCTCCTTATTGGTACGCTTTCAAGGGTAATGGGAAGACATCATGTACTCTTGCAGCGCTACAGTGGGCAGTTTAAACTCTTACCAAGGAGCAATCCTTGATTTTCAAGCATAGAAGTGTTTAAGGAACATCCCATTGATGGGGCCGATCTTTACGCCATTATTGTCAATCAATTTGTAAGCTCCAATGGTGTTTGCCCCCTGCTGAGAGTTGGAAGTACATCACAAGTAACGGCCACATGGTTTGACCCAACAACTTCATCAAAGTCTAGATCAATTTTGTTTTCTTTGGCAAGCCTCATGATTTGTTCTTTGAAGACAAAGCATTTTTGGATTGGGTGGCCAATGATGCGATGATATTTGCAGTAGTTAGGGTCATCAACTTTCCCCATGTCTTCTGGCCGCTTGCATTCTGGCAATTCAATCAGTTTCAATTGCAGTAGTTGTTCTAAGATGTTTGGCACATCTTCATTGGGGAACGGATATACTTTTTGCTCACGTTCCTTAAAAGTCAGGCGACGCACTTTGTTCTTTTGCCATCCTTCAAGCTGTTTTTCATTTGCCTTTGGTCCTCTTCTTGGAACCTTGACTTCGGCAGTGTTAACAACCATTGGGTCTTTGAGGCTGACTTTTGTATCATTCCTCTTTACTTCCCTTCTGCTTTCCTCAGGTATGGGAGGGTTTGTACTTCCGCGGCTAGCAATGCTCAGCTCCATGTCATGCGCATGAGTTGCTAACTCTTCAAATGTTCGAGGCTTTATCCCTTGAATGATGTAAAGAAGTCCCCAATGCATGCCTTGGATGCACATTTCTATAGCAGATATTTCAGAAAGTCTATCCTTGCAATCTAGACTCAAAGAACGCCACCGATTGATATAATCAACGACGGGCTCATCCTTCCATTGTTTAGTATTGGTAAGCTCCATCATGCCTACTGTGCGCCGTGTGCTGTAGAATCGGTTGAGAAACTCCCTTTCAAGTTGTTCCCAACTATCGATTGACTCGGGTTCTAAGTCTATATACCAATCAAAAGCATTCCCCTTTAGTGACCGAACAAACTGCTTTACAAAGAGGCCTCCTTGAGTCCCTGCGTTCTCACAAGTCTCTACGAAGTGAGCAATATGTTGTTTTGGATTGCCCTTCCCATCAAATTGTAGGAACTTAGGAGGTTGGTACCCATTTGGCATTCTCATGTTGTCAATGCGCTTTGTGTAGGGTTTCGAATATATGAGAGAACTTGTAGAAGAACCTCCATATTGTGCTCGAATGGTATTTGTTATCATGTCCTGCAGTTGTTGGACAGATATTGAGGCCATTGAGGTGGAATGTCCGTGTTGAGAAGTGCCTTCACCTCCTTTCCCTTTATCACCCCTAGCGTTTTCTCCTTTGAAGGTAAAGCCAGGTGGGTGCTCAGGGCCAAGACTTGATTCACCCGAATCTTGTACTTCTAGTTTGTTCATCAGGGTTGCAATTTTGACATCCTTCTCTTCAAGTGCTTTTGTGAGAAGGGTGACCCTTTGTTCCATTTCAGCCATTTTTTCTTCCATGGTAGAGGTGTTAGTCATCATCACTGGCATGACCTCTAGATATGATGGAGAGAATGATGAAACAGGATGAGTCGAAGGTATTTCATTCCTTAAGTTTCTCATCACGGGCGAAGAGTTGATAGAAAAGGTCTTTGTTGGAGATGATTCATTATTGATCTCCAAATCTTTCGAGACAGATGAATCATTAGCGGTAGCCTTCCTATTTGCAAGAAAGTCTAGAGAGATGGTTGGCTGGGGTTGAAGTCGATCAAGAGCTTTGGATCGACTGCGAGTGATTGGGCCGACATAATCATCAGCACTGGAATCATCGACCACTGATTTTTGGACATTCTTGCTAGAGGCCATTGAGACTAGTAGCAAATCGAATTTCTTTTCTTTTGAAGGAGAAAGAGATGAGAGGCAGAGAGGTCCCACTGGGCGTGCCAGAATTTGTAAGCGACTAAATTTCTCGGTTCGAAATGAGTCAAACAAGTGAATTAGTTTCACAAATGCAAATTTGTATTGATGATTGTGTGGTACAATTCTCTGGAATTACAAAAGAGTGATCCTCTGATTCGATCTCCTTGCAAAACTTATTGATTAGATTTATGGCAATGTGGATTTGACTTGAACACAAAATATCCTTCAATTTGGTTGAGGGATGGATCGAAGATTACTGAAACGGAATTACAATGAATTTCTGGCTATGAGCTTGTTTAGAAATCCTTTGTTCTTCGCGTTCTTCGTGTTCTTCGTGCGTTCTTCGTCTTCAAAGGTTTGTGGTGGAAGTTCTTTGGAGCTTTAGAGGCTTGAATCCGTTGAGCTTCAATGATTTGTGATTTGTTGATGTTTTCGGACACTTTTGGCTTGATTCTCGTGAACTTTAGGATCTAGGCAGATGATCTGGATGATTCTGCTTCGAATGTTCTCCGATTTTGGAGTTGAAGTTCTTGAAGTTCTTGAAGGCTTTAAGGCTTGATCTTTGCAGAGCTTTTTCACTTCTGAATTCTGGTCCCCTGAATGTCTCAGGAAGGCTTCTATTTATAGGAGTTTGGGGGTGGATGAGCGACACGTGGCGGAGCTTGATTGGTGACACATGTCACAGCCTGATTGGTCTGCTTAAGTCATCGCTTACACGTGCGAGATTGCTTGAGTCATCGCTTACACGTGCGAAGCTACTTGTGTCATTGCTTACACGTGCGAGGCTGCTTGTGTCATCGCTTACACGTGTTGATGTGTGATTGGTTTTTTGCATGACACTTGGCAAATTTCTGTTGGTTTCGGAATAGTGATAGCAAAACCTAGCAGCAATATGTGGTACTTTGTAATTGGCTGTATTTTGTGGACTTGATAGTGTGACGTGTCAGCTTGTGATAGGTCGGGAATTTTCCCTCTCTACAGTATATATATATATATATATATATATATATATATATATTTTTTTTTTTTTTTTGTCAAGGGACAGATTGGGTGCATAGACTTGAGGAGTGGGATAGTATGCCCGACGGGTTTGATAATACCTGGGACATTATGAGAGAGTCTGGTGTGCCGTCTGTTTTTATTTTTTACTACCCGTATGCTTTTGTTATGTATCTAACGCTCCTTTTTTGTTTTCAGCCTAAGCCCATCTGCAGATCAACGACGAACAGGAGGATTTCATCAGACATGTTTTGGAGATTCCCTTTGAATAAAGGAAGTGGAAAGATTTAGTCACCCTAGACACTTTCCACGTGTTTTGTGGTGGTCCAGAGCCGACGCCTATAGCCCGTCGGTTGCACGCCTTTTCTCATCGTCGTGAGTATTCGTGTTTGTTCATTCTTTAGCCTATCTATTACTTTTCTAACTCTCTCTGTTAACTTTTTTCAGAGATGGACGCTGGTAGGCAGAGGGCGTTGGTGAGGAAGTCTACTGCCACACACAAGTAGTAGAGGGAGGCGTCAGCGTCAATCCCCAAGGTGGGCCCTAGAGTTACTCAAAAGAGGAAGAGCAACGCCAAGGACAGCCGTCCGTCCAAGAAGGGGATGGGCCCATCTATTGGTGATCAACAGCAGAAGTCTCCTTCGCTCCCTCCTCTCCTTCGTCATGGAGTCGAGAAAGGCTTAATGACGAGGAAGGGGCTTGTCGTCCCTGATTCTGTCCAGAGGCTAGTCACTCAGAAGGATTATGCCGTCAAGATGGTTAATTCAATCATCAAGGAGATAGACTTGGATCCCTTTGGTGAGCACTCTTCAGAGGACTTGGGGGCTTCTAGTCTCTATGAACTATCAAGGGTATGTCTCCATCACTTATAGTACTTTGTAATTCTTGTATTCTCGCTTTAACTGTCGTTTTTTATTTCAGGCGTTGGTACAGATGAAGGCCTTCCAGGACAGGTGTGTGGCCAATGAAGGGGTGATCCAAAGATTCCGCAAGCATAAAAAGATAGAGAACAAAGAAAGGGTTTAGTACAAGGAGACCGTCCATACCTTGAACATGGATCTGACGGCTAAGCTTGACTTACTTAAGGAGGAGACCCGTCGTCATGAGGAGGCAGAGAAAGCAAAGACCAATTTGACGACGGAGTTGGCTGCTCTTTGCGAGCAAATGGACAAGGCCAAAGCTAACACTGTAGTAGCGTTTTGGTTCTCATAGCCCTTTTTTTACGAGTGTGGCGTCTTTTATGACGATGAGTTTGACGATTGCTTAAAACAGGATGAAGTCGTCTACCTTAATCTGGACTTGTCCCAAATTGCCATAGATGACATCATCCTGCCGACTCTTAGGGGGAATGATACCGTTAGTGACGAGATCGACGACTCTATCCACACCGTTAAGCAGGAGGTGAAGGATCTCGATGTTGAGGTCGTCGTTCAACCAGCTCTCGAAGGCCCGACAGTCTACTGTGGATGGCCCAACAACAGTGGATGACACCATCTCTAATGCTCCCCTGTCTTGATTTCTACCACCTTCTTTGAGTTGTATTTAATTTTTCTTTTCTCCCCCCCCCCCCTTTTTTGTAAGTTTATTTGTAAGACAACGGTAAATGCCCCTTCTTTTGGGCTTTATGTAAAACTTTCACCCCGTTGGGTTTATATCTATTGCTCTTTATTTGTCATTTATCTTATTTTTACTATAATTGTGTATATGCCCCTATTGTATTTATGCCATCAACGTTTTACTTCATCCATTTGTCTCGTAGTAATATTTGCGTGTTTTACTTAGCGGCTCTTTTAAGATCAGGTACCCATTGGTATCTGCAATCCATCCCCTAAATAGGATTTGGTATAAATCTTGAGACGAGGTACTCGTCGGTATCATTGGTCGTCCGTCTACCTAGTAGGTAGGACTTAATATAACTTAAGACCAGGTACCCGTCAGAATCCTTGGTTGTCCATCCACCCTATAGGTAGGACTTAATATAATTTGAGACCAGGTACCCATTGGTATCCTTGGTCGCTTCTCCATCCCTGTGGGTAGGACTTAGTATAATTTAATTTTTTTTTTTTTTTTTTTGTGACCAGGTACCTATCGGTATCCTTGGTCGCCTATCCATCCCGTAAGTAGGACTTAATACAACTTGAGACCAGGTACCCGTTGGTATCCTTGGTTATCTGTCCACCCCATAGGTAGGACTTAATATAATTTAAGACTAGGTACCTGTCAGTATCCTTGGTTGCTTGTCCATCCCTGTGAGTAAGACTTAGTATAATTTTTTGTGACCAACTATGAGTCGGTATCCTTGGTTGCTCGTCCATCCTGTAGGTGAGACTTAGTATAATTTCTGGGCGATTTACTAAATGTTATATAGTAGGACAACGTTTCTGATAATCTGTTCAAGTTTTATTAATAATAGAAGAGCTAAAAAGAACTTAACATCCTTAAAATTTCAACATCTCTCAGTATCAAACTTTGATATAAATAATAAAAGAAAGCAATAAAAAAAGCTGCATTCATTTACTATTGGTAGTATTTCCTCAAGTGCTCAGTATTCCATGGGTGGTGGAGCCTTTGTCCGTCGAGTTTCCCTACGTGGTAGGTCCCCTTTCTAAGTTAGTCGATGATCCTGTAAGGTCCTTCCTAGTTAAGGCCTAACTTGCCCTATGTGGGGCCTCTGGTGGCCATTGTCACTTTCCTTAGAACCAGGTTTCCGACCTGAAAATGACAAGGCTTATCTTTGATGTTGTAGTGTTTTGCCATTAGGTCCTAATAACGAGTGATCTGCTGCTCTGACTTCGTCAAGAAGGTCCAACTATAAGCGTATTCACTCTTCATTCCTTTCTTCATTATGGTGGGATATCCGATAGCTGGTCAGTCCAACTTCTGCTGGGATGACGACTTCGTTTCCAAACGCGAGGCGGAAAGGTGTCTCCCCTGTGGGAAAATTAAAATACAGATTAAGCATCATTTGAACTTCGGGTCCGCCTGCAGGAAGATCTCCTAGACCCACCCCTAGAGGAGCCACCTTCAGTGTTTCCTTCCTGACTTACATAAAACCGAGATTCCTGTTGCCAGTTCTGATGTTCAAGATTTTTGATTCTCTCCTCCAAGGATCTTCTGTTGGCATCAGCCTTTGCCATTTTGTTGTTCTGAAAAATCAACAGAGGCAAGTGCTAAATCCATTATCATGGAAGTTTAAGCAGAAGCATTAAGGAAGCGTCATAGTTCATTTCATTAAGCGCATATTGAGAAGATTAAGTGTATGCCACCAATTGCAAACCTCCAATCATCTGCATGCTTTCTTCCACAAGATCAACATCGGCCTAAAGCACAAATCCACAAGTTAAAAAATAACTCAATGAGCAAAAATGAGGACAGAAGACTAAAGGGTTCAGGAACATACCGGGTCATTCCAGGGGACATTTGGGGTGTACTTTGGCCGGTCTAAATTCATAGAGTTGTATGACCCATCAAGGTTCATCACTTCATATTGCCATGCGGGAAAATGAGGATATGTCTCCATGAAAGAACTAGAAGAGCCGTCAGTGTGACTAGGAAGAGGACTTTCCTCCTCTTCAAAGGATGAAGCCTAAAAGTGCAACATGTAGATCTGTTCACAAAAGTTGAAACAAAGAATATAAGAGATGCTAGACGAGGTGCAAATTGAATGTAGAAAGAAAGAAAGCTATCGAGGTTACAGGAATGCTAGCTAAACAACCCTGCAATTGAGTCTGGACAAATTCAAGATAGTCTCCTGCTATCCCTAAAACAACATGGCCAACTCGAGCCCGAGTAATTTCTTCATTAGCTAAGAGGTCTGCCAACCAGATTGAGGGACAAAGATGAACTGGAATCGTCTTAGGAGGGTACACATGTCGAAATTGAGCCAACACCCGATCACCAAGATACCAATATCTCCCATGGCCACACTCAAACAGTACTTGACAACCATTCAGCTCTTGAGCCCATTCACACTCAGCATGCTCCTCACATCTAAGCCAAGGATCCAAAGACATCTGAAAATCACAAAGAACCTAGAATGAAAGGAAGCCAAACCACATAGCACAAAAAAGAAAGAACACAAAAACCTTAACCAAACACAAAACCTTTAGAACCAAAAAAAAAAAAAAATCAACACATCCTTAACGGCACAACAACCAAAATGACCTTCCAAAACACACATAACCAAGAATTCAAAATCTCACCTACCAAACAAATGGTACACCTCCTAAGCTTGAGAGGCTATGTTGAGAAAGTTAAGTCATGAAGTGCAAAAGGGTTACCTAAGCCATGCCACCCCAATCATAATTTTTGATCTTGCCAATTTCCCTCAGACTCCACAAATAGCGCAAGCTCACAGTACTACCCAAGTTTGGAAGAAAGAGAGTTCCAATGAAAAGAAGCACGAACATGTGAGTGCCAATTGCTATAGTCTTATAGTTCTCAATATTGGTGTACAGCCACATCAAGGGTACATTTTTGCTCTTGATTTTTGAAGGCATCACACCCAAAAGACTTTTAATCTCTGCTGAGGTGATGGAATCATTAACTTTAATTTTTTTCACCGATCAATTTTAAACCAATAATAGCTGAGAAGTCATAGGGTGTCAACATCACCTCACCAATACCCGAAAAATGGAAAGTGCAAGTAGTGCCCCAGAATCGCTCTAACAAAGTAAGGAGTAATTGGAGGTCTTTATACTCATTGGTATCATGATCCAATAGAGCCCGAAAAGAGGTTTGGAAGCCAGCTTCATTAATGATATTCTTAATGTCTGAGGACAATATCTCCCACATACCCTTCACAAAAACAAATCTGATTTTTACAAATCAAATTTCATTTCTTTTTTAATTCTTCAAAATAGATCTGATTTTTCTTAACAAAATCTTTCTTTTTACCCTTTACAAAAACAGATCTGATTTTTACAAATCAAATCTCTTTTTTTTTTTTTTTCAAGATAGATTTGATTTTTCTTTTAAAAGAGGGCATATTCATTGGACAAATTTTGTAAATTAACTTTGTCAAGTATTTGTTACATGTGTGTTATAACTTATCATTCAACATCATACAAAAGGGTATATAATGGTCATTAGAGTCTACAAGACCAGACTCTGTCTAGGCGAAATGGGTACCTAACACCTTCCCATTCCGTAACCTAGCCCCCGAACTTAGGATTTTGGTTAATAGATTAGTGTTTTGTCGTTAATTTTGGTAGATTGTAACTAGGATCAAAGCTATGTATTATTTGCATAGATTGTAACTAGGACCAAAGCCTTGTAAAGTTATGCAACCAAAATTGTAATTTTTTTTTTTATCAATGACATTTAAGGTATTTTGGACATGTAATTGTATTTTATTTTTTCTTTTTTTTTTTTGTACAAAAAATAAGTGACGATTCCGCACAATTACCCAAAAGAGAGGTGCCCTAAGCACCCAAATCTCATTTTTGAGAGCACCCCCCTTTTGCGGTCTCTCATAGTGGCAACTTCACACAATTACCCAAAAAAGAGGTGCCCTAAGCACCTAAATCTCTTTTTTTAGAACACCCACCTTTCGCGATCTCTCACATGCACAAAACGCTGTACCTTCTCACATAGTGTATGAGTTCTCTAATTAAGTCTCTATGTCTTTGATGACATTAAAATAAGCCTTTTATATGGTCTAGGGTTGTAGAGAGAGAAACCCTAATCATCCAAGTCATCATGGGCAGATCTAAGAATTCTGAATTCGTAAATCTTGATAGATCGAGCTTGTGTTGAGCTGCTTCATTAAACCTCGATAGAAGCTAGTGTCGAGACTAGTGTCGAGCTTTACTGAATCAGCTTTTCTTCACTTGTTTCTTAGATCAATCTTCATGTCTAAAAGTTCAAATATGTGTATAAAAACGCCCTTGAACGTTTAGACCCCCAATTTACAAAATACCAATTCAAGCTTTATATCAAACAATTAATGTGCGGAACATGAACAAAAGCTTAATACAGAATTGGTAAACAATCTAAGCCAATTAAAATCACATCCATAGCAGAAAATAAAAGGCAAAGATTAAGGGAAGAGAGATGCAAACACAAGGACAACACACGATGTGTTATCGAAGAGGAAACCGAAGCCCTCGGCGTAAAACCTCTCCGCCGCCCTCCAAGTGGTCAATAATCCACTACAAAATGTAGTTGGGATACATGAACAACAATAGACCCTCCAAGCCTAATCTACCCGATGTACCTAAACCCTCCAAACTTCTTGCTCCAACGAGGTTGCGCCGAACCTTTTTCTTTTCTAGCTTACCGGATTCCGCTATAATCCATAGCATCTACCATCCTTGGCATCTTCCAATGCTTCCCAAAGCTCCAAAAACACTCAACACTCTAAATGGGTGTGGGTAGTGTTTGGATAGAAATCTCCTCTCAATAGGTATGACAATGAGAGAGGGAATGAGAAGAGACTACAAAGATTTCTCTCTAAGAATGAGTAGCTCTCTCTAATTGGGTGGGTGTTTTGAAGAAACCTCTCTTAGGGTTTTTCTTTCTGAATAGCCACCCATATTTTGTGGGAATGAGGGGTATTTATACTGGTGTGAGAATGGAATGCGAAGAGTCAGTTTTTCCAAAACAGGGCTAACTGGCGACTTGACCTCGCGACTTAACTTAGTCGTGAGTTCAAGCCGCGAGCTAACTGAATGGCCAGTCTGGATTTTTGTCCTGTAGTGCTCCAGCTGGCACGACTGTTCAGCTCCCCTGCATGCTTTGCGCGTGTGCAACTTTTGGTGGCTTGCAAGCCGCGAGCCTCCCGCGAGATCCAGCCGCGAGTCCCTGCTTCACTGCACAGTCTTGAGCATTTCTTCACACTCTCTCACACACTACCCTTACATGATTCCCACCTAAATACAGGGTTTCTAAGTGCTGTATTATAAGCAAATTTGTCATGAAATAAAGCCAACACATGGTTGATTAAATTCAACCTTACAATCTCCCCCTTTGGCTATTCCGTAACAAAACACCCTAAAACAGACTCTAGACTTAAACGTGAGTTTGGGAACAATGGCAAAACTCACTCACACCTAAATCTAGAAGCTGTGAAACTCTTGAATCATATGAACATGAAACTCCTGAAACACAACAATACACCATGATCATTGTATGCAGAAAAGCATGAAATGCATATGAAACAGGCAATATGTGATCAAGCAAAGATGGAGTTAAGAAACAAACCATGACTTGATCAACCAAGCAATCACTACAAGGTAGTGATCACAATGCTTATTCACACTTGGAATGAACACTTGAACATACAAGCTAACAAAAACAATGCAAGTTACTTGTATGCCCAACACTCAACCAATGCATAATACACTAAGTATATGCATCTAGGAATAATCCTACAAGGGCACAAGAGTGACAGTACTTAACAAGAAAATGCATGACATTTAGATAGAAGTACTGATTTAACAAAAACATAAAGGCTGCATAAAGCATGGTACAAACCATAAAGCCTACAAGAAACCCTAAAAACTTACAAAAGCAACATGGGTACAAAACACAAAATACTAAATATAAACTTAAACAATATAAACTAAAAGTGCATAAAGTTTCTCCCCTTCAAAGTGATGAGAAGCTGTGATTCACTTGGAACATATATACTTGTAACCTGAAACACTTGCACAAAACACATTAGACCCTCAAGGTAAAGCAAGTAATAAAAGGACAAGTATAATGTAACAAGTAAATTGCGATCAAGTAAACATGATGTGAAACATGTAAGCAACTTGATCATACACCAAAACAGTCATATAGAAATGACTACAATGATCATATAGCAAAGCAAATGATCATCCGAACATGCATTCAATGGAGCACAATAACATAGGGATATATGCATGTCCAAAGCAAAAACATGATGCGATGAGAACCACAAAGCATAACTTAAAGCACCATAAAGCCAACAAGAAAACAAACAAAACAAAGTTTTCTTATGATCTCAATGTCTTCTCCCCCTTGGTATATGCATCTCCCCTATGGAATATCTCTCCCCCTACAAATGTGCATGAGAAATAGAATTTCTCCTCCTAAGGATGTGCACAAGAGTCATATATAAATGACAAAACACTCCGGTATACTTTCTAGAGTATAGTCTCCCCCTTTTTGTCAAGAATAGACAAAGGGTCAAGGAGAAACGAGGGCAAGAGATGAAGGAACGAACAATGCTAATGATGCATGAGGGTTGCGAGAAGAATGAGAAAAAGAAGCTCAAACCTAAGACAATGTAAAATGCTACAGAGCATAAGGAAGACATGACATGCTAGGATGAAGAAGCAAGGTCAAGACCAATGCATGACAAGGGTAGCAAAGGTGTGTGTAAGAGGTGGCTAGGTGCAATGCATGACCAATGCATGAAAAATACACATGTGGGGTAAGGTGTGTTAAATACACAACCAATGAACCAAACATGTTCTTAATGAGGAAACATGAGAAACCCCAAAGTTTGGTACTCGTCGAAGTCCAAACAAGCGAGAAAATGCCTAAGAAGCATTTTATCAAACACCTAGCATGCACACTATGAACAATAATGTGAAACAATGCATGAACATCATGAAATTCACCCTTAATACATGTTCTTTCTGCCACAAGGGGTCAACATCCAATGCAAATCAACAAAAGAAACCAATCCCATGAAGAAATTTGACAAAAATTAAGTTTTTCCAACCCCTATGATAAAAATCCCAACCAAGAGCACAAAACTCTCCAAAACATAATCTAAGGATCAAAATTAATGAAAAGAGTTTATAATTACCTTAGAGATGTTAATGGAATGAAAAACCATTCAAATTGGTTGGGTTTTGATGTAAAAATATTGAAAGAGGGGTTTTAGAGAGGATGGGAGAGGTTTAAAACAGGTTTCCCACAAAAAGCCCTTTAAAAAGCTGATTTTGGGTGTTTCGCTACTGGGAGTTTTGTGACTGGGCGAGTCGCGAGGTTCAGTCGCGAAAATTTTCGCGAGTCGCGAGTGAGTCGCGAGCAAGCCGCGAGTGAGTCGCCAAAAGCTTCTGGATGAACTCGCGACTGGGATTTCGCAACTGGCGAGTCGCCAGCTGATCCGCGAAAAACTCTAACACCTGTTTTTCAATACAGAACATGTTTAAACAATGAAAAACAAAGTAAACACTAAACATGAACACAAAGAGTGATAAAAATCACTTCCAAAAACATATAAAATGATCAAAAATCTTTTTGGATTGAACCATATATGATTGAGCACACACACATCACATTTAGACAAGTACAATCTAACAAATGAATAAGACATTCATTGAACATTAGGCATGTGTGTTGTGTGTGTGTATCAAATGTGGAATAGTCCTTAGTCTAGAGTGAAGCTTCAATGATCAATTCAATTAAGTCATACACAACTAGTACTAAGTCAAGTGGTCTATCTCAATTATAGAAGTGAACATATATGACCTCCCACAAGAAAATGATTACATAAGATTGAAGCTTTTCATTTGGCTTCTTACAATTCATATCATTTGATCATTTCAAATCAATACAACTCATTTTGAGCAATACATCTCATTTTTGAGATTGATGCCTGAAATTTTTGATATTTCAATTTGATGAACAAGCTTTTGGCTTTTGGGCATCAAATATTTTCAATACAAGTCGCTTTCCCTTTTTCCTAGTCAAATACTAGTATATGCGACGGCTTTTGCAGCTCATTATCTCTTTTCATTTTGAGATTTACATTTATTGAGCTCTTTAAGCAATAAAAATAAAAGAGTGGGAAGAGATATAAGCACAAGTCTACGCATGTATCAAAACCAACATGACTATTTACTAATCATTCATGACAAGCTTGAAGATCGATTTACAACAATCACACAAAGATGTCAAGATTTTTCCCACAAAGATATAAGTGCATAAATAACAAGCTAAGCTCGTAAATGTACAAAGCCATTTGTACAAAGGTACAAGGCCAAACTCACATGTGATATGTGCTCAAACATATACGATCAAACTTTTTGAATTTTTCACTTTGTATGTGGTTTTGGATTTTTTACTCACACAAAACTGAAATATAAAAGTAAGATCAAAAACAAAACAATGCATACAAATAAATGCAAGATGCACAAAATGCATGAAGATATGACATTTAATGCATGAAAGATCCTATAAAGATTGAAAGAATTAGATCAAGGACCAAAAGAGCAAAAACTCAACCATAGGAACCCTTCCTCATCCAAACGGAACGATTGTTTGGAATGAGTGTCTCAAGAGAAGTGAGACGAGGGTTGGAAGAATGAGAACCGGAGATGCACATAGTCAAGGAGTTAAGAGCATTAAACATTTTCTTTAACAACATGCTATTTTCACTCAAAACCGGTTTACTCTTTTTAGCACAATTAAACTCAAGTTTTTCTTTTCTTTTGATTCTTTTAAAAGCATGAAACTTAGAGCATTGAGGTCTAAGATGACCAAAGGCACCACAATGGTGACACACAACGCGTTTAGGTCCACTAGGCCTTTTGGGAAGGGATCTAGCAACATGGTTTTGTTCTCTCTTGAACTTATGACATTGAGGTCTTATATGACCAATCACACCACAATGGTGGCAAGTTGGAACAAACTTAGATCCATCCAAAGCCTTAGGTTGAGACCTAAATGGAGGCTTTGACTTGACAGCCTTTCTATCCACCTTTTGATTTCTTTTGTGTGGAGGAACGTACACCGATTTGTCCGTAGAGGTAGAACACACAATAGGCACAAGATCGGGTACCACAACATGATTGCAACAAATATTATCATCCCTTTTATCAATGGGTTCAGCAATCAAACACTTGGCATGCATCTTAAGAGATTCATTTTCACATTTTAACACATCAACAAGTTTGTTAGACAAAACAAGTTTAGCATCCAAGTCCATATTCAAACATTCGAACTCTTTTAGCTTTTCAAGAGAATCTTCAGCAAGTTTTTTATATTTCTCAACCAATTTGTTGGAATCATTGAGTTTAGCAATCAAATCATCCTTTTCACAAAATCACTTGCTCAAATTCTTTTGAAACTTCTTAGCATTTTTTTTCAAGAGTTTGTCATTTGGAATATCAACAACATCAAATGATTCATGCAACAAAGCATCACAATCATGAGGATCCACACTCATAGAGGCATTTTCACAAACACGTGACATGCTACATTTATCATCAACCAAATCATACAAAGAGGCATACAAAGCACAATCCATGGCAAATAAACACAAGGGGTCAAGGATCACACTTAGGTATTTAAACCACAACAAGTGTACCCGCTCTGATACCAATTGAAAGTTCAAATATGTGTATAAAAACACCCTTGAACGTTTAGACCCCCAATTTACAAAATACCAATTCAAGCTTTATATCAAACAATTAATGTGCGGAATATGAACAAAAGCTTAATACAGAATTGGTAAACAATCTAAGCCAATTAAAATCACATCCACAGTAGAAAATAAAAGGCAAAGATTAAGGGAAGAGAGATGCAAACACAAGGACAACACACGATGTGTTATCGAAGAGGAAACCGAAGCCCTCGGCGTAAAACCTCTCCGCCGCCCTCCAAGTGGTCAATAATCCACTACAAAATGTAGTTGGGATACATGAACAACAATAGACCCTCCAAGCCTAATCTACCCGATGTACCTAAGCCCTCCAAGCTTCTTGCTCCAACGAGGTTGCGCCGAACCTTTTTCTTTTCTAGCTTACCGGATTCCGCTATAATCCATAACATCTGCCATCCTTGGCATCTTCCAATGCTTCCTAAAGCTCCAAAAACACTTAACACTCTAAATGGGTGTGGGTAGTGTTTGGATAGAAATCTCCTCTCAATAGGTATGACAATGAGAGAGGGAATGAGAAGAGACTACAAAGATTTCTCTCTAAGAATGAGTAGCTCTCTCTAATTGGGTGGGTGTTTTGAAGAAACCTTTCTTAGGGTTTTTCTTTCTGAATAGCCACCCATATTTTGTGGGAATGAGGGGTATTTATACTGGTGTGAGAATGGAATGCGAAGAGTCAGTTTTTCCAAAACGGGGCTGACTGGCGACTTGACCTCGCGACTTAACTTAGTCACGAGTTCAAGCCGCGAGCTAACTGAATGGCCAGTCTGGATTTTTGTCCTGTAGTGCTCCAGCTGGCACGACTGTTCAGCTCCCCTACATGCTTTGCGCGTGTGCAACTTTTGGCGGCTTGCAAGCCGCGAGCCTTCCGCGAGATCCAGCCGCGAGTCCCTGCTTCACTGCACAGTCTTAAGCATTTCTTCACACTCGCTCACACACTACCCTTACATGATTCCCACCTAAATACAGGGTTTCTAAGTGCTGTATTACAAGCAAATTTGTCATGGAATAAAGCCAACACATGGTTGATTAAATTCAACCTTACAATGTCTTTAATGATACCACTTGTAAAGTAAACTTCACATACTTGTTGATACATTAAACCCAACTTAGATCTACGCAATTACAAGTAAAGTGTGTTTTGTCAAAGGATAAGCCAATACATAGAAAAAATGACCCTAACAAGGTGTTTGGTTGTGTTCCTGAAAACCCTCTAGAAAACACATTTTCTCAGCTTCCAAACAAATATTATAATAGAAAATCCAAATATATAAACCAAATCAACAAAAAACATAACCAAAAAAATTCAATCTTTCTTTCCAATAAGTACCGATCGTGAGAGAGAGATAGATTGAGAAAAAGAGAGAGGTAAAGGACCACAGATCAGCAGGTGGGTCTGAAGGAGGCGAGATTGGTGGGTGGGTCTGAAGGAGGCGACACCGACGAGATCAGTTTGTATATCGGAGATCGTGTCAGCTTTTCTACCTTGGTTGGTCAAAGGGAAAAAGAGAGGAAGAGAGGAGGAAGAGAGAAGAAAGAGCTTCCTTGATCAGTAGTGTAGATGTGTAGCAATGATGACGACAGTTTAGGGTGTGAGTCTGGAAAACGAATTGAAGGTAAATGGGATGTATAAGATATTTTACAGGTCAAGGGGCTTATTTTACGATGAAATGAAAAGAATTTTAGTTTGACCATATTTTACATGTGCAACCGAACATGCATCAAGTTGTAAAATATTTTCTCAAATCCATTTAAACCCAAAACAAACACGGCCTAAGTGCAATTCTTACATCTTTCATTCCCATTGCCAATAGGTAAGTCCCCTTCGATGACACACATTATTGTCAACTTAAACATGGACGTATCTGTTTAAAAATGGGTTTGATATAGATCTATTTTATTGCATTTAAATTTTTTTTTTCTAGGATCACACCATTTGTCACAATTTTTACCATAATTTGATGAATTGATCGATTATAAGTGGTGGAAAATCATTTTCACATATATAAACTCATAACCCATAGTCAACCACTTTAGAGTGGTGGTAAAGTTGTGACACAGAATATAATTATGTCAAGTAGGGGGTAGCCTTTATTATGGGCATTGGACATTGGTCACGTTGGGACCGATAGAGCGTAAGGTCAACAAAGAACAAACTTGTGCCTCAGTCATCCTTAAACATCTCATTATACCAAGCAGTTGATAATTAACAAAAACTTACATATACTTGCATCTCTTTTTTTTATGATACATAATGCTTCTTAACCAAGCTTCCAATTAAACACACACACACACCCACACACAGAGAGAGAGAGAGAGCATATTGCCCTTTACATTTCCACACCAGATTTGACGAACATAGAAAACATATATGCATTGGGAAAAAAGAAACACAACATTTTGGCAATGGCACAAAACTCTTTCATCTCACTGACTGTGACATTGGACTTCTTGTTTCAACATTGGGAGGAAGACATCAGTCAAAGCACTCTTTGACCGTATAGAAGCCTTGAGTAGTTTCACTCCCTAGTAACAAATCACAAAAATTAATGAGCAAAATAATTATTAATTACATTTAGATTCATGAAATGCTAAATCTTTACTTGAAATTGAAACATTTCAAAGGCAAATGAAGATCTTTTTCCAAAAGAAGAAAAATGAAACTTTCACAATATTACATTTCTTTGTAATTTTTTTTTTTCTTTACTCTTTTAAAAGATGAACAAGTGACCTTAAGGGGAAAGAGTCGGGATGAACACAATATTAATTTTTCGATATGGAAATTAAAGTTAAATGATAGCTTGCATTTGAAATACGAATCTCTTTCTAATATCATAGTTTAGGAATTAGGATTTAGGACACGAATAGCTTCAACTTTTTATACCTCAGTTTGAGCATCTTATTTTGCAATACATTTCGCCTTAACGAAAGAAGTACGAAAAGTAAAAGAAGGGAAAAATAGACAAAACAGAAGTAACAGAATCATGCACAGAAAGCAAAGAATGATCAACATACCTCATCGATGCCCAAATCGACAACTTTCTCCTCAAGAGCACCAACATCCTTGACATTAAACCTGTTAAGCAGAGTCATACTAGAGATGGTGGACATGGGTTTCACCACTAGATCATCCATCACCATGTATGTAACCACCCCTTTCACGTACCCTCTCTCACCGGAGAAAGCCGTATTTGCGTTTGGTGAGTCAACGAAACTTAAATTGTCACTCATAGAACTATGGCACGAAGGACACTTTGCTTTGGAGTCATCTGCCACATAGCTGTGACTGTAGTTACCAGAACACCTATACAAACTCCTGGATGATGATTCAACTTTTGGCATAAGGAGAGGGACTCCAGTACTACCACCAGAGATGTGTACTATGGGCTTCAAGAGAGTCTCTTTGTTCACGTTTGGTCGAAGATAATTAGTACTTAAATTTTCAATACTCTCGTAAATGTTCCCCAAGCTGCCCACCATTCCTTGCTTTGTGAGAAGCGCAATGAAAGTTCCGACAGGCAAGGCCAGAATGTGAAAGAGGAAGTCGATGAAGTTCTTGTCCGCTTCAGCAAATAAAACTTTTTGGCTTTCTGTGTCTATCAGAAGTTTCAAACTCACATTGGTCTCTTCCATGGACTCCCTCTGTCTAACCTTATTTTTTTCGAAGATTATCGGACAAACGATATGGCATCACCGTGATACAATGGACAGCTTATTATGTACATGTTGCTTGACGGATCAACTTAAAAATTCCGAATAGGCACTAGCTCCTATTGGGTGAACCACAGTTCATTGTCGGCCACGAATCGAGGACCGATGAAAAGTTGAAACTGTAATTATCTCTTAGCTTTTCCTTTTCTTCATTTACCTAAAGCAATTACGTACGAGAAGAATTTCATATTCTGAGACCTCATTTCTTTTACTTTTGAAAAGAAAAAGTCATCAGCACTGCGACAGTGATTATAGAGGGAATTTAGGGAAAGCTAATCCTTTTGCTTACTGGTTGGGGGGATTTTCTAGCCAGGTCCATCATTTATTTTCCTTATAAATTTTGAGAAAAAAGAAGAGAGAAAATAGCCTATCCATATGAACTTACAAATGACGGCCCGTAATCCCATTGTTCTAAACTACAAGGGTATAGTATAATTTTTGAATTTTTTCATCTTTTGTACCAAATACACATGATTAAAAACTAAAATATTTTTTTTGACGTACCACTTTTCTATCTTTCTAACATTTTTCATCCTTTCAATTTTCAATCATTTCTGCCAAACAAAGCAGGAAAATGGGAATGGAAAATGTGGGTCAAGGATTTACCGTTTGGATGGAAGAATGTCCTCCTTGTATAGCGTCATTCAGGGACGGATCCAGATTTTAAGCTAATGACATCGGAGTATAAAGAAAAAAAAACTCCAAATAGGCATCTATATGGTATTAAAAAATTATAAGTACTCAAAATCGTTGTTTCTAAATACATTAAGATGCAATCATTTACCAACAAAAACAAAATCAAAAACAAAATAATGTTTTTTTTTTTTTTTAATACTAGGCTTGCTAGGAATTTTTTTTTTTTTTTTTTTTTTTTTGTTTTGTTTTGTTGAAGTTAGAACATTCACAGTGGTGGTGCTAAGTGGGTTCCAGTTAATTCAACTGGTAAAATCTCTGATTATTGAATAAGAGATCTGAGGTTCAATCCCCGCCTACACCAAAAACTAATTGGTGTCTTGGTTTGATGATAAAGAGTTATCATTAAGAGCGGATGTCATAGGTTGAAACTCTCTCAAAAAAAAAAAAAAAAAACCAGTTGTGGTGCTAAAACTTTTAGGTTTTAGCACCTCAAAAAGCTACTTTATCTATTTTACCACCTCACTTTACAATACATCCAATATCAAATGTTCTATTTTTTTATCACTTCATTTAAAATAATATAAAAAACTCATTAAAATAATAAAGGAATCAAGAGAATTTGAGTTTTTTTAATTGAATGAAGAGATATAATCTTAATAAAAATATTGTATTATATTTTTAGCAACTTGCTATAGTCAACTGGTATTTATACCAGTTTACTGTAGTTGCAAAAAATTTAGCTTTAACTTCTCCAATAACACATGATTTTTTTGGTTCTTTGGTGGTAAGATAGTTTTTTTTTTACTAAAATACAATCACCATCGTGAATGTTTTTGTTAAGTTTTTGAGTTGAATAGTTGCTATTTGGGTGAGGCTAGTTAGACTTATTGAAGAGATGGGGAGGGGGGGGGGGGGGGGCTAAGGTTTTGGAAGGGGGCCCAACTACAAAAATTAAATATATAATAATTAAATAAAAAAATTTGGACCCAAGGGGGCTCAAGCCCCATTGGGCCCCACCTAGGTTTGTCCCTACTCCCATTGTATGTGAGGATTCTTAATTTTGTTTTATTATAAGTAGGATTGTAAATAAACTAAGTTGTTTATGAACAATTTGAGTTTAGTTTAGGAAAAGCTTGTTTATATTAGTTTATTTAACATACAAGTCAAGTTCAAGTCTAAATTTAAGCTCGACTATTAAACAAGCCAAACTCAAACATAATGCTGTGTTTGTAAACAAGCTCATGAACATGGGGTTTAATTTAATAATATATAATATTATATTTTTATGTAAACCTGTCTAAAATACAACCTCATGCAAGAAATATATAAACAATCCATTCATGGTTAAAATAGTGATTTAGGTTTGTAAGAACATTAACATCAATTCAGTATACTAAAAAAATAGTGATTTAGAATTTTTTTTTTTTTTTAAAAAAAAAATATATATATATATATATATATGTAGGAATTAGCATTGCTATAGTGATCTGCTATTGATTGATCACTGTAGCATTTTGGGTGTTTTACCTTGCCCAATGCTAATGCAGAATGCTCAAAAACAATCATTTACAAAAGGCTTTACTACTTTTGTCATTTTAAATTAACCAATTAATAGAGTACTTTCTCAAATTTTGAAATAACTTTTCCTTTTTCTTTTGTAAAGAAAAAAGTAATCAACTTGTAGCCCTCTAGTTGTTATAAAAATGAAAGAAGAAGGAAAAGGGGAAAGGGAAAGCTAGAGAGAGGAAATTATGGTTTGCTATTATTTGGTTGGGATGAAAAGGGAGAGAAAACCATAATTGTCCATTGTTTAGTCGAGAATCTTGAGATGAAAAGGGATAAAAATTAAATGGGGTCAGTGGGAATTTTCAATCCAACCCATCATTTAAATTCTTTCAAATTTGGGAAAGAGGGAGAGAGAAAATTGCCACAAACATAAACTTATAAAATTACCGTCATTATCCCATTGTTTCAAACTAAGAAAAGGGTATAATAGTAATTTAATTTTTATCTTTTCACTTTTCCATCTTCTACCAAACACACTTAATAGAAAATCTTTTCTATTCTTCTACTTTTCTTTCTTTTCAACATTTTAATAAAGGCAATCATGAGGATTGTTAGAAATAAAGTTTGATTGGAATGTGTAAAGTTTGGGCAATGAAAGGGTTATTTGGGATGTGTAAAGTCTATAGGGGAGATGTATATTCATAATTGTACTCATTATTGCAACCTTATCCCGTGAACTCTACAAGCATTCTGAGGTTCTATGTATATGTGGGATTGCTTTATTGTTATTGTACACATCTAAGATATATCAAAAGGATTGTGGATGACCACTTGAATACAAGAGTTTATCAATATATATTTCTTGTTTTCTTCTTACTTTGTTTTATCTATTTCTATTATTTCACAACACGTTATCAGCACGAGTTTCTACCCAATTTTGGAAAGTTGTACTCCCATTGTTCTTCATACATCAAAGATTATTTGTGTAGTTCTCTCAACTCACTATGTTGAACCTTACAAAACTTGAATTTGCTGCCCTTGACATCTCGGGCAAGAATTACTTGTCATGGACCTTTGATGCTGAGTATCACCTAGAGGCAAAGAACCTTGGAGATACAATTAAGGTTGGCAATCAAGCATCCCCACAAGATCGTGCAAAATCAATGATTTTTATTCGCCATCATCTCCACGAAGAATTAAAATCTGAGTACCTTACAGTAAAAGACCCTCTTGTCTTATGGAATGATTTTAAGGAAAGATATGAGAATAAAAAATCTATAATCCTCCCAAAAACTCATTATAATTGGTTGAACCTGAGGTTGCAAGATTTTAAAAGTGTGAGTGTGTACAATTCTGCACTTTTTAAAATAATCTCACTATTAAAATTACGTGGGGAAAAAATCACTAATGGAGACATGTTGGAGAAAACATTTACTTCATTTCATGCCTCAAATATGCTCCTATAGTAGCAATATTGAGAGCATAAGTTCACAAAATAATTTGAATTAATATCATGTCTTCTAGTAGCTAAACAAAATATTGACCTTTAGCTAAAAAACCACCAATCTTGCCCGACCGGTTCTATTCCATTCCTTGAAACGAATGGAACCTCATTTGATAAACATAGAGGAAATTATGTTCGTGGAAGGAACAATCAATATAGAGATGATTGTACTCATAATTCTTCAAAAAGGAATAACACACCTTACCATCAGAAGAATCAAAATGGCAAGGGTTTACAGAATAAACCATCAAAGGGTCATGAAAATAAGTGTTATAGGTGTGAAATGGAAGGTCATTGGTCACGTACCTATCATACTCCTAAACATTTGGTAGATTTGTACCAAGCCTCCATAAAAGAAAAGGGAAAGGAAATTGAAACAAACTTTGTTGATCATAATGATCCTGAAGATCCCATGAATTCTCTTGACTTTTCAAGTGGAGTGGATATGATTCATCTTGATGTCTCTGATTTCTTTGAAGATGTTGATGAAAAATTTGACAATTTGATTGGGGATGGAAATGTCATACCAATTAATTATTTTCTTTTATTATATTATTGCATTATAATAAGTATGATTGGTGATGGAAATGTCCATACCAATTTTTTTTTCTTTTATTATATTATCGCATTGTAATAAGTATTTTTATTTTGATATGTTTTATTACATTTAAAGTAATAAAATTTAATTTATGTTTTTCATATATGAAGATACATGGGTCTTACTGGTAAAATCAATTCCAAGATGACCAGGGAAGATTTACGTCTACCCCATGTACTTGAGCCCTCCAAGCTCCTGCTACCGATGGACTTCTCGGAGTCTTATCTTCTCTAGCTTTCCGGATCCCGTAATTCAGCCCGATTGCACCCGCCACTAAATGGCTCCTTCCAATATTTCCCAACAACACCAAAACCTCACTAAATACTCAGATCTAGTATGGTAAGTGTTTGGGTTATGAACCTCTCAAGGATGTAGAGATGGAGAGGTAGAAGTTAAGGAAAACCACAAGGAAATGTGTAGATGATTGTGGGTATGACAATTTCTAACTCTCAAGTGTATTTACTAGGGTTTTTTCTCTGGAAAGCACTTCTTACAATTCGTGGATAATAAGAGTATTTATTGTGTGCGTAAAGAATTTGGTAAAGCAACTTAACTTTTTGCGAAACAGAATGTTTTGCAAGTACTTCGCGGGATGGCCCTTCTCGCGAAACACTCACGAACTTGACAGCCTAGCGTAACTTTTCAGCTTCCAGTCAAGTGCTTCATACGTGGCCTTTTCGCAGGTTGCTTCTCGCAAGCTAGTCACGAATTGCACTGATTCATCTTTTGAAGCTTGATTCTTCACCAATCTCTCACACTCATCCCTTACAAATAAACCCACATACATACAGGGAAAATGATTGAAGAAATTAAATCAAATTTGGCACAGAATTAAAGCCAACACAAGCTAGTTGGAAATCACAACTTTACAAATTCCATACATATAGCCCAAAGGACTACATAATTCACAAACCAAACATCAAGTGCATTGATCAATTAAGAAAAGGTTGTTTATTTATCACAATTAACAATGTAATCTTTTTTAATGCCAATTAAATTCATTCATTTGTTAATGCAGCCATATGATTGAATTTAATCGGTGAACCTCGCATATATCATCTCTAAGGAACTACAATGAACACTTTTCCCCCAAAAAATAAAATAAAATATAAAATAAAAATAAAATAAAAAACTCACAATATCAATGATTTTTTTGCATCATGGCCGACTCAATACATTTTGAGACCCAAGACGATAAATGTTAGTGGGATTTTAATATTTAAATTTTAAGTATTATTGTTCAGTTTTTTTATATTTTTGTTTAAAAACGTTCTTGCTTTTGAGATGCAAAATTTCTAAACTAGTTTTTGTATTTTGGTTTTTTTTAATATATCTTTTACAAGTTTTTAGGAAAATTAGTTGTCAATAATTATTTGGCACATTCATAACAAACACTTAAATTTTTCGTATTTGAAACAATATATTTATGATTTAGTTGTGTTGGATTATTGCTGGCACAATATTTGGGGGTCTTTTTGGAGCTACGTACATAATACAAAGAGTGTTATACAATTTTGGGATAATTAAATATAATATTTTCGGCATTTTCTTTATTAAATGGGAGACTTAAAACCCTTTAAAATCTAGGTCTAGGCTTAAGTGGCCAAAGCCTTGACACGAGCACGGTTTGCACGCACAAATTCAATAAGATTATATGTGTTTTTCTTTACATTTGTGTACAATTTGACTTAATTTTTTTTATAAATAAATAAAACCATCATTAATTGAGTTTTAATTAAATATGTCTTATCTAATGTCTTTGTTCTTTAGGGTTCTCCTTTACCAAACTCTTCTTTTACCTTTTGTTTTTTCATTCTGGTAAAAGTCATTATTGCTAAATTAGCAACCTTGTTGTAGACGACTAAATTTCTAGTTTGAAATAAATCAAACAAGTAAAATAGTTTCACAAATGTGAATTTGTATTGATGATTGTGTGGTACAATTCTCTGAAATTACAAAAGAGTGATCCTCTGATTCGATCTCCTTGCAAGACTTATTGATTGGATTTGTGGTAATGTGATTTTGACTTGAATACAAAATATCCTTCGATTTGGTTGAGGGATGGATTGAAGATTGCTGAAACGGAATTACAATGAATCTCTGGCTATAAGCTTGTTAGAAACCCTTTGTTCTTCATGTTCTTCGTGTTCTTCGTGTGTTCTTCATCTTCGAAGGTTTGTGGTGGAAGTCCTTCGGGGCTTTAGAAGCTTGGATCCGTAGAGCTTCACTGATTTGTGATTTGTTGATGTTTTCGGACACTTTAGGCTTGATTCCCACAAACTTTAGGATCTAGGCAGATAGTTTGGATGATTCTGCTTCGAATGTTCTCCGATCTTGGGGTTGAAGTTCTTGAAGTTCTTGAAGGCTTTAAGGCTTGATCTTTGCAGAGCTTTTTCACTTCTGAATCTTGGTCCCCTTAAATGTCTTAGGAAGGCTTCTATTTATAGGGGTTTGGAGGTGGGTGAGCAACACGTGGCGGAGCCTAATTGGTGACACATGTCACAGCCTGATTGGTCAGCTTATGCCATCGCTTACACGTGCTGGACTGCTTGTGTCATTGCTTACACGTGCTGGACTGCTTGTGTCATCGCTTACATGCTCTAATGTGTGATTATTTTTTGCATGATACTTGGCAAATTTCTGTTGATTTCTGAATAGTGATAGCAAAACCTAGTAGCAATACGTGGTGCTTTGTAATTGGCTGTATTTTGTGGACTTGGTAATGTGACGTATCAGCTTATGATAGGTCGGGAATTTTCCCTCTCTACACTTGTTAAACCAATGATACTATTTGTAGGCGAAATTATTCACTTATACAAGACCAATCCTCACTCCTCTTACATGAATGTGGATCTCATTATGAGTCTCACACTATAGTCTACACTTGTCATGAGAGGAGGAAAGACTTCATCCGTAGGAGTAAATAATTTCTCTCTAGAATAACCATATTAATCGCTCCTTTATCTTTGCTATTGCTATTTGCTAAGGTGTGAAATTGCTGAAGGCTTCTCTGCACTCAAAGAGTGTTCTCACCAATGTTTTCCTTCCCATGTTAAAACAAGAAGTGAAACAAGAGGTAGAAACGTCCTAATTAATGATGGCATGGTTGTATATTATTGTTATTTTAATATCTAAGAGCTATAATTTCGTGGGATTGCCAATAAGTTGTGTTTTTTATCAAATTTGTCTTAAATGTTAGTCTAGTGTGGCAATGAAAAGGGAAAATATTCTTGTTTTTCTATATTTTGTGTTTTCTTTTAGTCATAGGGGTTTGGTTAAGCGTCATTATGTTTCATAAGAAAGAGACATAAGAAAAGAAATTTTTGTTAACTATCGGTTGATATTGTTAGTGGGTTCCAGTTAGCTCAACTAGTAAAATTTCTGATGGTTGAATAAGAGATCTGGTGTTCAATTCCCACTTACACCAAAAACCAGTTGGTGTCTTGATCTGATGATAAAGAACTCTCATCAAGAGCGGATGCCATAGGTTGAAACTCTTAAAAAAAAAAAAAATTGATATTATTTGGTGCTACGCACCAAGTTATGAAGACCTCTCCAGTGAGATGCTAGCTAAAGATGATTGAAGGCCTGAGGTACAACTCTTCTTTTTTGTTGAGAAAAGCCTGAGGTAAAACTTGGTTGAGCTAGAGTAATACTTGGGTACTCCAGTAGCACGAAAAATGTTATTCTCTCCTCTCACATTCATGGTGAGGTCCACTCATTAAATTCATGGTAGGGTCCATTATAAATGTGAGAGGAAGGATCGAGCACCATTTATCCATGCTCCGAGAGTACCTAAGAATTTTCCAGTTAAACCATAATTAAGACCAACCTCAGCTTATGGATCCCACATGATATCTTAATTTTTTTGGTGTCATAGCTCACTATAAGTACCAACTACTACCAACAAAACACTCATTTCTTAAAGCACTACTTTAATTACAACTTGCTAACTTGGTTATTGGAATATTGATGTGGTTTCTTTTACATGTTCTTTAAAAATTTGGTAGAGATCGATCTCTTATGGATATTGTGGGGACAATTTTTGCTTCAAAGGCCAAGGGCTAGACCATGTTGGAACCTTGGGCAATTTTTGTTGTCCCACATTGGAAAGAAAGCCTCCCTCTTTGCACCTTATAAGGCATGAACCAATGGTTGAAGAGTACCACTTGTTTGGTTAACCTAACTAGTGGTACTCTTCAACCATTGGTTCATTCCTTATAAGGTGCAAAGAGGGAGGCTTTCTTTCCAATGTGGGACAACAAAAATTGCCTAAGGTTCCAACATGGTCTAGCCCTTGGCCTTTGAAGCAAAAATTGTCCCCACAGATATGGTGGCTGAACTTTTGAAGGGGACGAGACAGTTTGGGGATTTGAGTGGGGGGATTTGAATATGCTTTGGATCATTGTTTCAATGGTTTTGGTTTCGGAGGTTTTAGAGATTAGGTAAGCTTGATTGTTCATGGAAGTGAATGTGTATGAAGACAATAATTGGGGGTGTTCATGGGTTGGTCAATTTTGAGTTTGGGGTTTAAGGTAAAATCAAATTTGAGTTTGGGGTAAAATCAATTTCCCACCAATGAAAGCATGCTGTGTGTTAGGAAAAAAAGAAAAAAAGAGCCACATACGTAATACATTTAGTTGGTTGGGTTGGTTTCATTTGATCACCAAATATAATTTCAACAACCCTACTAGAATTTCAAACCCTGTATGCAGCAACTCTTGCCCACCTGTATGCAGCAAATCTTTATCTTGAGAATTATATTTGTAGGAGGCAAAAATTTTAAGCCAATTATAAAATGCCACATTAAAATTTAGTGATAAACTCTAAATTAATATGTTATTAAATTAGATAAATCAAGTGTTGACATGTGTCATTTAAGATGATAATTATTCTAATTAAATAGAGATAAATATCCTAATGATAATTATCCTAATTAAATAAAGATAAATATCTTAATTAAATTGGAATGATAATAGTTAATCATTATCTCTATTAAAATAAATAAAAAAATAGAGATAATTATCTACAAGGAGGTCAAAATAGAGGACATACCTCCTCTCATTCCACACAATTTTTCTAAGTCGTCAAAGCTCTGGAAAATTTCTACCTTAGAGACAATTTTTCTAAAACGTCAAAGCTCTTCTACCTCAAGAACACACGAAAAACATTCAAAGAAGTTCTAGCGACATTCAAAGAAGTCCTAGCTTTGCCTCAGAGAGTATTCTTTTATAAAAAAATTGGAATAGAGATTGTCCTCATTATTCATCAATACAAATTTATATTTGCAAAGCATTATTTTTTTCAATTGTTTGATTTTCCGCAATTAAGAAATTTTGTGTTTATAATATCATTAATATATAACTTGATAATGTGCAAATATGGCACCGTACATCACTTAAGTTGCTTCACAGTTTGGGAAAAGATACTCTAAAATTGAATCCTTTAATTCCCTTCCATTTTTAGCTATGAGACACGTAGTGTGTGTGTATATATATATATATATATATATATATATATATATTTGATTTATAAACGTCAAATGTCTTGTATCAAAATAAAAATGTGGGGAAATTGAACGGTTCATTGTGGGAGAGGATTGTATAACAATAGCTTTTTCATATGAATTCTTGATTTACTTGCCTTTTGAAAAAGAGAAAAAAGAAAGGCTTCCCCACTAGAATTGAGTAGAGACTAAAGAAAGGTTTCAAATTGGTACGTGCTGATACAAAAGAAAGAACTGAGGTGTCAGAATATGAAATTTATGTCATACATAGTTGCTTTAGCAAATGAACCCAAGTTTTAAAGGTAAAAGAAGAAAAAGAAAAGCTAAGAGATAATTACAATGAATTTTCCATTAAGTCCTCGTTACGTCGCAGACATTGAACTGTGGTTCACCAATAGGACTATTCAGGATTTCTTAAGTTCTAAGTATGGTCTGCCAAGCAACAATATGTACGTATATAAGTTGTCCATTGCATCATAGTGATGCCATATTGGTATTGTCTGTTTGTTTTTAGACCCCTTAAACACAACCAGATTAACCTAGTTATTTAGCCAAGTGATTAACTTAGGTAAATTATGCAGTTCTAGGTTAACACAAATATCATATTATTGTAAAGTGCGGAAAATAAAGAACACAACAATATGATAACCCAGGAAAACCAAACAGGTAAAAAACCTAGAGAGGATTTAACCTAGCTATTCTCAAGGTAAAACTGAATCCACTATGAAAGAATTGAAGTTTACACAATAGCGACTTAGACCACTAACATCCTATTGCTATCTCGAGTAGGAAACTTACTACCACGACCCCATGATAACTCCGAGTCTACTGACTACTTCTTTCCTTGAATTCCCAGCAAGCACAAGCACACCCGCTTATGTATCTTTAAGCTCTTGAATGCAGCAACTGAATGATCACCAAGTTCTTGACATAATCTTAAATCTTGGAAACCCTAAGTATGTGTGAAGGCAAATACCTCTTGATCTCACAAAAGATTCACACACACAGCATAAGGAGCAATATAAAACATGGTTAGGGTTTTCCCTTTTATACTTAAGACAAAACATAAAACCCTACATGTCAAACGGGTTTGGGCTGAGTTGGAAATTCTGCAGAAAAAACAATCTGTACGACTTTCGATCGATCGAGTCTAATTCTCGATCGATCGAGCCAGACAAAATTGCACTATAAGTTCTGTAGTAACTCAATTCCAACTTTACATAAAACGCATATACTTTGAGCAAGTCTAAACAAAACTTAAAACCTATTTTGATCATGGTTTGCCAACATTACAAATTAGAGTTCTAATACATTAGTTCCTAATCCTTAGAACCTAACATTGTCCAAAAATCTTCATAAAAAATAAGGTTAGACAGAATCCATGGAAGAAACCAATGTGAGTTTAAAACTTCTTATAGACCAAAAGGCCATAGAGTGCTTTTTGCTGAAGCAGGCAAGGATTTCATCGACTTCCTCTTTCACATTCTAGCCCTGCTGGTAGGAACTTTCATTCCGCTTCTCAAAAAGCAAGGAATGGTGGGCAGCTTGGGGAGCGTTTACGAGAGCATTGAAAGTTTAAGTACTACATACCTTCAACCAAACGTGAACAAAGAGACTTTCCTGAAGCCCAGAGTACACATCTCTGGTGGTGGTACTGAAGTCCCTCTCTTATTGCCAAACGTTGAATCATCATCATCATCATCTACATCCATGAAATTTTATAGATGCCAAACGTTGCTAAGACACTACAGCTACAGCAGAAGTGACTGTTTCGATTATGTGGCTAATTATAACAATGCAATCTACCCTTCGTGCCAGAATGTTATAACCCGCGAGATTCGTTTCGTAGACCCACCACCAAGCGCAATGAATACAGGATCTTCATCCAGTGAAGGAGGGTACGTGAAAGGAGTAGTTACATACATGGTGATGGATAATCTAGAGGTAAAACCCATGTCAACAATCTCTTGTGATAGTTTTTAGACCCCTTAAAACCACAATCAAATTAACCTAGGTAATTAGCCAAGTGATTACTTAGTCAAATTAACAAATCTAGGTTAACACAAATATATCATATCAATGTATAGCAGCGGAAAATAAAAAACACAACGATATGATAACCCAGGAAAACCAAACCGGTAAAAAACATGGGGAAGATTTAACCTAACTATCCTCAAGGTAAAAAACAAATCCACTAGAAAGAATCGAAGTTTTACAATAGCGACTTAGACCACTAACATCCTATTGTTACCCACTAGTAGAAACTTACTGACACGGCCACGTGCAAGTTCCAAGACCACGAACTCCTTCTTTCTTTGGCCTTTGCAAAACACAAACACCCACATTTGTGACTTTGAGATCCCACTCAAAGGTTTAGCAACACAAACTCTCATGTTTGTGACTCCAAGACCACCCTTGAAGGTTTAGATCATCAGCACCTTTGATGACTAGAGAAGGCAGCAACTTCTACAATACCGGATCTTGAGATTCTTCAAGGAATAATACCGGTAGAAGATATAAGAGAGCTTTTTAGGAACAAAACCCTAAAATACAAAAGAGGCACACTCTTTTCTCTCTGAAAAGCCTTATAAAAACGTGCTTAAGGTTATCTTTATATACTGGAAGAAGTAGATCTGAAACCCTAATCCTTAATAGGCTTGGACTGCTGTTTAGGCTTAATTAAAATCCTGGAGATACGACTTTCGATCGATCGAGCCTGTCTTTCGATCGATCGAACCAGGCAGATTATGAAATCTTCTTCCTGCAGCTTGTATGTTCTTGAATCTTGACTTGAATCACCTTGAGAATTGTCTAATAATACCTATAGACTCTAAGATCTATATCTAGACAAGTTTGTGTTCACGATTTGCCAATCGTTCTAAACTTTTAGAACCTAACATCTAGTATCACTCTGCTTAACAAGTTTGATGTCAAGGAAATAGGGGCTCTTGAGGAGAAAGTGGTCGAACTGGGCATGGATGAGGTATGTTAGTTATTCTTTGCTTTCTGTGCATGAGTCTGTTACTTCTCTGTTTCGTTTTTTTTATTTTTTTTCGTTAAGGTGAAATAAATTTATAGCAAACTGAGATATTAGTTGAAGCTATTTGAGTCCTAATTCCTAAACCATGATATAAGAAATTGATGAAATTTGGAATTGATTGCTGATCCGTCCCAATCCTAAGTTCATGTACGTCAATGTTTCATGATGTCTGCTGTCAACTACTTAATTATCAAAGAAATCTTTTACGGTCACATTTTCACAAGTTAGACGTCAACATACAATAGGTTGAAATAAAATGAAATAGAATTTAAACAATAAAAAAAATAAGATTTCATCGGGACCTACCATAACTCAAAACGAAGGTATATATTATAAAAATGTTGTGAGATTTTGTTATGTTTTTACACTTTCATATTATCAAGAGTTAATTCTTTCAACTAGCACTTACATTTGTTTTGTGTCAATTCTTATTTCATCTTCCCTTGGTATAGTATATTGCTACTGATATGGAGTCAATATTTTCAAGGAAGAGTATTAATTTATATGAATAGTAACATATAAAGTGTATGTTGCAGGCAAAACATTTGCCACATTGAGAGAGTGGCTAACATTTGCCACATTGAGAGAGTGGCTAACATCAAGGTTTTGAAACCCGGACCGTTCATTGAACCGTAAAAGGGAGAGGTTCAAGGTTTTTGAGGTCGAACCGAGGTTGAACCGGGGTCGAACCGTGATGATGTCATAATTAATTTAATAATTATTTAAAATATAAATAATTATATTAAATTAGTAAATATATTTAAAAAATTAACTAAAATAGTGCAATTAAATATAGAGATCTGTTCCTACAAATATATATATATATATATATATAGAGAGAGAGAGAGAGAGAGAGAGATCTATTATTCCTTTATTGAAACAAATAAATCTATCTTTCAAGTGTATTTTCTATATCATAATTCATAACTTTAAGAAATATTAAATCCTAGTATTTTTTACGTTGATTAATTAAATTTGTGATAATATCTAATAATATAATAATTAGAATAAAAAAAATATATAAAAAATGGTATTTGTGTAATTGTGTTGCATGTCCGCAACATGGCACTTATAAAATTACGGATGCATTAATTTTTTTTAAGAAAAATGATATGTCCATAATATTTTTACAATATTTTTATAACAAATTCTAAGTGACAGGTTGTTACTAGTTATTATTGTTGAAGCAAAAAAGTAATCTTAGCGTTAGGTTTAAATTTGAACTAATAACAACTAACCACCTATGATTTGTTGTGAAAATATTGTAAAAATGTTGCGGACATAACATCTCTATTTATTTAATGTGATTAACGGATGATATTTGTATTGCATTGCATGCAACGTGGCCCACTGGTAAGATAAGAATCAACTATTTTCTTTAAAATAAAAACAAAACATAAAAAGTTAAAATTTCAACCACTAGCAAAGCAAAACGTGGAAATCCATTAAATTCTCCCACCTACCCCACCTACTACCTTGACCACATCTCTATCTTTACTTTTCTTTTGATCTGATCTCTATCTTTACTTTTGGCCGCTGAAGCAGTGAAGCCATAATTCATTATTTTATCTTTCTCCTTTCTGTTCTTCTGTGAGCTCTCTGTCTCAACTTTGGTCTTCGTCCTGGAGTAGCCTACATCTGCTTGCTGGGTTTCTTCTCCACAATCAACAATTTGCTCTTTCATCAGTGGTCTCTTTGTGTTTGTGTCTGTGTTTGTGTTTGTGTTTGTGTTTGTGTTATCAATCAAAAAGAGTTCCTTCTCTTGATTATCAAAAAAAAAAAAAAAAGCTGTCTCTCTCTCTGCAGCAGATTTGAAGATTATGAATCAGTGAAGCTTAAGCATCTCCAAAAATTATCAGATCTCCTTCTGATCTTTGTTCTTCTTTGTGTTCTTTCATTTCTTTTTCATTTCTTCTAGATCTGATCATAACTTCATCCCGGTGTACCCAAAATTCATCGGAAAAGCTGAAGCAAAAAGAAACCGTCCGAACCTCAAAAACCGGTCACGGTTCTCAGAACCGCACGATCCGACCACGGTTCGCACGGGTTCCTGTTTTTTTCACATAGAGCGGTTCTTAAAGCTAAAAAAACCGCAAAACTGAGAGGTTCACGGTTTTTCCGGTCGGACCGTACGGTCCGGTCCGGGTTTCAAAACCATGGCTAACATTTGCCACATTTTTGGTCTACAATGTACACTTTACATTGTACCATTCATGTAAACTAATAATTGTCCTTCAAATTTCAAATACTTTCATTCGACTCTAATTTCATACTGAAAAATAAAATATTGCATCCCCTCTCTTTCCCTTAAGATCACTTGTTCATCTTTTAAAAGAGGGGAGAAAAGAAGTTACAAAGAAATGTCATATTGTGGAAGTGTTAATTTGAAATAAGAATCTTCTCCATACCTTTGGAATGTGTCAATTTCAAATAAAAATTTGGTATTTCACAAATCTAAGAGTAATTAATAAGTTTTGCTAATTAATTTACGTGGTTTGTTACTAGGGAGTGAAATTTCTCAAGGCTTCTCTGCAATCAAAGAGAGTTTTGACTGATGTCTTCCTCCCAACGTTGAAAGTTGAAACAGAAGTCCAGTAAAAGATGTAAGTGCAAGAGATCTGTGCCATGACAAAATGGTTTTTTTTTTTTTTTAATCTTTCTTTCTCTTTTTTTTCGTTGCATATATGTTTTATATGTTTGTCATATCGGGTGTACATGGCAATGTAAAGGGCAATATGCTCTCTCTCTATCTGTGTGTGTGTTGTATTGGAAGCTTGGTTAAGAAGCATTATGTTATGTATCATCAGAAATGTGATGCAAGTATATGTAAGCTTTTGTTAATTATCAACTACTTGGTGTAATGAGATGCTTGAGTGTGCCTAAAGACCTTAAGGCACAACTTTGTTTTCCTTGCGCTATCAGTCCCAAAGTGACCAATGACCATCCAAAAGGTCACCCCCTTCTTCCTTCTCTTCATTCGCCTCCTTGAAGACCCCCCCTCCCCCTCTTTCAACAACTCTCGTTCATATTCGCTTTATTAAGAAAAGAGTTTAGGAATATGCCTTTTGTTTCTTAAAAAAATAAAATACACAACAACTTTAGTATTTTGTAACATCCTATATCCCTTACCAAAGGTCTCCATAAAATCAAGTTTTATCTAAATTAATTTCTTAATTAACAAAAGGAAAAAAAAATTATGTAAATTAAACTAGTCTATAACCCTTTCACACTATGAGAGGGTAACTTTTATTAGAAGGATTTGGTAATCTGTAGTTGGTTTTTCTTTGTAATTACTTTTTATTTTTATCATTTAGTTACATTTCTCGTGCAACTATGTCAGCAGTATGCGCTTGTACTTTAAATTATTAAGGATTTGTTAATTTTTAATTGATTTTTCATTGTAATTATTTTTATGTTAATAATGTATCCTTGATATGTTCTTGCAACTATATCCCAAAGGCAATGAGTTGAGGTGGTTTTGTAGTCCTTGGTTGTCTACATTCAAAACATTGTGCATTCAACCACATAATCAAAATATGACACAACAAATCAAGTAGTCCATGCATTATTCATATAATCATATTTTTTGGTCAGTCCTACAACTAAAATACTTCCCAAGAATAATAAATGGATTGTGTTGATTAATACACACTTTAGCTGAAGTAGCTAACATACCAGCAACACCTAAAAACAACCATGGCATACATAGCTAGTAAAAAAGGGTAACACCAAAAGAATTAAAGAAACATCGTATTGATACTAAACTAAGCAGACATGTTTATTGTTGAGCATGCATATTAAAAAGAATAACACCAAAAGAATATCACTTTGATTTAAATAAAAAAAGGGTCACTTATCTTCAACTTTTATATATGTATGTGTGTATGAGTATATAAAGTAATTTTTTTCCATTTGAGAAATCTTTTAGTTGTAGATTTCTTTTTTATTGAGAAGTCTTTGCACGTATTTTTCTTATTATAAATATAAATATATATATATATATATATATATATATATATAGTTTGAAGGTATAATCAACCTCATATAATTCATTTTAAAGAAATTACATTAAATAAAATGAGTAAACTGCCATCAAGTACATTTGTGTATTTATATTCTACGTGTTTAGAAAAACTTTCATTTAAATTTAGTCAAACCGAAGTAGACCGAGATGCTACATTAATGTAGTTCAACAAGAGTGTAGTAACAATAAATATTCTGCTTAAGATTTTAAATATGAGATTAAGATCTATATATATTTTTTTAATAAGTTTATATTTGGAATAGGTGCTTTCAATCTAAATCTAACTTTTTCCATTATGTAAGTGCACAAAAATGGACTGAAATGAATACAAATGGACCAAAGTGGACCGAGTTGGACCTAGTAAAACCAAGATTGACGGAATAAGACCAAATCGACCAAACAGAACCAAATTGGACCAAATGCACCGAACTGAACTAAATTGGACAGAATAAAACCAAATTAGACCGAGTAAGACCAAACAAACTCAAGAGGACCAAATTGGACTGAATAAGACCTAAGTGGACCAAATAAGACCAAATTGGACTAAAGTGGACAGAATGGACCGAATAGAACCAAAGTGAACAGAATGAATTGAATAGGGCTGAAGTGGACAGAATGGACCGAATAAGACCAATGTGGATCGAATAAGACCAAATTGGACAGAATGTACCGAATGAGACCAAAGCAGACCAAATAGAACCAAATGGAGCTGAATAGGACCAAATTCGACCGACTAGAACTAAATGAAATCGAATAAGACCAAATTAGACCGAATATGACCAAAATGGACCGAATATGACCAATATGGACCAAATTGGACCGAATATAACCAAAGTGGACCGAATAGGACTAATGTGGACAGAATGAGACTGAATGGACTGATTAGGACCAAAATGGATAGAATGGACCGAATAGAACCAAATTCGACCAACTAGAACTAAATGCTTGAAGTTATTGCTACTCTCTCATCAAATTTTAGCAAAAATTGAAAGGATTTTCAATTGAGAAAGTCAAGAGTCCCATCTCCCATCGTCCCATGCATGCATCAAATGATTAATTTACCTGTTCCAATTCCTAAATGTACATAGTACATGAATCACGAGTACCAATGAAAAGGGTATCTGAAGAATCCCAGAGTGAATTCCATATATAAAGCTAACAGCCAAGGCAAAGAAGCTACTTGACATAGAGAATCAATTCCAAGTCCTATAATCATTCACATACCAAACATGGCTGACACTAAGGTTAGCTTGAAGCTATTTATATAGACAAAAAGAGTAACCGAGTAGGTAGGCAAGGAATTCATCGACTTCCTCTTCAACATTCTCATTCTTCCAGTTGGAACTTCCATTCCGCTTCTCAAACAAGAAATGGTTGGCAGCTTGGGAAACATTTACAACAGCATTAACAGTTTTAAATATTACTGACCTTAAACCAAAAGTGCATAGTCTCTCCTGAGGCCAAAAGTGTACTTCTCTAGTAGTACTGGATTTCCTCTCCAATTGCCAAACATTCAATCATCAAAATACAGGAAATTCTATAAGTGTAAAAGTCATGATTACATGTCCGATGTCTGTGGCGATCCCTGTCCTTTGTGTAAAAATGCTATGTTCTTCGACCTGAGTCTTATACTCCCATCAAAAGTTGGAGTGGAAGGGGCTACGTACATAGTGACGGATGATCTGGAGGTGAAACCCCTATCCAAATTTTTGATGATGACTCTGCTTAATAGTAATAGTAACTATACAAGTCCTAATGCTGAATATTGTGATGAAATATTGTGAAAGTGCTCTTTTCTTTTATTATGTTAATTAACTATTTAGTTCTCTTATCTTGTTTATTGTTAGGGTCCGGTGTAAAATTGCTCAAGGCCTCTATGCATTCGAAGAGCGTTTTTACCAATGTCTTCTTCTCAATGTTGCCGTGATCCCTCAATTTAATCAAAGCTCTCAAGCATGATGCTATTAAGTTTGTAGTTTTTGGTTATTTCAATGTACTAGAATAAATAGGTTGAATTTCACTGCATCGTCATTTTTTAAATATAAAATAAAATTATGATTAAATTTTGTTTTAGCAGTGATGTTGGCTCTTCACTTTTATCCCATAAAATGACACAAGTTAAGGTTTAATAAATACTCAATTAATATCAAGTCTATTTCGTACCGTACCGGCCGGTACAGCCGGTATATACCGTACCGGCCAGTGCACCAGTACAGGTACACCCCTTGTTTCATACCGGAAAAAATACCGGCCGTATTGGCCTCATACCGGCCGTACCGGCGAAATCCGGCTGTTTCGGCCAGTAAAGATGTTTTGGACCGGTACAAACAAGAAGAAAAAAGAAAAAGAGAAGGAAGAAGAAGATGAGAAAAATGGGTCTGTGACTCACTGACTTGGTGCCTAATGACTGAGATTTGTGCTCCAAATCTTTCATTTTTTTCCCTTCTATACCCTTTCCTAATTTAGATCCCATTCCTCTCCATTGTAGCTGCCACTGCAACTTCTTTATTCTCCTTCTTCTTTTTTCCTGCGTCTTTAGTTCCTTCACTGCTAATGCACTACAACTGTGTGCTTTCTGCTTTGTGTCTTTCAAATTTTCTTATCTAATATTTAGTCAATGATGACAGATGGTTAGGTGGAACTATGAAACGTTCAAAAGTGTTGAATATTTTTCAAACTTGTCTTTAGTATCAATTCATTTCCACCAACCACGTGGCCTATGTTCTAAACTTTTTGTTTGCCCCTGTACTTTCTTTTTCTTTCATTACCAAGGTATCAAGCACATGTACTGATGTATATATACATTATTATTATTATTATTATTATTATTATTAATGTTAAGTAAATTGATGGGACTTGTTTTTAACTTGCCACTCCAGTAGTAACCCACCCACAGTCACGTGGAGGGATATCTATATATATATATATATATATATATATATTACACTATATATAACTACAATGGTACACACTAAAATATATTTACGTTGTTGGTTTCTCTTTTTTTTTTTCTTTTTTGATGAACTTGTTGGTTTCTCTAAAGTATATATTATTATTGTTGTTATTGATTAGATGAGTGACATAAATTTATCATTTTAAAATTTTATATACATATATATATATATATATATATATATATATATTAGCGGTAATCCCAAAATGGTACACCGGTATTGACCGGTACTCAAAATATATCGTACCGCTGGCCAAACCGATACAGCCTCTGGTACGATATTGACTTCCTTGATTAATATTATGGTATATAATATATCTTCTTCTCTTCTAAAAAATAAAAATAAATAAAAATAAAAATAAAAAATAATGTTGTTTAAAAAGAGTTACTTTACAATGCAGATTGGCAAACTAAAAATTACTAGTATCGGGGAAGGTTCCGCAATTCCTTATTTTCCTTTATCCTTCCGCTTCTTGGCGCCGGCAAGAAATATATGGACTCAGTTTGCTTGAAGTCATTACCACACATAACCCCCACATTAATTAGTGGCCTAATTGAAAGGATTTTCCATTGAGAGAGTATAAGTGTCCATGATATGGACCTAATTTTTTCAAAATAAATACAAATACGTATAAAATTCCTATAATTTATCAATAAAACTTATCCTAATTCAAACGAATCTCACTAATCCAAATTAAAACTAATTTATTTGAAACAATAAAATGCATTTTCATTTTTACCTAACAATTTTCAAGCTAAACTAGTCTTGTTACAGTCCATGCATGCAGCAATTGAGTATATTACTTACTGCTCCAATCCCCCAATGCCCAGGAATCTCGAGTGCCAATGAAAAAGGTAGCTAAAGAAGGCACTTCCTAGAGTGAATTCCAT